>JALIZF010001301.1:0-220979 GCA_029948255.1 Telmatactis stephensoni | reverse complement strand
ATTATATTTATTCGATCAAGATGGTTTACATCTAACCATTTATTTATAGTCGAAGTGCCATCACACTCCATCATTGGCAAAGTGGACAAAATTGTCTTGCATGTATCTTTGACCATCGGTGTTTTGAGATTGCCTTGACTTGGCCGACTGTCGGCAAGTGTTGATCACTCGCACATTCTGTTAATAAGCACCACAGTAATGCAGCGCATTAACTTGACCAAGGCAGTACTGCAACCCCAACATCAAACACTAGTAACATCTAAAACTTTGAATAAAAGTTGACGATATAACATTTGAATGGAACTATATTATCTTCCATGATCTCTAATTCACCATTTTAACTCGGTTAATATGCCACTTCTCGTTTTTCTGAATTTAGATCTTCCCCGCATACGAGCTGTCATTATTCACGCCAAGGATAGTATTTCAAGTATTTCTCAATACTAAGTTGGGAAAGTCGTATGAATGCATATTTATTATATGACAGATTGTACTTACAAAGTATATAATTTATATGGCAAAATGAACATCATCAACTAGCTTCCAAGGAAAAAGTTGTGTACATTCATTGTGTTTAACTACTCGCCACGCAGCAAACCGAAATGCCAAAACAATCACGTTTTATGGCTCAAGTGTTTTGCTAAAAGCCATTTTAAAGTCAATGAGTTAATCTCAAAGAGATCTAAATATTTTTGGGTTATCTGCTTTCCGAGTCTCTAGTTGTTGAAAAAAGTGAATAATTTTACTTGTGTTTGTCAGTTAAAGACGTATTTACACATGGTCAGCAAATTCAAAGAGAACAATCTCAAGGGCATCATATTTCAGTCGCCTAGTTATGAGAACGTAGAGCTCACTAGCAGTAAATTTCGATTTCCTTACTTCTGTGTTTTTACGCTGGCACCTGGCACTGTATTTGAAAATATATATATTTAAATATATATGTATGTTTTTTTTTACAACAAAGTGACCTTGATAGGCTAGGCCACCAAAAAAAATCTAGTAGTTCGGTCTTACACAGTGTATAAGCAATTTCCTTATTATATGATACTTTTGCTGATCAATTCTTGGGCTTGAAAAAAGAGAGTTTTAAGTTCATACACCTTTCTACATAGTAAGAATTTTCATGTGAAAGACGTTTTTGTCCTCAAATGATTGTGAAAATTTTGTCTGACTGAGAGCAGAGCATCGGATTTTTTGAAGGATAAAAACAAACAAAAAGAACCAAACAAACAAAAAATGAATTGCAATATAAACATTACATTGTGACACAATTGGGTTAGTCTTTGTCAAACATCAGCCAAATTAGATGGTCAAGTGAACTTCTAAATTTAGTATGATGTCTCATCATGTCACCATGGTGATGTTCAAATCTCCATGTCTCTGTTTAACTTTATAAATTTCCATTTTAAAATCTCATAAATGATCTTTAGACAATCTGTAACAGCTAAAGTGTGATTTTTGTATTTAGTTCAATCTTCGTATTTTAGGTTTCTGATTTTGATTGACAGAAGCCGGCTAATTGGCAAAAACCTTTTGTGTGTTTAAATGTCCGAGTTCGCATAATTTTGAAAATTGAAGTAAAATGATATAAACTATTAGGCTAAAGCTAAACTGGAAAGCCAAATGGAGCCGTCTAGATACAGATCTCTTTGACCTAAACTGTTTTCACGGTAAGCCTTGGCGCCAATTCTTCGGTGTGCCATATCTTTGAGGTTTATCAGTCTTTAAGTAGTTGCTCGGCAATGACATAACGATAATCATCTATATCATCCTTCAAAGAAAAGATAACACACTATAAACCAAACAACTGAAATGTTTAAACCATTTTCATTGTTGAAGACAGTGCAACCCAAAGCCACTCAGTAGTAGGGCAAAAACTCTGACTCGAGAAGGTCGAGCTTGAAGTGATATCAAAGGATTAGGAAAAAGTATGACAAAGTAGTCAAAGTGCATATATCAAAGTACCTTGGGAAAAAAATATTGTCCACTTCCTGCATTATAGATTCTGCTATCTGAAAAATACAAAAAGGAACTTTAGAACTCACTCATTCTTTCGAAATTTAATTAGAAAGTTCGAAAAAAGCACCATAAAAATTTGCAAATATAAACCTTTAGTACGTATACACCACAGCTTACTGCATCATGCTGTAGAGGGTGATCTATAGTGCTTTTATGCCAATCTTTGCGAACAAGAACCTTTTTTGGAGAAAATTTCTATCAAAAGAAAAAGGAATATAAAGAGAGAGAGATAGATACATACATACATACAGATTCTAAAGAGTAATCAAATATACCCGTGCAAAAACACTCGGCATTACATGTGTATATATGTTTATAGAATGTGACACAGGTATTTTGCCAAACTTCGAAAAGAAGCAAAGAGATTTTAGCTTTCGATCTCTCTTTCACGTCAGTGTATATCAGGTCCCGTAGTCCGGCAAAATTATATTTAGAGTATGATTATACCTTAGATAAGACGTCTTGTTTAAAGATTATTAGCGATAAATCTAAGTTCAAATTAGTTAACAAAGACCCTACAATTACTAGAGAATCTCAATTAAAACGGTTTTTAAGTAAACTCAAGAATAATGGTAGTTTAGATGATGAAACCTATAAGTTTATTTTCCCTAGAGGTTCTCAACCAGCTAGGTTTTATGGTCTTCCTAAAGGCCCTGCGCACGGAGTTGGTGTACACAAACGTAACAAAAACGGTAATGCTAGATTTCTTGCCATAACTTTGTCGTGCTATATTCCATAAAACACAGAATTTGGATAATAAAAGTAAAAACCAAGTACATTAACGAGGAATAAAAAGAATCTGTGAAAACGTAGCCACAAACGAAACAAAAACATGATTTGAAGTAGTAGTTCGAAAATGTGCGTTTTTGTCGTGCAGGATGCTTCTTCGTTTTCTCTACTTTTCTTCAAATCCTTACGACACGGTTTCTGCATAATTCAAACATAAGGTGCACTTGAAATTATCTTTCAATTTATACCACTTTAGATGAGTTTCGTAAGTATCTGTAAGAGAAATGCTCAAGAACCTAGCATTACCGTTGAAATATTTTTCGCAGATAATTCAATTTATCGGACTGCATATCGCGCCTTTGCACGCTCTTCAGCGCGCATATTTTGCGTTTTTAAATTATTTTAGCTCACGCCAATCGTGCTGTTTGAACGATTCTGCAATTTGCCAATCGTGCCTTTTTTCAACATTCCTTTTTTGCCCGTAATTGAATTTGTCACAATTTGTACAAAGTCTGACTAGACTTTTCACAATATCCTTTTTACAATCATAAAATCTTCAATGCAAAAAATTATCGATAAATATGCTACCATAGACCGCGGCCGTTACTTTTCATTTTGATTTTCAGTTTGCTTCTGTAGACCATAAAAATATACGTTAACGGGAATCTTGGATTGTCGTTGAGACTTGTACAGACTTATACTAGCGAAGCCCGAGAAAATATACTGATCGTGAACTGCAGCGACACCACAATGCCTTTTGATATTTCGTTTACTCAAGTGCTCACATTCCTTTTTGTAAGTAATATTTAAATCAGCATGATAACCATTTTTCCTTCAAGATCGACACCAAATCACAACTGATCATAGGGGAAAAAGAAGAAAATTGGTTTACTGATAACAGTCCTGAAAGCATCTCGATTGGTTTTACCGGTCGCGTTCTAATCAATGTTTACGTTTTGGAAATTTGGTTTCACTTCTTATCTTAGTAATGAATTGTTCAAGTGACTGCAGGACTTAAATAAAATGGCCATGCTTATGATGAATATGAATATTGAATATTGAAAATAAAAAATATTGAACATAAAAAACGAGTGCTATCTGTTGCGGGGATTCAAAATGAGCCGAGAGACGGTCGAGTCCCCAACAAAAATACTGCAAATCTTCCAAACCTCTGCAACCGTCGTAGGCATCTATCAAGTAGAGGCTACAAACATCAGTGCTTACAGAATTACAAAAGAATTTAGCTTACGTACTTGAGTCTAGTAAATGAATCTTTATTCATAATATTTCCAAACAAGTTTACGCTTCATTAAATTTGATCTTCTGACACATGCTCACGTGCGTTCCACAGGAACCCCGACAAATAACAAGGGCTATTGTGAAATGAAGACCATTTTTGATAAAAACGAACAGATAAGGGCAATGAAAACGTTGTGTCATAACAATAGATGTTGGTATTCTTCCAGCTTTAGAAGTCTTGACTTGGGTATTACATCGTAAAAATATTTTTTGACCTTCACGCCGGTGATGTCCAGACAAACCTTTCTTTTGCTGTACTGCAAAACTTCTAGGATAGTCTCCATGTTTTCTATTTTATCCTTTCCCAAACTGGAAGAATAAGCCAAGATAAACAGCTTTAACATTCCATGATTCTTAAATCCCGAATGTCGAAGGTCGTCATGAGATAAGCCACTAGTAGCCACCATTATAAGAATAGCTAAGTTTGGACATGCAGCTGGTAATTTCCGAAAAAGATAACTGCCAATGTTACAATGACTTAAGTTCAAGTATTTTAGATACTTCATGTTAAGTCTTTCGGTTAAATCGGCAGGAATCCTGTCTGGTTGTTGATCCAGGCTCCGGTGTCCGATCCACGAAAAACTTAAAGTGTGTAAAACTGTACACTTCTCCAAAACGATGCATATATCATTCCAAGTTAAATTCAGACATTCGTCCAATGAAATATGCTTTGTTAAAGGGAAAACAACATCATTCAAGTTTTTTAGAGTAAGAGTCCTTTGGCAGCTTGCATACACTCGAATCCACACTGAACTAGTCTTTGCGAGGGCGTTCCACCTTCGAGACACTAAAGGCACTGTTCGTACTAAATCCACAAAAGGCAAAAAGCCAAATATGGAGCAAAGTAGCTCGTTAGGCAAATCGCTAATTTGTGGCATACTGATGACTGCAGCTACCTTCTAGATGTATTTTCGTATTATTACTGACCGCATGGTTTTCAATTTAGCAAGTTTTGCCTAATTCACTGCTTTTCGTGCACTGTTTGCCTATTTTGCCCTTCTAAAAACAGGATTATTTTTGCAGCAAACAAATTGACAACCACGCACTTAACCAAGCTTTAATCGTGTAAAAAATACGCAACGAATAGGATTTTTGCGATTTCTAGATCAAAATTCACACATTTAGCTAGAATCTTTTCATTAGTAATAATCATATATTCGTGCATATCGAGCATTACTTTTCGCGCACGATGCGCTTTTCTTGCCGCAACGCGCATTTCTTGCTCAAACATTCACTAGTCCACGAAAAGAAGTACGTGTGTTGATCATGAGTCTTCAAAGTCATCTGTCGGTATGGAGTCACGGAAGAAAACAGGAAAGGAAAGACTGGAAGAATCCAAAGAACGGAAAAAAAAATTGAACAGAGAACGTGTAAGAAAGTATCGTGAAAAAAAGAGGACTGAAGAAGCAAGTAAGACTACTAAAGATGTCTCGGAGCAAACATTTTCCAATCGAACTGCTTTTAAGAGGGCCTTAGATTGTGTAAAGGAATCGCTTCCAAATACTCCAGAAAAGAAGGTAATAATAGCAATAATGTTTTAGTTTTTAATGTTGTTGTTTAAGCAGGTTCCATAGATGGATTAATTATCTACCCACAGGAAGCCCAAGCTCACTATCTGTGATGATTTACTGCAAAGAATATATTATAGGGGGACTTTTGAACGCTCGCTTTTTCACCTTAAATTTTAATAACATTCAAAAAGATACTCATAGTGTCTTCTTGATATTTTCGTTATCCTCTGACCGAGTTTCAGTAATTTTCCTCGGGGTTCAGTTGCCGACTTTCACCTAGCACCAGTAACTCATCACAGATAGTGACCTTGAGCTACCTGTGCTAACTCTCAAATAAATATTTTACATAAAACGTTCTTACAACGCTCAACTCAAATGTTGATTTTATTTCTTTTGATGTTCAAGGTGAAAATTCTAGAAGCTTTAAATAAAGAACTGTTGACAAATTCTGTTACATCAGCAACAGCCATTTTAAAAGATACCAGGGACGCTCTTTCGACAGTGAAGTACAAGAGAAGTGATGACGCGAGGACAGCAATCAGTGTCGGCATATCCATGCTTTGTGGCGAAAGTGTTGCAAGTCAAGGATTACAACGAAACATTGCCTCACAACTTGGCATAAACCGTAGAAGAATTGCCCAAAGCCTTCAACACAGAAGAAGCGCTACTACCACCCTTACCCCGTGGACATTAATTGAAAGAAAAACAAGAAAAGACAGCACTCCTGAGGAAGTGAGAAGATTGGTCTATGACTTCTGGTGCAGTCCAGGGATATCACGCCCAACTGGTAACAAAAAAGATGTTGCTAAACAGCGAATTGCTCCTAAAGAATACATAGAGCATGAAAAGCAAATCCTGGAAAAGACCCAGACGGAAGCATTCCATGAGTTCAAACAAAAGTTTCCGGATATTAAGATGGGGCAAAGATACTTTGAAACATGCAAGCCCTTTTTTGTAATACCGGCAAGATTAAAGGACAGGAATTCTTGTTGTTGTCGCAAGCATGTTGAAATGCAAATGCTATTTAAAAGTGTCATGGAATATCGAAAAAAATGTGTTTCCACTGTGGCCTTCAAAGATTACTCCAACCTTTCAGACATCATTGAGGATACACTGTGTCCAAGTGATGGATTCATGCACCATAAGAAAAACTGTTTAGAGAGAAACTGTAATAATTGTGGTGTGAAAAATGTTGAACGACTGCCAGAAGAGAGAGAGAACACTCAAAGTGCCAAGGTTAAATGGCAGAGATTTGAATACGTCGAGATCGGAGGCAAGCGCAAACTTCAGATCGTTTTAAAAGAAACTCACGTCCAAGAAATGTTTGAATATTTCTTACAACTGCTAGAGAAATTTCCGGCGCACCAGTTCCGTGCCAACTGGCAACACTCCCAAATGTCGAGATTAATTGAGAATCTTCCTCCAAACCACGCTTGTGCCATCCATGATTACTCGGAGAATTATAACTGTCAGCACCAGGACCAGGTTCAGTCACTTTATTACGGACAAACACAGGTGTCCATCCATGTCACTGTTTTACACAGACATGCAACTGCTTCAGAAGCCGAGCCTCCTTCAACTGTTGTTACAGAACATCTTTTCGTGATCTCGCCAGATACGCAGCACGATTCTCATGCTGTCCATCGCAACAGAGAGGTACTTGCTCGTTATTTAAAAGACATCGGGTGTAACATAGACGTGTTACATGAGTGGACTGATGGATGTTCTGCTCAGTACAAAAGCAGACATTGCATGGGCGATGTTTCTTTTTCTGTACCTGATTTTGGCTTTCTGACCATACGCAACTACTTTGAAACATCCCATGCAAAGGGGCCCCAGGATGGAGCGGGAGCAAATATTAAATACAAGTGTGACATGGCTGTCATAAAGAGGCAAGTAATAATCCAAAATGCTAAGGATTTATATGACTTTGTCGAGAAGGAATTCCAAGACCCTGCCCCAAGTCGCTTTCAATCCCAGAATGTTAGACTGAGACGACGAGTGTACTTCTACATTGATGACATCGAGCGAAACAGACCGAATCGTCTCTTTAATGAAGTGGAAGGTAACAGATCGATACACAGCATTATTGGTGAAAATGCATCGGGGAAATCCTTGAAAACCAGGTCGCTCTCTTGTTACTGTTCATCCTGCCTGAATCAACAGTACGATTCGTGTGAAAATAAAGATTACGTACCGCAGTGGTCTATCCAAGAAATGACACCAGAGAGAGGCTACGGTGACCAGAGAATCACGAGATCTAATTTCGAAGACTACATTCTGCAGATTGCTGACATGGCTTGCAAGGACTCCGTCGTAGCAATTGCCTCGGGGGACAGCGACGAGGATTATTATCTTCTTAAAGTGTCATCTGATGGGCCAGAAATTTTAGAACACCTTACAAGGGATAAATGGGGATGCAGTTACCCAGCAGGCGCTAAAGTGTTGAAAGGACTCTTTCTAGAGAAAGTAGTAAGAAATCCTGCTAATCAGATTTACAAAGTCGTGCAAAATAAATTTGCAATTGTATATGCAGCAACTGTTCGTTACATTTGTCAAGATATTGAACAAGATACCAGTAATCAATACATAATACCACTGAGGCTTCACGAGGAAATTCTTGGTTCGCTTGAAGGATTTTGAACGTTGAACTTTAAAAAAGTACTACAGAGTACAACGTACGTGAACATTTTTCAAAACGAAGAGCATATATTAACACATAAGTCCTATACAAAAGATTTTAGTTCAATAAAGTTGAACGCTTTTTTGTTACAATATAAATACCTTTCTAGTGACTTTTAAAAAGATCGTCAATAAAAGTGTTTTTAAAAAAAAATGTTTTTGTCTACAGAATATTCTATTAGCAATTATTTCCGATTGTAAAAAATTTTCTAATCGCTTCTGGTTGAGCAATTCTTGGAAAAAAAATCGTAAACAGGAATCTATCCAACGACGATTATCTCGAAAACGAGTTCGGAACACCCGTTTTATTTTCATTTTTAGAATCAGCATAGTTGCGTAAGCCAAAAAGCCAAACTCGGGTAGAGAAAACCAAATCACCCACTATGGTACGTAATGTTTATTTTCACACGAATCGTACTGTTGATTATAACACGAGATTGATCTGGTTTTCAAATTTTTTTGCGCAAACAATGCATTCATAGGACGTGAACAAGGGGAGTTGATCACGAGTCACACTTCATTTTTCTGTCAAGTACGAATCACGGTTCAAATTTCCGGTATTTCTCTGGTGTCATTTCTTGGATAGACCACTGCGGTACGTAATCTTTATTTTCACACGAATCGTACTGTTGATTCAGGCAGGATGAACAGTAACAAGAGAGCGACCTGGTTTTCAAGGATTTCCCCGATGCATTTTCACCAATAATGCTGTGTATCGATCTGTTACCTTCCACTTCATTAAAGAGACGATTCGGTCTGTTTCGCTCGATGTCATCAATGTAGAAGTACACTCGTCGTCTCAGTCTAACATTCTGGGATTGAAAGCGACTTGGGGCAGGGTCTTGGAATTCCTTCTCGACAAAGTCATATAAATCCTTAGCATTTTGGATTATTACTTGCCTCTTTATGACAGCCATGTCACACTTGTATTTGATATTTGCTCCCGCTCTATCCTGGGGCCCCTTTGCATGGGATGTTTCAAAGTAGTTGCGTATGGTCAGAAAGCCAAAATCAGGTACAGAAAAAGAAACATCGCCCATGCAATGTCTGCTTTTGTACTGAGCAGAACATCCATCAGTCCACTCATGTAACACGTCTATGTTACACCCGATGTCTTTTAAATAACGAGCAAGTACCTCTCTGTTGCGATGGACAGCATGAGAATCGTGCTGCGTATCTGGCGAGATCACGAAAGGATGTTCTGTAACAACAGTTGAAGGAGTCTCGGCTTCTGAAGCAGTTGCATGTCTGTGTAAAACAGTGACATGGATGGACACCAGTGTTTGTCCGTAATAAAGTGAGTTTCTTTTAAAACGATCTGAAGTTTGCGCTTGCCTCCGATCTCGACGCATTCAAATCTCTGCCATTTAACCTTGGCACTATTAGAGTTCTCTCTCTCTTCTGGCAGTCGTTCAACATTTTTCACACCACAATTATTACAGTTTCTCTCTAAACAGTTTTTCTTATGGTGCATTAATCATTCACTTGTTGGACACAGTGTATCCTCAATGATGTCTGAAAGGTGGGAGTAATCTTTGAAGGCCACAGTGGAAACACATTTTTTTCGATATTCCATAACACTTTTAAATAACATTTGCATTTCAACATGCTTGCGGCAACAACAAGAATTCCTGTCCTTTAATCTCGCCGGTATTACAAAAATGGGCTTGCATGTTTCAAAGTATCTTTGCCCCATTTTAATATCAGGAAACTTACTTTTGTTTGAACTCATGGAATGCTTCCGTCTGTGTCTTTTCTAGGATGTCCTTTTCATGTCCTATGTATTCTACAGAATCAGAATATAAAGCATTAAGAATTCACGCACTTAACCCATGCAAACTGTAAAGTCTACACATTACTTAATGAGTAAAATAAGTATTAGATATTGAGTACCGTCTACGTTATGATAAGGTTAAATCGAATTTGATCGTGCTTTGCTGTCTTTTGAGTGTATACATCACGTTTTTCCCTTTCTTTAGGCCCTGTTACACGGTGCAATTTTTCTTGCAACTTGCAACGCAATGGCGTTGCGTTGCAAGTTGCAGAAGAGATTGCGCGTGTAACATCCCCTCTCTGCAACTTGCAATGCAACGTTGCAAGTTGCAGAAAAAGTTGAGCAGCCTTCTACTTTTCGCAAAGTTGCGAAGCAAGTTGCAACGTGTAACATCTATCCAGCAACTTGCAATGCAAGCGCTATCGTAAACACACGCAATTGAGCAATCAGAGAGCAGCTTATCCTTGTCGCCGGCAAATCCAAGATGGCGGACAAATAAAACATTGAACTTCTGATTGCGTTCAAAGAGAGAACGTGTTTATGGAAAACTGATGGTAGTTGGACCAAACTTGAGAAACAACATGCTACTCAAGAGTTGTGTGAGCTTTTAAACCTTTCAGAAGACCAGTTGAGAAAAATGTTGCACTCGGTAAGAACAAATCAAACGTGAATAAGAGCAAGAATGTTATGAGAGCCAGTGGGAATTTTACGAACACGTCTTTCTTAAGAGAAGAAATCATAAAGAGCCTTAAACAGGCACAACAACCGGAGTGGCCTGAAGAAGAAAGTCTAACACGTCCTTTTTTATCACAGGCTATGAAAGCGTTGCATTGCAAGTTGCGCGCGTTGGACATCTTACCTGCAACTTGCAATGCTATGCTTTCATCAGCATTGCGTTGCAAGTTGCAAGAAAAATTGCACCGTGTAACAGGGCCTTTTCTTTCTTTCTTTCTTTCTTTCTTTCTTTCTTTCTTTCTTTCTTTCTTTCTTTCTTTCTTTCTTTCTTTCTTTCTTTCTTTCTTTCTTTCTTTCTTTCTTTCTTTCTTTCTTTCTTTCTTTCTTTCTTTCTTTCTTTCTTTCTTTCTTTCTTTCTTTCTTTCTTTCTTTCTTTCTTTCTTTCTTTCTTTCTTTCTTTCTTTCTTTCTTTCTTTCTTTCTTTCGTTCTTTCTTTCGTTCTCAGTTCTTTCTTCTTTCTTTTTCTTTCTTTTTATTTCTATGAGCCGATAGACCCGGCTACAGGACGGTCGGTTCTCTGACTGCATGGGTAAGTAGAAATATTATGTTGTCATCAAATAAATTTGTAAAAGTTTTAATAAAAATACCCTTTCTTTTCTTCTTTTCTTTACAATTGTTAAAATGACCTCTTGAAATATGTGAATACAAATCCTTGCTCAATAAATCTAAATACCTAATTCAAGTTATTATGAAATGTAAATCTAAAATCTTACACTGATTTCTTGCTCAAATATATAAAAGGTTAAAATTATTGTAAGGCTTTCATTATTAATTTAAAAGCTAAATGTATGAATAAGTTATGTAAATAAATAAGTTATATAAATAAGCTATATAAAAGCTAAAAAGATCGTCAACATCCTTTGTAAATATAAAAAGCCTTAACATCACTATTTTCTGGATCTGTTCACGTATTTGCACAAATGTGCGTTGAGAGCGTTGGTGCATTTTTGCCACTCTGCGGCCTTATTTACCTCTGGAGTAGGGTTATATTGGAAAAAGGCAGAATATATGTAGTTCCGGGCAGTAGGATTCAAGGGTTTTTTGTTGTTGCCCCCATTTACGCTGACATTAATTAAATCATCGTTGTTAGGATAGAGTCGCTTTAGAAGTGAAACGCAAAAATTATACTTAGTTTTACAGCGGAATAAATCTGCCACAAGGCTTTCTTCTGGATATGTACGTGGTCGTGGATGAGGTGTTAGGTGATCAGTTGTGGTGTTAGCAGAGAGAGGTGAGTGGTCACTCTTGAAGGTAGTTGGAAGTTCAGGAGGCTGAGATGTGGGATGTATTAGGCAGGATTCAGGAAGCTCAAACACATCACCCGTAGCACTAACATCAGCGTTCCATGACGGCTTGGAAAACACGAACGGAAGTGAACTAGGAATTAGCGGCGGAAACATCTGAGACTGAGGCGTGGATGTGGCTGATGTTGATGGTATGGGTGTAGGCTGCACTGGAATCTGTTGTACGAGGTCTGCGAAGCTCGGCATAAGAGATGCTTGTGTGTTGGTTGTTGCATCAGTCTGATTAGTTTGAAGAAGGTCGATTATTTTGGACTGGTTAGCAAGAAGATCATTCAGGTTAGTGAACATGTTATTGAGATTGGAATCAATGTTGTGGAGTATGCCATTAATGTCTGACAGCACGGCATGTATTGGAGCAGGACACGTCGCAGCAACAGGCATTGGCGTGTGTTGTATCCCTGTGTCGGCAACTAGAGTTGGAGCAGGACACGTCGCAGCAACAGGCATTGGCGTGTGTTGAATCCCTGTGTCGGCAAGAGTTGGAGCAGGACACGTCGCAGCAACAGGCATTGGCGAGTCTTGTATCCCTGGGTCAGAATCACTGGTTGCCTTTAGACGGTCTTCCTCTGTCATTAATACCCCATCTTTAAGTGACTTCAGAGCACTCTTCTCCTTCTCCATTAGGTTGTATTCGTTGTCTAAAATATAACAAAAATGACGTTATCACGTGACACCTAATAATTTGCATATTCGTAAAAGAAAACGATTCAAAAATTCATTTTTCTCTTATAGAAATATTTATATCAGGACATTGTCCTTAAGAACAAGCATAGATTTGGCGTTCGGACTAACTGGGGCAAAATTATGGTTATTTAAGTGCTGTGGAGGACCCAAAACCATTCATAATTTGTTAACCTTTTGGTCTTTTGCTAAACGCATTATTTTTATGCACCTCATATTTCTGGATAATTGTGTTTAATTTGGAAGCATAAGCCCTAAACAAAAGTAGTTGAATCATTTTTTCTGAATATGCAAATTAGCTTCTACTGTACTTCCCACCAACCCAAGCCAGAGAAGATTTTTACTTCAAAGTGATTCTACCATCTGTCACTTATGGTCTCGTGGTATGGGGGTCATGTGGAAAAACTCTTCTCGCCGATCTCGAGCACATCCATGTGCGTGCTGCAAAGATCATACATCATCTTGACTGGTACACCCCAAGTGAGGAAGTCCTGGCTAAAGTACATTGGAGAACTATTGAGAGCACTTATGAGGAAAGACTGCTGGGGTTGACCGTCAACTGTAACCATGGCAACTCTCCTGTCCCCTTGCAGGAGGTACTTACTAAGAGCAGCTCCAAGTATGATTTAAGAAAGAAAATGACAATCAAAGTACCAAAACCAAACACTGAAGTCAATTTCCTATCACGGAGCTGTCCGATGGAACTTATTAGATAATCCTACTAGATCAATTGACAATTTGCGCGCATTCAAATGCGCTGTTAAAAAACGCCAAACATAATTACTGTCTGATATAATTTTTGATTGGTAACATATATTACTTGTAGTAATATAAGCGACTAATTTCATTCTGTTAGTCGTCAAATTTATAAATATATCTAGGTTATTGATCAATCAGTTGTAATTTTAATTTTGAAGTATATATATATATATATATATATATATATTGTGTTTTGATCTCTTGAGTCCTACAATATATATTGTAACTCCTTTTAGATTTAGTTAGATTACGTTATATACCACGTGAGCTATGCTGCGTATCAATCTATCGTGCTTAAATAAATGCGATTATTATTATTATTATTAGCTATGACGGCACGTGATGACGTCATTCCTGATGAGAGTTCTTGGCTAATAAGCTATGAATATAGAAACAATACCTGCCAAGCTAAGAATTCTTGCGAGGTAGCTGTCGCCTTCCCAGTCTGTTCTGACGTATCCATTTTCACAAATATTTGATTTATAACCTTCTAAAATGGATTTCGTTTTGATTATTCCCACTTCTTTGGTTGTTATGAAAAGAACGAGGGCACACTTCCATTGCTTAAGCTTGTGCCTTTTAGACATCCTAACAGAAAACATTTATCATCAGTGATAATTTCGGCATAATTGTTTTATTCAACAAGTATAAGTTTTTTTACGTTATAATTATCAACAATTTTTTAATTTCGCATTGTGATCAAATTATCAGCGTGGGTTTCCTGTGCCTTTCGGATTGTCACAAATATGGCTTCTGACTTGCTGCAGCCGAAATGAGAATTCATGTTCATCGTCAGATGTCCTAGATGATTTGTTGCTTTTAAATATTCGTAGAAATATTTCTTTTGGGAAGTTCTCCCAATGAAATCCTTTATTTACCACTGAATTGAAGAGGAACCATTGAGAATCGAAGCCAACTTCAGTTTATCGAACAAACTGAAGAAGAAATGATCTATGGGCCGTACGATCTGTGAACTTTTTACAGGTTTGTATTAAAATCGTTTTGATACGTCAATGGAATTACATAGTTCTGATCTTAGAACAATATTTTTATTTAAATTTTATGCATCGCTTTTACAAACGGGTATTTTATAGTTAAGTTAATGCAAGTACAAGATCAATTCAAGGTCCTCTGTTTTCACAGCCGAAATTGTTGCATCGTGGCCTCCAGTTTTTTTTTGTTTTGTTTTGGGTTTTTTTTGGATCCGTGAATCACTCATTCTTTAGCTTATTTCTTATCAACAAATCAATGAACGATTAATTCACGTAACCTCTGCCCCCAAGCATGATGGACGGATCAGAAAAGACGCTGAAGTGGCGATACAACGATTTCGGCTGTATAGACTAGTAATTCGTACCGGTGTGCTCTGATCACATGCTAGTATTTTACATATAATTTTCACTATTTTCTAAATTAAGAAATTATATAATTATTGCTTACCTTCAATGCACCTGCCAAGGTTACCGTAATTCTCCCGAGACAAGCTTCACTAACGATCGACCAGTCACGAGCTTGATCGAGCACGATTTGCAAAAGCAAAAAACGCGAGAGCAAATACAGCAAGAAAGGCAAAAAGGGCGCGAGGCAAAACACGAAAAACAGGCAAAACTTGCTGTTCGTCGGGCACGATTGAGCGCGATTCGTACGATGAAAATTTTGGCTTATTCAAGGTACCAAAAATTACCTGACATCACTTAGATTGATTGCTTTAATAATTTCTCCTTTCGTTCTTTTACAAGAAAAAAGTTTTAATAGTTAAGAAACTATATAAAATTTCCAACAAAACTATGTAAATATCGATGATATTGGTGAAAGTAATCGTAAACACGAGCATTTTTAAAACAATATTTAATTGAATTTTGTCGTTTACGGCAATGTAACGTTTGTGTACACCAACTCCGTGCGCAGGGCCAGGCCATACGGTGTTCCCCCTCATACTCTATAATAATTTTCGGCGACCAGAGCTTTGAAGGTAATGTAACTGTTTTAGATTTGTGTACAAGCAACAATTTTTAAGCACACAAACTAAGCTGGGTAATACACGTTTTTAACATTACCTCGTGCTCTACATGTAAGTTACATGTACACGGGTCTGCACTCTGTGAAGATTGATTGTACGTGTCGGATGTTGGGCGAAATTGCCAATAGATTTGAATAAATAGTTTCTTATTCATTGCCACATTCTGTATTGAACTACTCTCAGTTCCCTCTGCAGCTTGGAATAATTTTCATCGCATCTCCAAGTTGATCGAGCTGTTAGATATACTCGGATGTGAAAACAATGGACTTTTTTGTCACTGTCTTCAAACAAAAAAAATCGTCGCAAGTCCAATATCAACGAGTCATCCAAGCATTTAGTGTTTGTACTCTATCAGCACGAGAGTAAATGTTGAAATAAAAAGCAAACGAAATCATATTTCAGTACGAACTGACGCTTGCTGAAACTGGAGAAACTGCATGGCCGTGGAATCGCTATGGCCCGGCTGGCCGAAACGGCATCAAAAAAGCGTATTTGAGTTTAAGTTTGGTGGCTATTATGAGTACTTTTCTGGAGTAATTTATTTTATTCATAGCGACATTTGGTTCATAGAGACACTTTTTTCATAATTTGTACATGTTTAATAGCTGTGCTAAGCATACAGCCATAAATTTACAATATGTATAAAAATATAACCTTCCCAACCGTTAAATTGCTCAGTGGCTCAAGTGGTTCGTTGCTGGCTGCGAGCCCAAAGGTACCCTGTTCGAATCACAGGCAGATCGGTTTCTTTTTTTTTCTTTTTTTTCTTTTTCCTTTGCTTCATTATCTTTTTTGTTCTTTCATAATCAAGTCAATTATTTTTTCGCTAAAGAAACTACATTAGCTGATATTATTAATAATATTATCCAAATGACTCTTTCAAAATTCTTTACAGATGGGCCCAATCGTAATTTTTAGATTTGTGAGAGCAATGATTTATCATTTAGAAAAATACATATTGTATTAATTGATTTATATTTTTGCCTTCAAATAAAAAACTCATTATTTAACTAAAATCCACGAGTTACTTCGCCATTGGCGGGTTGATTTTACACTAGGTATAACCTAGCAACGTGGAATTGCCCACATGTATATATCAAAATCCTTACACATACATCAAGATCTGTACGCATACATTAACTTAGTACATTAACTTAGTACACTCGTGATAGTACACACCTCTGACCAGAAATATTGCTGACTCAAATAGAAATGGCGGCTCTCAGAAGTTGTGATTTAGAAAGTTTTTTAACTCACTATTACAAGTTCTTCAAACAGCGACTGATGGACTGTACATTGAATATGATCCAAATCAGTCGGAGAGATTTATATTGAGACTATCAGATATTCAGTGCACTTTGGGTTTGATTATCAGTCGATTGTTGCAACAAGGTAACTACTGCGAAAGTGATCAAGTAATACAAGATATTGAGATGCTTTTAACTTCTGTTTGCTTTCTGAAAAGAAACTACCAGTGCAAAGTTGAAATGTTTGACTCTGGAGAAGAGGATATGAACTTGTTACAATGTGGTACCTGTCCTGTTGAAAACACAGGTGCAGCATACCGCCCACGATATGCCATTGACAGAGATCTTCTAGAGTTTCTACGTAATGAGTCATATAAATGGGTAGACATAGTGAGAATACTTAACATTTCGTCCAAGACATTACTTCGGCGCCAAAGAGAATTTGGAATGGCTATTGGTAAAGATGCATTCATGCACCCAAATTGAAGATAATGATTTACTGCAGCACATAAGAGATATCTTGGATGGTACTCCAGAAGCATCTTGTTCAAGGAGCACTCGGAGCAAGAGGATTGCATGATCATTCAAAGAAGTCGTGTACGTGATGCCATCTCAAGGGTCACTCTATCATGTCTGCAGTTAGAAGACAGGATTGTTAGAAGAAAGTACTCTGTCCCTTGTCCAAATGCCCTCTGGCATAAAGATGGTGATCATAAATTAATTCACCCTTATCGCATTGTCATTCATGGAGGAATAGATGGTTTTTCTCGTCTAATTGTTTACTTGTTACAGTGGCTAGGTACATGTTACAAGAAAGGTGACTCAACAGAGGTAGTATTATAACTGGAAAATCTGTGCACAATCAAAGGATTGAGCGCTTACATGGAGAGAAGTAAACAGAATTGTAGTAAACAACTACAAGAACATATTTATGTACCTTGAATCAAATGGTCTATTTGATCCTCTGAATAGAACGATTTCGCGTAAGCGGCTTTTTACATGCAAATGAGTTTTGGAGGTAAAATAACATGCTAATGAGGCGAAATTCGTGGATACATGAACGATAACCAAATCTGTACTATCATTTAAAGCTGGCTATGTTTTTCAAAGCAAATCTATGCTTTTAGTTCTGGATTAGTAATAATCAGACTTTGGACAACCGGCTCAAAAAGCAGGAAAAACTGCTCTCTCTTTTTTTAGAAATTTACGTGTTCTTGAGTTAGGTAATGAATAGCAGGAAAACAATAGATCAGTTTGTTTGATGCTTAAAACTAGCTTAAATATTCTCAAATAGTCTAACATGTCTCTGCCAAAAACGCTGCTAGTTTAATACAGACTGGCATAAACCACCTTGGATGTCTCCAAATGCTTGATATGGCCCGGTATGTTTTCATGTCCTTAAAAACATGCTCAATTTTTATTCTCCTTCTTGATAAACATCTGTTAAATTTTAGAGCGCGCCTTCTGTCTCTCCTATTCAAACCTCTCATTTGTAGTGCTCTTACTGCTGTAAGCAGGGAACCACCATCAGGATAAGCTTTATTGGCAAGTAATTTTGCCCCAGGGGGAAGACTCAATGGTTGTCCGGGTCCTATCGGTGTCATCAGACAGTATGAAGTTGAATTGTGGGTGCTTCCAAGAAATCCAGTTTGTACAAAACGTAAATGCCCATTGTTGTCTATAACAAGTTGTGTGTTGAAGCAGTGGTAATGACGATGTCCACTGTAGAAGGGTCTCTGTGGCTCTGTCAAAGGTCCATAGATCTCGTGCGGGGTAGAATCAATGGCTCCCCACTACATTTGGGAACTCATGCCAATTTCTCAAGTACTGAAGGTAAGATTGACATGTAGAATTTTCAATGTTTTTACCGTCTTTTGGTAATTAGTATCACAGATAAGTATTTGCACCTCTCTTGTTTATTAACTTTATTCCTTTTATACGTGTATCTCACTAGACAAAGGAAAAGCGTCAAGAGTAAATGTCGGCAACATTGAAAAGAAGTTTGTACTTGAATGCCACAATCTCTCTATGGGAAATGGATGGCATGAAGTCCTCGCCTTAGCAAAACAATGGGCGATAGATGCAGGGCTACCTGAAAGAGTTGTTGCAATTTACATGCAGGCCCCAGAACAATGCATCACAAATTGCGTGAAAAATATCTTAAGAAAATCCCTTGTTTCTTCGACACCTTCTACTAGTTCCACTACGTCTTCCAAGCCATTACATCTGAAGTTAAAGAGCAGCAAATGCACTATGCGTTTAAAGAGACAGATGCAGAGCAAGCTACATACAGAATTTGTTTTGTCCTCGTCAGATAGCGACTTAGATGAACCGAGTAGCAAGAAGAGAAAGAATGATAGAGAAATAGCTCGTGAAGCACAGGAAGCACACAAAGAAATGTGCAGTAAGGCCATGGAATCTATGGAGTGTGTTAACGAATTGCTGACTAACGTACAAGCCCAAATAATGAAGACACAGTAAAATGTAACTAGAATTTCTGCTTCAATATTTGTAATAAAATGGTAAACAAGATGGAAATAAGATGGTAAACAAACCAGAAATAGGATGGTAAATAAACTACATGGAGCTCAGAAAAAATGAGAGCCCAAGATGTGACGTATTTCTTGAATATTTGTAATGTTCTTGTTATTGGAATCAATTCTAATTAAGTTGATTAATGTGTAAATGCACTGTTCTCTTTACTTAAAACTAGTATTTGGTTATCGATCATGCATCCACGGGTTTCACCTCATTAGTATGTTATTTTACCTCCAAAACTCATTTGCATGTAAAAAGCTGCTTACGCGAAATCGTTCTAATGAGGTCCATATATTTTCCATGCATTATGTTTATCTCCCAAGGATAAATAGCACACTTGCTCAGCTAACATAGGAGTGGAATTATCATAGACTTTCAACAGAAACAATACTACCCCTAGGCAGTTGTGGGTTGAAGGAATAGTCACAAAGACCTTCTTGCTGTAACAGATGTCATGGATGGTGTGTGTTTTAGTGATTATGGTATTGATGAAGAAGGACTACAAAGTGAGAATAATGTTATCATTCCTCAGTGCCCAATAGAAATCACTGAACATCAACACAGAGAGTTGCAAACAATTCTTGCAAGCATTCCAGGTGACCAACATGGGATTCTCATGTATTTGAGTGTCATTGAGTACATGGAGACATGAGTTCACTGAATCACCGAGTCAAATCCGAGTCCGAGTCAAAGAGTTTTAAGAAAGAATCAAGTAGTTCGCTGCCGCCATTTTGTGGTTACCACAGAAAGCCCAACACTGAAAACAACTGTTTGCTTGGTGCGGGAAACTGATGACAAGACGGCTAGCCTCCCTGAAGCATTTAAAATGTCTCAAAGAAAGGAGCGAAACCAGTATCCTTAAGATGATTTAGAGTTTCTGTATCAATCAATCAATTAATCCGATATTGCAGGCTTGAAACTTGCCGAACTAAACACAGTATTCATCATAATTCATGCCAGTTTTATACGAACGTCTAACCAGGTTTATAAACGTCTAAATTGTTGGATCTGTTCCACAAAATATTCGCTCCACAGCCTATTGCTTTTGCTAGCAGGCAATGTGAAATTACATTGTAGCTGAGATTTGAGTTATGTTATTCATTTTAGCTGGGAGTTTTTCAGTCTGGTGTTCTGTATTTATTGATAATACAACTGAATTGATTATGATGTAAAACATTAAATATATAGAATGTAAAACTTTACTTCAGCTTATCAGATAAACATGATGTGAAATACTAGCAATGTAAGTCTTCTAATCATTAAATAAAATAATGTTTTTTTTGTTTTTTGTTTTGTTTTTTATCTTGACTCTGCCTTTTGACTCGGAATTGATTCGGAAAATGAATTTACTCATGGAGGCATTGGATCCATCATCATCAGACAATGTAAACTGAGCAATTTAAGGTTTATAACAAACTTATATCAGGAGTGGATTTTCTGTATTATAGAACTTTTAATATAAATTTCAATCCCTACACCAGTTTGTGTCACAAATAAACAAATTCCTGGCAAGGTGTCAAGCTGAAAACATAATTGCTCATGGGTAATAAAACCCAGGCCTTAACATACTTGAGTCCTTTCTTCTTTTTGGTTTTTTTTGTTTCTTTTTCTTTTTTCTTTTTTTTTCTTTTTCAATGCTCTGTTCAGTAATACACCTCTGAGGAGGTCATGCAAAAAGTGTATATAGAGCACAAGCAAATGGTGTTCCACTAAGTCCACTTTCTGAGTGTTTTAGCATTTCCTGGGGGCATATTACTGATAGAAAATAAGTGCCCAGAGAAAAAATATTTGCCATGGTACTAATATCCCAAGAGTTATTTATGATAACTATCTATCAACACACCACATACAGTACAAAGGTCTTTTAACCCTTTATCTTTTGAAACTGTCAATATTTTCAAACACAATTTTTTTGTACAAACTGTTCTTTAAATATAAAACATGTGAACACAACATTTATTTTCTAACTTAGTCAAATCCTTATGGCTTTCAGGCTGTTCTTTGTAAGTACTGTTGCACAATCAAAAATGATTATACTGAATATGTGTTTTTAACGAATATTTTCATTGACATGACACTTTAATAAAATATATAACATATGAACATAATTTAAACTTTCAACCAAGGTGCTGTTTGTATAGAAGCAACCTAGTCAAGTAAGCAGGCTGGCTTTTGCCTTGCATTCCCAAAGGAATAGAAAACAACAGGTTGGCTTGCCTCCATAAAAACAGTCCTTCAAATCTTTGACTCCTGGCATTTATCTTGCAATTAGAAAATGATCATACTCACTCGACCAATCAGGGCTCGTTATTTCAGCGTTCTATATTCTATAGAGTAACTAAAGGTGTCAAGTGGTGTGGGCTTTGAAGCACAGGGAAATTGCAGGGTAAAGAAAACGGTCAGTGAGCTTTTATAACTAATTAGTATGATTTATATAAAGTATACTAATGAACTCTTTTGAATTCTTTTGTTTAAAGAGCTCATTAGTATGCTTTATATAAAGCATACTAATTAGTTATAAAAGCTCACTCATTAATTATTGATACTACAACAAATTCAACAATTCAATATTTTACTATTTGTTGAGAATCCTAGAAATATAACAGTACTCATAACATAATACAGTTCATTATTTTTCTACATTACATTCTGATTTGATTGCATGCTAAATCATTCTGAAGAATGTGGCAATATACCTAGTAATCATTTTGTAAGACTTACATATATCATACTGACTTGAAAACTGTCAACTGAAATTAAAGGTTAAGCTTGTCTCGCCATGTTTGACCAAAAGTGATGTGCAACATAAACTTTCATTCTTATCGACCTCCTTGTCGTCTCCTTCTAATTCAATTTTTGTTTTCTTGGATGTCTCAGAAGCTACTGAAGGGGGTTGAAGGCTCTTTGAAACTTCCTTCACCAAAGCACTGCTTGGTCTTTTATATGCACGAACAGCTGTACTTCTATGGCCAGTTCTGGAAATTATGGTTTGTTCATCAAATCCACTAGCATACAACTGCGCAGCACATGTCACCTTCCCCGAGTGATTGGTTTTATCGTCTTCCCTCCCTATGTTGATGTTGGCCGAGGTACAATTTGGTTTCAAATACTTGGATAGGGTGTTTATACCTACAGGCTGTTTGCCATTGAATTGGAACGAAGTTTTCCAGCACTTATGTAGGTGATAACGAGAACAATAGGAATGACACGCGTCGATTTTTAAACTTCTTTATTTGTAAAATATACAAAAGAGTTTAGCGAGCTTTAGGTAAATTTGGAAATCACAAACTGACAGGTGCGTGCTAAGATACCTAAGTGATTTCAGAGTTAACTCCGGTGATATTAAGTTATATTTCTCAATTTGTCAAAAATTAAAACGGAGTGATTTAAAAAAAAACGTGAAACAAAAACTAATATCTAGTGTGTAATAGTTTAATAAAAACAAAAGAAAACAGTAGTAAGAAGGTTTAACAGTATCTATAAATCAAACAGAGTTAACATGATTTGCAACATGATTCACTATTTAATATGCAGAGATGGGAACAACCAGAATATTGAGGATGTTAAAACAACGCAAATACTATGTTAGCAGTTTCGTTGTCTTTCAGTGCCTTTTCAAAATCCAGTTGTGTTGTGTCATATTTCAAATGTCTTTGTTATATATACCAAAGCAGAACTGCAAGCCGTGTGGGATCTACAGTAACCGTTGTACGCATGCGCTTAAATGGTTTCGAAAATGGCAGTGACTGCAATTTTCGCGAGGACATACCACATTATCTTTTCAGCACAGCATTATTAGGTGTATATTAATACTTCATGACTATAAATGTGCAAGGTTTTACAAGTTTCTGTATAAACACAGTTACACTCATGCCCAATGACAAAATTTGCGGATTATTTCCGCGTTTTCACATATATTTGGACGAAAGTTTAGTCTGAATTTGCTGTGTTCTTTGTTTCTTTGATTGCTTTTATTTGTTTGTTTGTTTACTTGCTTGTTTGCTTTTCTTTTCTATGAATTAACTTCTAAATGACTGTTCAAATACATGAGCACTGATCTTGGGGTGCTCCCCTGTATAAGAATTGCGAAAAAAATCCACTGAACCTCATAAAAGAATTAAAATGGGCGACTTGTATAGAGACTTCACAAGAGAGCATAAATAAGAGAGGGGAACTAGTTAATGGGGCGCGCGCCGTGATAATTCCCATCTGTGCTCTTTTTAGCAACCGAATGTAGTTTAATTTTTGTCTTACCCTACTCCCGTACGTCAAAATTTGACACTTTTGGACCCACAGAACCGTTTAGTGCAGATTCGAGTTTTCAAAAACAGCATTAAAATCAAAGTTATCTTAGTTCTGCCCTTGTTCATATTATCTACCATCAAAAGTGTATACTATACTATCTGATTACAGAAGAACGATTTTGATGATCAAGATGAAAGGCAAAAACGTCGAGGTTTTTGTTGTGTTTTTGAAAGAAATTTTAGCGGGAATGCGCGAGCTACTGACGCATCACACGTCATCGAGAGCATGCTTAGGTTTATTCGAAAATTTTTGCTCATTTAGATGACAAAAACTCGTTTGTTTTTACAATTTTTTTATGTATGTTATTAATTGTACATCAGATGGCTTTTTCGTGGAATCTAAAATAAATTTGGTATCGATTGTGTGATTTTAGGAAGCTCAAATCGCGAAATTCCACTCGTTCAATTTTTCGATGTGCGGGAGTAGGGTCAGATGAAAATTGAACTGCATCCGGTTACTAAAAATAGCACAGATGGGAATCATCACGGTGCGCGCCCCATTAACAAGTTTCCCTCTCTTATTTATTCTCTCTTGCACTACAACAATACCAAAGAATGTAGAACAGTGCAAACTATTGAAGGGTTGAATGAAAGCAACAGACTTTTGTTTCATTCTTCTTTCTGAAGGCTTTAATTTGCTAAAAGGTAAAAAGGTAAAAGTAAAGCTCTGTATTTAACGTCGGAAAGTTCCTTTAGCTACAAGCAACGCTATAAGCTAGTCTCCCAGGAAGCCGACGGTGCCCTCATTCTACCCCCCTCTTTCCAGCAGTGCTCCGTTTTAAGGGTATTTAAATCTAATTAAAGCTACACGGAAAGGAAAGAAGTCGAAACAAGGATGTGAGATCTGGGGATCGAACTAGGGACCTCTTGCGCCGAAGGCCGCGCACTAACCAACTGTGCCATCCTTGCTCCTTGCTATGGTATGATGTAGGCTGAAAATGGCCTCCCACTATCCAGGGTTTGAAGGCGTGGACTTTAAGCTTTTTAGTTATTTGTTAGAGCCAGTACCTTAAAAAATATTATCTATTTCTATTTTTTGTTAAAATATAACACTGTATTCATAGATAGGTACAAATAAAAAGTTGTTGTTGTTGTTGTTGACTCTTTCACGTCTGTTGAGAGAGATCAGCCGCGAGGATACTGAAGATGTCTGTGCGAAGTACGGCAGTTTTCATTACTGTGATGATTGCATGTAGCATGTCTTTTTGCGTGAATATTTAATTTATTTACCGTCAAATAGGTGTATATATATGATATATATAATGTTTTACATTGACGCATTACTAATTGATTCCCAACGAATTTGAGACTGAGCTGTTAAATTAAAGTTTCTATAGGAGTAAAAGGTATTTCTTTTTAATAAAAAATGTTCAATTCTGAAAAACGAAAATGTTTTCAAGTGAATACTTTTAAGTGAAGTACAAACTCCATGAACATATCTGGTGGCGTAGTGGTATGTGAATGTATATGGAAATCTGTGGGCCGGGGTTCAAGTCACGCTGAGAATTATATAAATCTTTAAGAGTCATTGACTGAGAAAACCGGGCAGGATCAAAAGATGGGGGTCGGCCGATTGCCTCCAAGGCTTTAGACATAAATGAGAATGGTAAAATATGAGCGTAAACGGCCTTTTAGTTTGCGAGATGACCACCCCCCTCTTTTTAGAGCTCAGAAAAGTTTCTAAGCAATATGAACACAAATTCTATTATTTTTCCATGGTCTAACGTGCATCTGCCCAGACATTCGTGGTAAAAGAAATTCCTTTCGTAAAATTACTAATTTTCAGAGGTCCGTCAAACATCGTACGGTTGATGTACTTTCGTCGATCGTGAAATTTTGGTCAATTTTGCAAAGCCGTTTCTCAAAAGTGCGGCAGTTTATTTCAAGTTTTGTTTTATTACGATGATGTTTGATTGCTTCTCTTCGATTTTAAGCAAATTCATGATTGGCAACTTTTATTGCTGTAACGCAGTAAGCGATCAAAATCCTACAATTTGCCTTGCGTGACTTATTAATTTTCCGCCAAATTGGCGCCTTGAATAATATGTACACGTCGCTATTGTCTGATAAATCGTATCCTTGATCATTATGAAATCCTCTGTGTGCTAAATAGATGTTCCAGAAGTCTAATCTATTCCCTTTATAGGATTTGCAGCTTTAATAAACAGCCTTTATTACGAGCTGTTTTGTTATACTGTAATATTGTTATGTAAACAATCATTAATGACGTGACTTGTGTCATGCATGAGTCAAAAATCAATTTAATAGCTAGGATTATAACTAATGAAGATAAACTTTTCGTTTAAGCCTCTTGTGGAGAGCTATAGCTACTGAGACATGACGTTGACAAAATTATCTGACAGTCAACTGATCTGATGAATTTTGTACTACCGCAGAAATCCACTTTCATGGAAATAACAGATTTTGTTTGAAACAATCGAATAAATTTTAGAGAATAAAATGTAAGTTATTGCTTATTATATTTTTTCAAAAACATTAACTTTCTCAAAGTCGCTATAGCCTCTTCCTTTAAAGCAATAAACGAACAATACGTATACTATATGTTTTTCGTCAAAATCGACCTCATAGCTATATATTTCCTTCTAGCTAGACAACAAATATCTCGCAAGGTGAATCTTCTTAATGCTCAAGTATGAATAAACCAAAGAGATGAGACTAGAGTTCGTGTCATTAATAGCCCGTTTGTTTTTGTTTGACTAGTGATATATCAAAACACTTCATTAACTAATATCATATCTTGAAAAACAGCCTTAATTCTCTGATAGTCTCAGCTCAACCAGGGACCGTGGAGACGGGAGGGCGTGGGGTTCCCGCCTTTTTACGTTAATATCGAGCATTATAAAATACTTGAGATATAACGCGCGCACTGATTGGCTGGCTACCATGTTTATATCAGAGGACAGAGACATGGCTCGCTCAAAAAACATCGAAAATATTTTATAAAAGCAATATAAAACGACCGCTTATGCCTCTGTACTGTGATATAAACACGATGGAAGATGTAGAGCACTCGAAAAGCAAGAGAAACACTCGGCTACGCCTCGTAAAAAAGCTTGCTTTTCTCTTGCTCTACATCTTCCATCATGTTTATATCACAGTACAGAGACATGCGCGCGCGTTTTATATTCCTTAAATAATAGCCAGAAGCACCAAAAACATATGGCAAATGAGCGACTGAAGGCCTGAACCTCATTTTGAAGGCATTTTCTCTCAACGTTAACCAAAACCACTTACAAACAACTTTTAAGTTTAAAAAATTTGTTGAAAGAGTTTACTTTGGCCTTGAGCATAAATCATTTTTCAACTGGTAAATAGTTTTTAGCGCTCAATGCTTGAATATGAAAAATAATTATCCCTAAAGAATAACTGTTTGTTGTATAAATCTGTTTCGGTTTTTTAAATGCTTTGTGGTTTCGAACATACTTTTTTAAGGAGATTTATGTACAAACATTTCTGTAACTGAAGCATTAATTGTTGCAGGTGCATTTCCTCACCAGTTCCTCTAAGGGTTCTATAAAGGATTTTTTTCTTGCTTGGGATCCTACAATTGTTAACCCAATGGTGGCACAGATGACTTGAAGTTCGTGCAGTCTTCAGTCTACCCTCATTTGCAAGCTTACAAATGTCATAGTCACTGACTTCAATAGGATGCTCGGGTTGTTTTAAGCCGTTGTAAACTGCTAACCGCAAGTCTTGTTGGGCCGTTTCTGACTCTAGTGCCTCAATATCGTCTTCTGATATCTCTTCCATCTCAGGCTGAGAACTTGCCATGTCTCTCGGCTGGTTGATTTGCTGCTGTCGCATCTTGGCTTTGTATCTTGAAAAGAAGCTTTTGATTGTTTGGGCTGTTTTCCATTCCTCAGGCTGAAACACCAATTGGCCGTTTTCATCTTTCTTGAATTTCATTTCATTAGATACCGACAAAGGATCTGCCTTTGTTCCACTTCTTTCGCCTGCTTCAAATTTCTCAATCAAGTATGCTTTGACTTTTTCTCCTAGGCGGGGTCTTTTCTTTGGGGTCTTGAGTGCCCATCCCATGCTGCAAGTATGAGTTGTTTCTGAAACACTGGATTCTTCTGGCCCGACGGCTGCTGATGCCTGCTGAGCCACAGTACTAATGCCTGTTACACGTTGAGCCCATTTCATTCTAATTGAGTCGTAAAGGGAAACAGACTCCAACTCTTTGACGTATTTTCCAGAATCCATGTGGGCTTGTGCTTCTTTTTCTGATTTGAATGTCAGGATACATGAGGTCTCGCTGCAAGAAAAAATTTCTGATTGGGAAGTACCTGCCTGACCTATGGCACCACGTTCTTTTTGACGAGGTCCAAAAGGCTGCTTGACAATCAATCTTGCAATGTCTTGTGGTTGGGCTTGCAGATCTTTGTAGGAAAGGGGTTTACCAGCGCCAATGCCATAGGCTTTCCATAGGCATATTCCGTTATCTTCATACTTGACATTATACAGCAAACTGATGTCTGGTATCTTATTGCCTTCGTGAAGATCTTTAGAAGCGTCAATCTCGACGACAGCAACACGACATCCTCGTAGCCCACCATGAGACTCAAGTGCTCTTTTCATATCTTCCGCTGTTCTCACGTCGTTATTCTCGTTAACAAATTGTCTTATGTGGGCTTTCATAGTAGCTGTCTTGCGATCGCAGATATCTTTTCCTGCTTGTGGCTCTGAAAAGTCGTAGCGAATCGGTTTCACGCCAGCGATTTTCCCTATTTCTGGAAGACATAGTAGTAGGGGACCATTGTGGTAGCATCCTGCATTGTCTGATCTTAAAAATGCTTTGCTGATGCTTGGATACTCTGCTTTGATAGACTTGAAGAGGTGATCAAGAATAGATGCCACTGCATAGTTTGTTTTGCGTGCAAGCATTGAAGATGTGAACGAAGCACTCCACTTCATACTTTTCCTCCCTCCTAGTGACAACTGCACTGACATGCCAGCTGAGTCCTCGTTTGCCGAAGAATTCACTCATATTTTCTCTGTATTTGAGAGGGAGAAATTTCATTGCCCAGTCTACAATGATAAGGCAGGTCTCATCATCAAGCTTACCAAGTGCATCTTGCTTTGCTTCTTCCTGCAACACAGTTCACACTAAATGTGCTTTCCATGCATTAATAGCCACTTCGTATTGATTGTAATCAAACTTGATTCTACTTCGTTGTTCTTCGTTGATGTCAATTGTGTTGATCTTGTCTTTAATCTCGTTTAGAACTTGTCCAATAGATGTGCATCGTTCGCATTCAACGTCATGCTTGTGCTTACACTCACTTTTGAATTCACTGTTCTTTGGATCACTGAGGGAGTAGGTTGTACAATGGTCTGCGCAGTGTTCGTCTCGACTCATATGCGCTTTGAAGTCAGTTTTGAAATACCTTTTTACTTCTTTAACTTGTCGTTTAGCTGTTGTTCCCCACGTTTCCTCGGCTCCGTTTTCGACCAAAGTCTCGATCATTTTAACTAAATGGTCTATGGCCTCTGTTCCCTCTGCCGTCACGTTATCTAGTCCTTGTAATGACTTTTGCATAGACGCGCTACAAACATCAAGGATTCTATATAAGGATCTTTCAGCAGCTGGTTCAAATTGCTCCTGCTTACAATAACACATATATTGTTCAATGATTCGAGAAGGAATCAATGTTCTTACAACAGCTGGGATTGTGATACGCTCACCAGAGTCGAGCGTCATTGTTTTAGTTCCAAACGCCACATCTTGTAACAATTCCGGTCTTGAAATGTAATCTAAAAAGTGATCAACCTTGACGTTGTCGATTCTTGCTCGATATATTGGCTTCTCTAAGACTGGCTGGCCTTTTCCTAATTGGCTTGCATGACTGCGCGCTTGGTCAATTCTCCATTTTGACAAACCAGGTATCATTCTCTGCAGCTCTAATCTGCTAAAATCATTTGCAAAAAGGGATAAAATTTGCCTTTTTGTCTGCCATGTCTGTGCCTGGTGGTGGGCCTCAATTAAAGCATCAATCAGATCTGACCTGACATCAAAATACTTCCGGTTTGTTCCATCAGTACCTTCACTCTCTATGATGGGTTCTCGGCGGAGTGACTCCCAGAGCGCATTTTCTTGACCAGGACTAATAACTGAAAGCGTGGCAGCAAATATTTCTCTTGCCTTTCTTATGTAATATTTTTGTTGTGTGGAAGAGATATCCTCCCATTCAGTATTGAGAGTAGACTGTAATGGACTAATGCGACCGTCTGTCAAGTTACTGACACCATCATTGAGCGCTTGTCGTTTAGCTTGTTGTTCTTCCTTTTCATCCAACCAGATACTAACTTCTCTTTCTGGAACTGTACTCTGGGATGATTGGGAGGACATGGTATCGGTTCCACCACCAGTTTCAGTTGCAATATTGGCTGAACCTTGCGATGACTGAGAGGACATAGATGATTCGGTCTCGCCCATCATTGTTGAAGAAGCCTCACAAGAAGCAGCTTCCAGTTGAATACCACTGGTAGACGGCATTTCTTCCATAATAGTCTGTTCATCATAAAAAAGTAAAATATACATAAATTCAAATATAGCTGTCACTGTGACTTCCAAAGCTACAACAACTAAATCGCAAAAGGCACTGAGAAAACAGCATCAAAATAACAGACAGAAAAGCACAAACATAGAAGCATCATTTTACCTCTTGACGCATGTCGCAACTTGGTCGATAATATTTCTAGCTTTGTAGTGGGAAGTTCGACAACTTGCACAAATAGCTAAAATGACAAAGTATGTTAGATCCTTCACTTATTGCTAAATATTCTCGCACGTAGTTGTCTAATCGGTGGTTTTTGTCGATCTAGAACCCACAGTTAGAATGCGGTTTATAAGTTGTGATGTTATAACATCACATTTTTTACCTTGCATTCTATCATTCGTTGTTTAATTATCATTAAATTAATTAACATAATAATTGTTTAATTATTTTGATATCATCATCATTGTTATTAATGATATTTTTGATGATGGATTTGACCGGGACGATATCAGTCAAAATTTCAGATGTGAGGTAACAAGCTGTTGGGATCCCTGTGTGAATTGTCAAGTGTACAAATGTCTGTACAGAATGAAATCCAACAACTACAACTGCTTATTACTTACCAGAGCCAATAGGTACAGATGTTTGATGGCGAGCAAATATTTCCTCAGACGTTGATTGATTTATTCGTCGGGCATTCTTTAACTGCTTTCTTTGGCCTTTGTGAGATGGATGACTACAGGTACTACTTTTTCGTCCAAGCCAGTCGATCGTCAGCTCTCGTCTGTGTTTCGGGCAAATTGTCATTGCTCCAATCCTTTGTGAATCAATTCCAAAAAGACCAGCACGATTCAAAATCAAGTTTGATTCACTTAGTGATGGATTACTATGACGACCACGTTTAGAACTTACGCCGAGACTAATCAGGTGGGAAGTCACGTCTTCTTCGCATTTTATCAGTGGCAAAATTGTAGAATTGCCCCCAAATGGACCACAAAGAGAACCTTCCAAACCAAACGAACAATTCATAGAGACGCTCATACTTGTACGAGGTACAACGAACAACGCATGGAGAAATCTAGTCCAGTTGCGAAATCTTGAAACACGAGCTTGTCAGTTTCACTGTAATAAATCTAATTTGAGCTTTATGCTACTTTTGCTACTCCAGTAATATTAAGGTTTCTATTCTACTTTACCTAAAACAACAAAACTTTATTCATAAAACAAATCAGATTTTTTTCCTTTGATTTCGCTTTCATGAAAAAATAGGTTTTGCTACCTTGAATTTTGACTCATGCGTGACACAAGTCACATCATTAATGATTGTTTACATAAGAATATTACAGGGGATGGCACAACAAAACAGCTCGTAATAAAGGCTGTTTATTAAAGCTGCAAATCCTATAAAGGGAATAGATTAGACTTCTGGAACATCTATTTAGCACACAGAGGATTTCATAATGATCAAGGATACGATTTATCAGACAATTGCGACATGTACATATTATTCAAGGCGCCAATTGATAAGTCACGCAAGGCAAATTGTAGGATTTTGATCGCTTACTGCGTTACAGCAATAAAAGTTGCCAATCATGAATTTGCTTTAATTTGATAAGAAACCCCCAAATAATTATAAAATTGAAGAAACTTTGAAATAAACTGCCGCACTTTTGAGAAACGGCTTTGCAAAATTGACCAAAATTTCACGATCGACGAAAGTACATCAACCGTACGATGTTTGACGGACCTCTGAAAATTAGTAATTTTACGAAAGGAATTTCTTTTACCATGAATGTCTAGGCAGACGCACGTTAGACCATGGAAAAAATAATAGAATTTGTGTTCATATTGCTTAGAAACTTTTCTGAGCTCTAAAAGTTGGTCTTCAATTCATGCATTGCGAAGGCTTTTTCGGGGTCAAAACTGAGGGGGGTGGTCATCTCTCAAACTAAAAGGCCGTTTACGCTCATATTTTACCATTCTCATTTATATCTAAAGCCTATTCAATGATATTAATTTGGAGGCGATCGGCCGACCCCCATCTTTTGATCCTGCCCGGTTTTCTCAGTCAATGACTCTTAATCTGTCTTTTTATGAAGAAAAACAAATAGTTTATCACTTTTCTAGTTTTCAAGTTATATTATTGTTTAATTTAAGAATTTTCTGGAAAAACAATGTCGTTCATAACTATAAGATATGGTTGAAGCGTTTCTATTGTTCTTGAAGTGATCCAAAAATTTGAATTAATTACCATTACAATAGACAGAAAAAGGTCTTCCATTTAAGCGAAAATTCCGCTAAATCGGAAAACCCTAATGGCTTTTGGTAGCATCTTCCGCTGTCTGGAATACACCTGTGTATATGTAAGGTATTTTGTACTTATTTATGAGATATTTATAATTGTAATAAATAAAATTAGAAAGTTCTGCAAACTAGCTTAATTTATTGAACGCTCGAAAATCTCGCCAAAATCTCTCTCTCTCTTGTCTTGTCTTGTCTTGTCTTGTCGTCTTGTCTTGTCTTGTCTAGTCTAGTCTAGTCTAGTCTAGTCTAGTCTAGTCTAGTCTAGTCTAGTCTAGTCTAGTCTAGTCTAGTCTAGTCTAGTCTAGTCTAGTCTAGTCTAGTCTAGTCTAGTCTAGTCTAGTCTAGTCTAGTCTAGTCTAGTCTAGTCTAGTCTAGTCTAGTCTAGTCTAGTCTAGTCTAGTCTAGTCTAGTCTAGTCTAGTCTAGTCTAGTCTAGTCTAGTCTAGTCTAGTCTAGTCTAGTCTAGTCTAGTCTAGTCTAGTCTAGTCTAGTCTAGTCTAGTCTAGTCTAGTCTAGTCTAGTCTAGTCTAGTCTAGTCTAGTCTAGTCTAGTCTAGTCTAGTCTAGTCTAGTCTAGTCTAGTCTAGTCTAGTCTAGTCTAGTCTAGTCTAGTCTAGTCTAGTCTAGTCTAGTCTAGTCTAGTCTAGTCTAGTCTAGTCTAGTCTAGTCTAGTCTAGTCTAGTCTAGTCTAGTCTAGTCTAGTCTAGTCTAGTCTAGTCTAGTCTAGTCTAGTCTAGTCTAGTCTAGTCTAGTCTAGTCTAGTCTAGTCTAGTCTAGTCTAGTCTAGTCTAGTCTAGTCTAGTCTAGTCTAGTCTAGTCTAGTCTAGTCTAGTCTAGTCTAGTCTAGTCTATAAAGCAGGCTATAAAGGCTATAAAATGTCAGCATAAACGATTAATATACCTTAAGTATTCTTTGAACAGTTTCACGACGCAATTCCTATTCGAAGGCTGTGCAAATTGCTTTACGATTTACTTTACAATTGTAAAAAAAAATGGCATAGCTCAAGGCTTTAGAGGAATGGAAACCAATAGTTCCAGTAGATCATAGCTGCTCTTCATCCTCTGTGGTCAACGGATCTGCTGAGTTTTTCTTTGTACCAATGCCTAAAGCCGTCATCTCTTTCATTCTTGAGTCTAAGGCTTTTCTAAAAGATGAGAATTTATGTTATCAAAAGCTCCTTCCTTCGTAACAACATTATGGGACAACCATACAGGTGTCCGTATTGTAGAAAGACATTTGCTTAAGATGGAGATCACAAACAACGCCAACCAGTCTACGCCAGCAAAAACCAACACAGATGTACCTCAGTGGCAATCATTTCGCTAACAGATTGTTTGTTGCAAATCTGCCACCAACGGTAACAAGAACATGAACAAGCGCCGACTTACTGTGAAGTCAGATCAACGAACAAAAGATGAAATGAGGCGCCAAGGACGAGGAACCAAAACTGGAAAAGGCTACACAATCAGCACAGATACTGTAGCCCAATAAAAGGTGCTGTTGTTGTCATCATTGTTCAAAATATATATATGTAAATTGTGCACAGGGCAGGGCTGAAGATAAGCATATTCTGGATGATCAGGAATGCGAACACCTAATGAAAAAAGATGTGCAATGCCAACATGGCGGACAAAAAATGGATTGCCAAGACCTTTTTCTTTCAAAAAGTGGACAAACAAGCACAATGCCTTTAAAGAATTTCCTAGGACAGGATTGTCCAAGAGGAGATTGTCAAAAACTCCCACCAAACGTTTTGTTCGAGGGCCGCCTCTGTCAGTTTCAGCTGCCAAATTGTCATATTTTTGGGGGCCAATTCTCAGTGGTCAGCGATGTTAAAACTGTTTGTAATGAGGGAGGCATAAGCAAAGGCTATAACTTTGTTAAATTTGTTACATTTTGTATTTGACTGTGTAGACTTGCACTTCCAAGAAGAGTTATAAAAAAATAGTGTAGTGACACTAACATGGCCCCTACAACATATGAACAGAAGCATGAAGAATGAAAAACAATGAACAAACGAAGCCTTGCGAATGAATGGTGCTCTCGTAAATTAGAGGTGTATATTATATTAAAAAAAGCATATGTGGTACAACAAACATTTTTTGGTTCCAAGTGCGCTTTTTGTAAAGACACAAAGCACTGATGAAGATTTTCGTTTTGAAGATGAAGATTTTGAGAATTGTCAAAACATTCACTCAGGAACAAAGCGATATCAATGTAAAAGCTGCGATAAAGCATTTCAACCAAAACATTTCAATAGATTCCATTTTTGATTCACTCACTAATTTATTCATCTATTCATTCATTTATTCTCTCACTGATGCCCACAATCAGTCATTTAGTTATAGACACTGAATGTCATAAAAGCTGTGAATTTGCATGTTCCTTTTTATTACCAGGTACATGCACCCATACTTTACAAAGATATTAACCCGTACTGTGTTAACCACTCGTCCCTTATATATATTCTTGTGTTTTATTGTTCCACACGCCCCCTGTGAAAATCAGCGCAATGTTGTTGGGGCTAGCAAGTATAAATAAAGTTGTTGTTGTTGCTTTATCAGTAGCAACGTGGTATGTACAAACAGTGATATACGTCCATCAAATATTTCACTGTCTAATCACATCAGTAACACAATCAAAACAACATAAACACTGAAAGAAAGGCGTCAATTGAACGTGAGACACAGGAGCGATTTCGGAAGACGCGCTTTATTTTGACGGATGAGTGTATTTCGACTGTCAAAATTAACACTTTTCAGAGTTAAAACAAGTACTAGGTATAGACAAAAGGGATTTTTCCAAGAAAGAAATATTTGATGCAGCAATAAAATGAATTGCGGAACTGATAAAGACATGAAATTTTTAAAATGCCACCCATTGACATTTGAATAAATAATAGGGCAGGGGGGTGAGGCTGTGTGACGCACACTGGGCCCCACCCCCACTTTCGTGCTAAACACATACAGTCCTTTACCCAAATTGCACAAGAACATTTTGCCTAAAAAACTTATAACAACATCTGTTTAAGGTACCTTTACGAAACAATGCAATTTTCGTAATATCACTGTAACAAACTTGACCTGAATATGGTTTTTCAAATAGATCGAATACTCTATAACATTGCGATAGCACGATAACAGTCTATTGACATACTAAGATATCAGATAAGGCAAGGAAATACACTCTAGCAACGAATCTTATACACGTTATTTATTGACAGCACTTTTGTAATTTTCTGTAGCATATTTAATCGTAATGTCACAGGTTTTGAAGGACAATCTCAAAATCGAACAAACAGACTTTGATAATAAGGAAAACTCCATATTCAAACGTTCTTAAAATAAAATTAGAGATGATTGTGCTACTATACTTCCCGTCTTTATTTTATCTACACTTCTGGTGTTTATTTTACGTGTCCCTCTCTTTTTACCAACAAGGAACCAAAAGACAGGATGACGAAAATTGGAGAAACTGTTTTGAGATACATGCTGATAAGGTGAACACCCCCAAACGATTTTGACCAGTGCTACCCTATGATGGTATTTGTACCCTACTGATCCCAAATCTTCCTCCCCTGTGATTACTATAGAACGTGCACTTCTAAAATCGCCATTTACAATTTCCCCACTGTCCCCACCTCAATACCAAATTTTATGAGGTAAGTGCAAATGCGTTGACAAAAGAACAGTATTATTGCTACACTATTTGCTGCGTAACAATGAAGTCGTTAAAATGAATACGAACAGTCAAGTCCCACACTAACATCGTGTGGGTGGCTGTGGGAAATTTGTAAACATCAAGAAATAGAACTTGCAAGAAAACTAAAATCAGAAAAGAACTGTCAAACCAACAGCTATTCACATCAATGACCTTCTTGCCGTTTAGCGACAACTGAAAAAAATTGCCTAAACAATTATATAATGAAAATCGCGACATTCTTGTAACAAACCATTTTGGGGCAATTACACTTTCTAATCTGAAAGAAATATTTTCAAACACAGTCAAACAAAATGTAGACAAAGCTTTCCAGTATTTTGCAATCAAGAATCCCTACAAACTGACTCTCAAACTCCTCACCTAGTGTCTGACATTTGGCTTTTTTGGGTTGGCAAAAATAACGTGACATGAACTTGCTTTAAAGTTGCCATTTTTGATAGAAAAGCATGTGTCACCTGTCGACGACACCAACACGGCGCAGATAAGTACGTTGTTGGGAATCGCTTCTCAAACAAATTATTTGTTGAAAGTCTACCACTAACGGTAAGAAAAATGGGAACAAGCGCCCACTCACTGTGAAGTCAAATCAATGAACAAATAACGAAATGAAGTTACGGAGGCCAGTTCAAGGGTATACTAAAATAGGCTCTTGCAAAATGTTCACATCAAGTGTACATATTTGTACACTAAGTTGTAGATCACGGTCTTAGTGTATGAGGAAATACAGGACAAATTAAAATTTCGCAGATTAACTATTCAAAACGTAGCTATTTCAAACGTCTTAGAAATAGAATAGCAATTTCCACACAAACCTTCTTCAAAGATATGAAAGCGATTAGTTATCTTCAGAAAGGTCTACAGAATCAGAAAATTATAGAGGTTAAGTACCACAGACGTGTGAAGGCTACATTTATTAACTTACAGCCAGGCAGATTATGAGCGACTTCCTTCACGCAAAGATTTTGCCGAAATTGCTGTGCACTCCTTCAACATGCGTGTGACTATGATCTAAAAAATATGTAGCGTTTTTAGATATTTGTTAAATGTTAGATGAAAAAACAGACTTTTATTGAAAAAGCGATGTTAATATTTCGTTCTTTGTCCTTTAGAAGCAATCATAAGATTCAGACTCCTGTTACTGGATTTATAATCTTATCTATTTTGGTAACAAGGAAACTGTACAATGTTTCTATGACTCTATCTGCGAACTGTTTATAGTTCTCACGTGTAATATTTCATTCCAGTGCTTGTTTCGGCATAATAATCGATTCTGGATAGGTATGTTCTTATCTTCCCAGAGATATTTTATATAGGTTCGAGTAAGATCGCTTATTTCCTAGGCCTACTCCGGGCCCTAAAATCGTCTAATATCGCCCAAGAACGCCCAAAATCGCTCAATATCGCCCAAGAGGGCCTAAGAGCACGAATTCGAAATGGCTAAAATTTCACAACATTGCCTAAGATCGCCTAATATCGCTCAAGATCACTCACCTCCATTTTGACTTTCAGATTTGATACTTTCAGATTGTTTCTTCACTATATAATTAAAATAACAAGAGCAATAAGATTAAAATAAAATACAATTACATTAAGAGGGGATTTTTTTCAAGTTCGAGCAGTGAACGACAAAAACTCCTGAGTTGAAGAATAGCTTTTGTACAAGACTAAAACCATTTCTATAAGAAAGTTTAAGTTGTTTGTAAGTAGTTTTGGCCAATGAAAGTTGAATTAAAGTGTTAATCCAAAACGAAAATTTGGATCAAAAATGAGGTTTAGGCCTTCATTTGCTCATTTGCTGTATGTTTTCTTTATATACAGCTTGAAAAAGCTTAATACCAACACAACATCAAGAAAAACTCTTGTACAATTCAAAAATCTGTTTTAAACAGGTATTTTATCTTGGTACATCAGTTTTTAACCGGTAGAAAAAGGATTTGAGTGTTAATCCAGAACGAAAATGTGGATTAAAACTCGCACGAAGGTCTAGTTTTTGGTGCTTTTCGCCATTATTGCTCGTCATTGAAAAAAATCTCCTCTTAAATTGTTAATGATGTTTTTATAAATATATTACAGTTCTTGATCTTTACATTCATATTTTTGTATTCACCACAAATATCAATACAGTTGTAATAGACCAAATCAAGTGATGGATTTCCAATACCAGACAGGGGCATACAAATTAGATGTTTCCACTTCTAGAACAATAACACTATTAAATGCATACAGGAAATTGAGTTTGTGCCTTGTCTAAAAGGATTTTACGTAAACTAGGCTTGTAAGACACGCCTCTGATAGTTGCGTGCTCAGTTTACAAATGAAAATGAACATATTTGATATTAAAACATTTGACATTACTTTTACTGTTGGCAGTGTCTGTAACATTATGGATGTATCCATGTAGGGGCATTTGTTTAAAATAACACCAAACTGGATCGCAGTTATTCCTCTGAAATCCCATTTTTGTGTAATTCTGCAACTTTGATTCATAATATTTTTTAGAAATATGTCTCATCATAGTTCACATAGTGGTAATCTTGTTATTAAATTCGCTGATCACCTCCCACAATTTCTGATTATTGAAAACTATAAATTGCGCTGTAAAAACATCCAGACTCTTGCAGTGGTCATGGCTCAAGATAAGCTTATTCCTGCTCATCAAGAATGGGAACACCTGTTGAAAAAAAAAGCGACACCAATATGGAGGACCAAAAATGGATTGGCAAGAGCTGTATCTTTTCAAAAGTAGACAAACAAGCACGACGTCTTTGCAAAACCTGTTACGGGAAGATTGTCCAAGAGGGGATTGTCAAAAAGGCGCAACAGACTTTTTGTTAGAGAACTGCAACTGTCGGCTGCAGCCACCAAATTGGCTTATTTTTTGGGACAAATTCTCGGGGATCAGCAACGTTAAAACCATTTGTGATGAGGGGGGCATAAGCAAACGCCATAAATTTGTTACATTTGTTACAGTTATCATCTGTGCCTTTGGCACAGTACTTTTTTGTCGTAATTTTGTCACGCTGCTGTGCACCAACATTGTGCGCCAGGCCCCACATAAACAGAATTGGGGCTGTGACAGAAAAATGATATATGAAAAAGAGCATCTGAAGGCAAAATACCATATTTAGGCCAATTAAAATTTTTTCAATGGTTATTTAGTAAATTCCTTTAATGACAAAATCATTACCACGCAGAGTTCTCAACATATTCATTTAAGATATATTACTGCAAACACCAATGTGAAATATCCGTTACCACACATAATCCCTTCAATTCCTCACATTAGCGAGTATATACATTGCTGTTAATTTGTTACTTTATATATGACAATTTTGGCAAAGTTTTAGAAACGTAGTCATACAACTGTCACTATTGTAGAAAGACAGTTGATGAAAGTTGAAACTGTAGATATTGCTTTCTTTCATATTATTTTTTCCCTAACCCCTTTTGTCTCAAAACGTGCATTTCATTTTTTAAATGATAGTCACAAGGGGATTTTAGTGTAATAGATATATTACAATCTGCAAATTGCATGAGTGACGTCAGCTGAACGTCAGAGGTTGCAAAAATTTAGCAAGACGTGCATTCTTTCAACGAAGGAGACTACTTAGCCTGTCAAAGGGGTTTAAGAAGCTTTGACAAGCATCGAACTACGAGGAAATAATAAAGTTTTGAAGGAAGAAATTCTTGTTCCTGCAAGGAAACGTATTAGTGAACAGCGCATGCACGCCCTCCGTGTCAAAGAATAAGAAGATTGCCCAAGCATTTAAATATTTTTTTAATCCTGTGAAGGAAAATTCACAGGATTAAAAAATTATCTTCTTGATCTCCTCAATATCTTACATGCAATTATGAAAGTACTAAATCCAGAAAATGTAAATGTAACAATCAGGCGGGAATAAAAAAACAGAAATGTGGTAAAATGGTAACAACACAAACTGGTTGCCATTTTGCGACAAGGACTTTCAAATTCGGACCGGTTACTGCATCATTTAGAACACACCATTGCAAATATTTGCTACTGTTTTTATTGTTAATGGTACCGTGACATTCTCAACGTATCCATATAATAAACAAAATTGGGGCAGTGACAGAAAAACGACAGATGAAAAGGAGCATCTGAAGGTCAAATGCTATATTTAGGCCAATTAAAGGTTTCTTCAACAGTACCAATGACATTCTCAACGTATCCATATCAACACAATTGTGGCAGTGACACAAAAACGAAAGACGAAAAGGAGCATTTGAGGGTGAAATGCTATATTTAGGCCAATTAAAGATTTTTTTCAAGTAAATTCCTTTACCAACAAAGTCATTACTGCATGATGTTCTCAACATTGTCAATTAAGATATATTAGCCTCAAAGTAATCACCTGTTTTTCTGGCCCCTCCCGAAGAGATAAAATGGCACCCAACCAAGACTGTGATGCGTCAGAGGTAATTGTCTGGACAGCTTTGTGCTCTTCTGAGCGGCAAGGGACGCCAATTATGAAAAGCACGAATTCTGGCCTTTGAGATAGAATGAAATTCGCCAATTTTTACTTTGTCAAGATTTTTGCCTGAAACAGTTGTGTTTAGGTTATCAATGTTATCATAAGCAACACAACTGAATCTTGAATCAGGTTCTGAGTTGACGAAGATTTCACTAGCCTTTTCTGTGAAGCGGTCTTGTACCACAACATGCACCAAAGTGTAATTGAATAATTCATTGCTATCTTGAACGGCAACTTTTTTGTTGGTGTTGCAGTCAAGTGGGATATAGTCGAAATGCACTTCTTGGTTTTCTAATTTGGTTTACTTGTTGATTACAATAGACATATCTGGGCTAGTAAAAGTCCGTCTCAATGAATAATTAGAAATGCATACGGGAAATTGAGTTTCTGCTTTGTCTAAAAGGATTTTACGTAAACTAGGCTCATAAGACACGCCTCTGATTGTTGCGTGCTCAGTTTGGAAATGAAAATTAAAATATTTGGTATTAAAACATTTGATATTATTTTTACTGTTGGCAGTGTCTGTAACATGGATGTAACATGTAGGGGTTTTTGTTTAAAATAACACCAAACTTGATCGGAGTTATTCCTCTGAAATCCCATTTTTGTGTAATTCTGCTAGTGTGATTCATAATATTTTTAGAAATATGTCTCATCATAGTTCAAATTAGCTGATCACCTGCCACAATTTTTGATTATTGAAAACTATGAATTGCGCTATAAAAACATCAAGACTCTCGCACAGGTTATGGCTCAAGATAAGCTTATTCCTGATGATCAAGAATGGGAACACCTGCTGAAAAAGGGCAAGCGACACCAATATGGGGGACCAAAAATGGATTGGCAAGAGCTTTTTCTTTTAACAAGTGGACAAACAAGCTCAATGTCTTTAAAAAACCTGCTACGAGAGGATTGTCCAGGAGGGGATTGTCAAAAAGTCACAACAGACTTTTTGTTAGAGGACTGCAACTGTCAACTTCAGCCACCAAATTGGCTTACTTTTTGAGGCAAACTCTCGCAGGTCAGTAACGTTTGTGATGAGGAGGGCATAAGCAAAAGCCATAAATTTGTTACATTTGTTACAGTTATCATGTGTGCTTTGGGCACGATACTTTTTTGTCATAATATTGTGATGCTGCTGTGCACCAACATTGTGCGCGAGGCCCCATATAAACAGAATTGTGGCCATGACAGAAAAATAAGATATGAAAAGGAGCATCTGAAGGCAAAATACTAAATTTGGGGCAATAAAACATTTCTTAAATCGTTATTTAGTAAATTCCTTTAATGACAAAATCATTACCACGCAGAATTCTCAACATATTCATTTAAGATATATTATTTAGTAAATTCCTTTCATGACAAAATCATTATGACGCAGAATTCCCAACATATTCATTTGAGATATATTATATAGTAAATTCCTTTGATGACAAAATCATTACCTCACAGAGTTCTCAACATATTTATTTGAGATATATTACTGCAAACGCCAATGTGAAATAACCGTTACCACACGTAATCCCTTCAATGCCTCACATCAGCCAGTATATACATTGCTGTTAATTTGTTACTTTATATATGACAATTTTGGTAAAGTTTTAGAAACGTAGTCATACAACTGTCACTATTGTAGGAAGACACTTGAGGAAATTGGAAACTGTACATATTGCTTTCTTTCATATTATTTTTTTTCCAGACCCCTTTTGTCTGAAAACATGCATTTCATTTTTTAAATGAGAGCAACAAGGGGATTTTAGTGTAATACATATATTACAATCCGCGAATTTAAAGAAAGATGTCGGCTGAACGTCAGAAATTGCAGGAATTTAGCGAGACGCACATTCTTTCAACAAAGTAGACTACTTACCCTGTCAAAGGCGTTTAAGAACCTTTGAGAAACATCAAACTGTGATGAAAAAAGAAAGTTTTGAAGGAAGAAATTTTTGTTCATGCAAGGAAAATTCAAAGCCACAAAAAATAAAAAAATAAACACCCCAAAACATTGACCATACCCAAGATGTAACATTTGGAATTTTCATAGTAATTACAGATAAAAGGTTAAAAATATATGTCGACGTGCTTATATCTTTTTGGTGAGATTTCAAGAGATTGTGGAATCAAAAAGATGGGAAGAAATTTGGGTGCCTTTTCTATGGAACTGTATATTTCCGTAACAAGACAATCAATATTGGGCCTGCAGCTAAGAAGGAAGGGCCATCTACAGTTTAAAACAACATTGCAAATCTTGATTGGAAATTATATTGTCCTAAGATTTTGTGATAACAAAACAATATTGGGAATCCTGGTATTCATAATCAATCCTAAAAATAACGCATTTAAGATACTATACTTGTCAGAAAAGGGTTTCAAAATGATCATAACTGGGGCATTGTTGTTGAATACAAAATTAAACATTTTTATGTATGAGTTTGACAAATACATTTCATTTTTGGTGCGTATGTACTGTTATAGATGTGCGGATCATGTCCCAATATTATGAGAATGTGAAGTTTGAAGAGAACTGAGTGATGAGCCAAAGACACTTGACATCGCCAGACAGATTTAGCTAAGTGTAATTTCTTTCAGCATGAGAGAATTATCAGGCTATCCAAGGGGTTCCTAAATGGTGTAACAAATGTTTTATGTATCAGCGTGGTTTCCAGGAGATGGGTGATTCAAGATATCTTTAATAATACTCATGGAAAAAGCTGCGTTATATTTCCTTTTTTAAACTCGTTTTTGCCCTTGTTTTTCATATATCATTTTTCAATTTCTTTGTGAATTTATGTAGCAACAAAAAACCAGGAACATTGAAAACCAGGACGACAGTATTATGGCCAAGAAACCAAAAACTCTTGAAAAAGGCTTTTCTCTCAGGAATAGTGAAGTTGAGGCAATCCCACAGCTACGGCAATCGTCCGAGACGTGGACACAACACCTTGAAGACGAAGAGGAGGCGATTGAAAATCTTATGAGCGTATGATACCTTACAAAGGGAAACTTTCATTTTAAACGGTGGATTTTGTCAAAACGAGTACGCTGGGGTATCAAACTCCATGAACTATGTGATTGTGAAATAGCATAAGGGTTGTTCTTGATCAAGGGAAATAGCATAAGGGTTGTTCTTGATCAAGGGACATACCATACTACTTAGAACGTGCTGTCCTTTGGGTGCCGTTATCATGCTTTTATGGCGATTCAAAAACGGAATAAAAAGCTGGTTTTCAAATCCTTTCAAGATAAACTTTGGAACTTTAATGGAGACACGTATCTATATGATCAATATGTATCTTGACAAACCTCTTTGTGCCAGTTAAGTAGCTTCACAAGTTTAAGAAATTGGCTGTCTACGACTACATGCGGCTATTGCATGATAGCGGCCTTTTGTCAACGAATAACATGGGTACTTTGATATGGAGCATTACATTACTCGCTGTAACATGCATGACAGCCAAAATTTTCGAAATATTACAGGCATTGATTGTTAACAGAAGTACCTGAAATGGTTTTGATGTTTAATAGTACGTACCAATTTGATTACAGTTCAAGCTGTAATGGTACTATTCACGGTAATAACACTGTGTAAAGTTTTAATTGCTGTACGGCATTTGTGAATGCAATGGAATCTTCAATTGCACAGAATTGTACGTATTTTACCAAGCTAGAAAACTGTTGGTTGTGGAAATGACTAGCCTGCATCGTTTATTAACAAGTGATTTTCCAGACGCTTAACAGCTCTTAAACAAAATGTCGATCTAAAATGGTCAAAAGATCAATATTCGTTAGTCAAAATATCTGGCTAAGAACACTTTCTTTGGACGTAAAGTTCTGAAATGAATTATACAGTTGATTGTAGGGTGGATGATGCCTTCCACAGATCAAAATGTTTGTGTTTGAAATCATTGGTTTGGGATCCAACTCAACACAAAATTTGAAGTTGTTCTCTGAGTTTCTAATAAAATAAAGAGAATTGTGTTAAAAATAACTAGCTTGGTATTTGATCAAAAAAGATTTCATAGAATGGTTTGTTGCAAATTTGTGTTCACAGTGTGTCTGTGTTGTTCTAATTTATGTGTTTGTCTTTTTCTAGGCTGAAGAAAATATTTATTTGGTAGGAAAACGGTTTCCCAACATACGTTTTGTTCGAGGTCTTGCACCAACGGTAAGCATTTTTCTCTTTCAAACGTTATATCACTTTATCTGGATTTGGCCATAATCGGACAACATTCATTGCGTTTTGTTTTAAGTTTGTGACAATTGTGCATTTGTTCTGACAGTGTTCCTTGTCAGATGTCCAGCATCCCATAACAAGCCTTTTAGCTCACATTAATAATGAAACCTTATGTGTTTGAGATTTCAGACAGTTCGTCAGGGGAAATGGCATCATAGGTAAAGAGAAAAGTTGCAGAGTCGTTCTCAGATACCAAGCACCAGCATCGTTCCCAGACAGACAGATCTAGTGGTCTAAACTTGACCCCAGAACCAAGGCCAACGAAAGGCTCTTCCCCAGTGCCCTTACTACACCATCAGCCGTAACGGTGACTTGCATTTCTTGTATGTAAAGAGCTGTTATTCTGGGGAGTATATCTGTACTGTTACCAATAATATTATCAATAAACATGTTGTATCGACTGCAGTACTCAACGTTATGCCAGATGAGTACATACTTCTTATTTTGGTTTAGTCAACAGTTCATTAATAATACTGCATGAAAAAGGTAGCTGGTTAAAATTACGATCTTCTGTCGTTCCTGGGGCCTTAATCGCTTCAGAAAGGGGGAAGGCCTTGTCAACGAGGATGAATACAATCGACAAAATAGTGCATGTTTTAGCAACAAACTTCACTGTCTTGCTAATTTGAACGTGCTCCTTCCAGCTATGGTAATTCTTTTTGTGTTTAAAGGCCAAGTGCCATAAAACAGACCCCCATAAATGTCACTATTAACATTTGCCTTACCTCATAAATAATCGATTTTGATAAAAAAAGCGAAAAAATGAAAGGTTATTTGCAAAAAAACAGATATCGAAAACTGGCACTTCTGATCTTTGCGCGACCAATCCGCCATAACGGAAGTGACGTCACGGGTGGAACTGTCGCTTTTTACAAAATGGCGGACGACTCTTCTTCTTTGTCGTCGTCGAGCGATTCGAGCGATTCTGGGTCTGAAATGATTCTAGAATGTGAAACTGATGAAGAAATAGATGTCATAGAAGGAGTTCAACCCTATTTGTTTGAGCCTGAGTCAGTTTCTTTGCCAGCTTCTGAGAATAACGAGAGCAGCGATGAAGAATTGGCACAACGAACCGTAAACAACAACTGGTGTCAATGTGGCGAGCATTGTCAGCGACAGGATACCGAAAGGGAGTGTGTCTGTTGTCAGGAGATTGAGAAAGTCACCAATCGAAATATCATATCTGCTGATAAACGCCATATTCCCACTCCACAATGCATCACACAAAATCCAGGTTTTCTTGTTACTTGCACAGATGTGGACGTCCTTGAAACTGCTTGGTATTCGTACCGCCAACAATTTGGTGGTTTTGACGGTCCAGAACACAAACGTTTACGGCATATTGCATACAGGCAGTTTGTTAGATGGTGCTGGGGCTGGCTTGGTCGGCATATTCGCGTTGTCTTACCAGCTTGTGTTGTGTCGTGTATTCGTGCTCATTTCCCTCCACCTGGTTTGGAAGAAAATTTTCTCTTTGAAGGATTTCATTTTCCTGACGACTAAATGCTGGGATTATTTTTCTATCTTTAATGCAGTTCAAACTGGATTCTGGAGTACTGATTACGTAGAAGGAAGAGATGATTAGCATAAAACTAGTGTGAGCTGCGTCGGTTTTCCTACACTTGTGACTAAATGATAACTGATGATAAATGATAATATCTGATGTGATGGTCTGATGTGACTGGTGAATACTGCCGCCACAGCAATAAATTTATTTGATGCCATGCATTTGACATTTGTTCACAAACACTATACAATTTATCATACCAAAAGCCTTTGACATCAGAACATATTCAAGGAAGAATGTAATGTAGCAATAATATTGTTAAAAATCTTTCTTCAAACCACACTAGTGTATTAATTTCATAGCCAGTATACAAATATGGCCCAAAGTCAATGATTCTATGATACCTAAACAAAAGCACCGAAAATCAAAATAAAGCCTGGATGTGAGGCAGGACAATTAACTAGTATCGTGACGTATGGGCTTTTATGGCTTCCTCCTTTACTGGCTTGTTGTTTTTACTGCACATTGGCTCTGGTGGTATATTTTTTAGTTGCTGTTCATCACTATCTCTTCCAAGCAAGGAAAACAGCTCTTCAAATGACTCTTCAACATAACCTATAAAGAGAAAAATGATATATTTATTAGGTAAGTGAAGTAAGTATACGTAAGAAATGTGAATTTATTGTACATGTAAGTTAGAGAAATTTCTCTATGATAAGCACCATGAGAAGTCATTTAATTGCTTTGAAGTTCAGCAAAAGTGATTAATATGCAAATTATCATTTAATTTTCCAAGAAAGATACTACTAACCATAAGTACAGCTTGTTGGTATGGCAACAACAGTATGGCCACCCTTTTTTGCTTTTGGAAACTTTATAGCATATTCTTCATTCCCTGCTTTATTTTTTTTGGTTGGGCGGCCAGCATTTTCATTGAAATGAAGAGCAGCTAACCTTATCCTACATTGATATTGTCCAAAGAGAAAACAAACATGTTTTTATTGTTGAACAGTTAGATTCACGTGAATCATAATATAAATATAAATCCAAGTTTTTGTACCTTGCATACATAACATTGTATGAAAAATGAATCATTTTTGGGCAAAATTGATTGACAACACTGTGAAATCCCTCAAGTGAGGATGTTTGCCCTAGAGGAGACAATTTGGCCACCCTTTTTCTCATTCTGGTGTTCTCAATTATTTCAGAGAGTTTAACTGTGTCTTCTGCACCTGAAAATCAAGAAATGGGTGTATAATAGGTAAGTACTATTTTTGAATGTTAGTTCCCATTCCTACTTGCATGCAGAAATGAACTATTAAATTTATTTGTTAGAATACCTGGTTTAAACCATTGCCTGTTAACCTTCTTGTGGATACATTTGCGGAACTTTTTGTTGGGATGTTTGTGGATGTTTTGCATGTGACTCATTAACGAATCCCATTTAGCTGTTGCCAACTGCCCATCTCCATTGCTGCAATAAAATGACAATTTCATTGGATTTGTACATAGTCATTTAAAAACATTGACAAAAATTTATATGTTCTGTTATGAAAAATTGCCCTTAACACTATTGTTTATTATAGTTTCTTCCACTAACCTTGATTTTGCAACCCAGTACAAATGGTTTGTTATGCTTTTGATCCACTTGGCAACTAATTCAAAGCCCTTCTTGTTAGACAGTGCAACAAGTTTTTTCTTTAAACCTGGGCAACAGAGAACTGTTTGAAACTGACTTCTTGACTAGCATTGCTTATATTAAAGAAACTAATCTTACCTTTGGCCACATGCCACACATCATAGTAGTGGATTACTTTGCTATATGCTTCCCGGATATACTTCTGAATCATTGTATGCATATCGGTAACAATGATCTATGAGAAAAAATGCATAGTTTTTTACATTGACTTGTATTTTTTTATTAAAATACTTGGTACAATATTCTATATTTCAAATTTCTGAAAAATTATTATTATAATTATGTTAATACCAGTACATCATATTGTTTTCTTTGTTTAATTAGCAGTGTTAATAGTGCTAAACCTTTAGTATTAATACTCTACTTGTAAAAAGTAAATTAGAGTGGTCTTCGCTACACTGTCAAATGGTTACTAAACTAAGACTATTGTTAACCCTGACTATTTTGTAATATTTTTGTTTTACAGTTTGATGAATACCACTTTAATATTCCACTATTGTTATTATAATTATTAGAGAAATCACATCACACCTTACTGTTAAGAGCAGTTGCTGTCATTCTAGTAGTTCTTATTTAGTGGCTATTTTAGACAGGTATAATCATAATGAGGTATTGTGTCTTTTGTACTTTCCTTTTCTTAGTCGACTAAATTCTGTTTGCAAGCCACTAAGTATAAACTACATGTTAGAGAAAACTTTGTTTTTATTTGACAGATTTTAAAATTGTCAGCACTCTAATTAAAATTACTGTATCTGCAAAATGAACATTATTTTTAGATTTTAATTTTAATTTCATTGAACATCTATATATAACTGAAAACCTTTATTTTCATTTTCATCCTTGTAAGGCTGGCCATGCATCTTTTAAATCCCTCAAGTTCCATGTGGTTTGATCCATTGACTTCATTGCACTAGGTAGAATATTTGCAAACATAACTCAGTGATAATTATAGTGATTATTAGAATAAATAGGATTAATAGTAGAAGTACCTGAACAAGTTGAATGTTTATTATCTTATTCTCTTCTAGTTCCATGATGGTGTAGCTCCCATACTTGGCAGAGTGCCCCATACTGTCGCTTCTCCCATCGCCTCCCAACACCAGCTTTTTGTTCTTTAAACTCTCAAAAAGGGCTGTCTCTTTTCTAAACCACACATTGGACACAGTTTTGAGTAGGAATTTCTTTTGATGTCTGAAGAATGTTGTCAAGGATATTGTTTGGACACCACATGATGTGAGGACTCGTATGACTTTACTCGGAAGGGCACCAGCAAACAGGATTGAGGCTGATAGTAAGATATTCCCAGCAGGAATATTTCCCATCATTGGCTGGGATCTCCACTGAAACCTTTTGCCACATGTCTGGCATATTTGTAGTACAGAAATAAAAGAACCCACAACTTTTATCACTGGTGGTTTCACATTATATGATAGACATGTAAAACACACAATAAACAGCTGTATCAATGCTGACTCAAACACAATGAACTTTCTCTCTTTATGAGGGGGCTCATAAGTCAGGTCCCTAAAAAAATACAAAACAACACCATTAAAATAATTAAAATGAAATGCTGTTATTTTTTAAAACAATAAATTTCCAAATGTACCATTCATCATCAGAAGTGCTGTCTTGGGTTTGATACATATCTGCCTCTGAGGGTTCTGAGGGAGTATATGACACATCAGATGTATCGCTGTACTCATCAGAACTGTCACTGAGCTGAACATTTGGTAATTCATCAGCATTCTGAGGTGTTGATTTGGTTGCTAAGTTACATTGTGTTGCTTTATTTACAAAGAGCTTTGCATTGGTTTGGCAACCTGTTTTATTAAAATGTAAGTGATGAGAATTTCATAAATCATACTTAGGTATATACTGATATTAAAACTCAACTATCCATACAATCACCTTTGCTATGACCTAAAATCCTCGCCTGCAGTTTTACACTTCTCTTCTTTTGGACTAATGGCTGATCATCTTTCAGTTCCTTTTTCATTAAACATATGAACTAGTTAAATTTATATCTAAGACCTGGAGGAGAGGTATATAAATGGCCACTTACTATGCAATGATTGTCTATGTTTTCACTTAGAGGTGATGCAAGGCATTGAATAGGACTTTCTGCTTGTTCTGTTTGAATTGGAATGTTTTCATTTTGGGCATATGGCTCCTTAGTAATGTCTTCTAATATCTATTAAAACATAAAATATTTCAGGAATCAAGAGGTCTGGCATGCTGGTCAGTATTACTGTAATTCATTAGTCTACAATTTTACCCTCTGTCTTTCTCTCTTTTCAAAAGCAGTTCGAGTTTGAGATGGTGTTTTGACTGTTTGAGGGACTGCAATAGTATGTACAGTTGGGACTGCATCGGGTTTCAGTCGGTTTCTAAAATAAACGAGAAGCACGTCCGCTTTGTAAAAATACCATAGCTATAATAACTGTAAGTACTCCAAGAAAAATAGTTTTTGCTGAGAACGGCTTATACTTACTGTCCTTGAAATCCAAATGACTTTCTGATACCACTGTCAATGTAGTCGGACTGAAGAAAATGCAAACTGCAGAGGTAGCTGTGATTTGTACTTTGCCAGTTTTGTCTCCGACTTTTTACAAACGTTTCCCACTGCTTTCTTATTTTTGGATCGTTTGGGAATTTATGGAGACTTATATTTCCTTTTGGCTGCGAGTTGCAGCCTTGGGCTACACAACGCTTCGTCATTACTAACTTTCTTGTGGATTGGCGTTGTGTTTCTTTCTAATTTCCCGCCATTTGAGAAAGGTCGTAGTCTCACGTCGTTCCACCCGTGACGTCACATCCGGTATGGCGGATTCACAATGCGAAGACCGTAAGGGCCAGTTTTCCAAGTCAAATTTTCGCAATTTAAGAGATTTTTATTTTATTTTTTTTGAACTGCAGCGATTGCTTACAAGGTAAGGGGCACGTAAATACCGTTTTTTACAGACATGATTTATGGAGTCGGTTTTATGGCACTTGGTCTTTAACTAATTTACAGATACCTGATAGGGGGTCATTGATAACAGCAAGTAATTACCGAATGGTTTTTTGCATTGTTTAAATAAAACTATACTACTACTATGATGATAATTAATAATAATTTGGGTAGTAATCTGCTATATCGCAGCCTAAACGCTGAATTAAGAAGATACATTAATGCGTTGGCTATAATAACTATATATGCAATGAATGCCCTTCGGCTGAAGGGTTGTTCAGATAGCATGTCTAAAAATGGACAAAGAAGGCAACAAATCGACGTGAATGAGATTCATCAATTCTTGCTAATGAAACGACCAGCAACAGGAGGCCTACAAAATATCTCCCGAATTTATGCTAACGAAGCCAACATTTAAAGAAATTTTGAATTTTTGAGCAATATCGAATTCATCATGGCCCACAGTTCTGTATTTGATTGGTCAATGTTTTCGAGTGAATTGAAATTGTTACAGCAATAGTGACTTGGCTCAACGGGACAACAGCCCTAGTGGTTTCTCTTTACTTTACTGTCCTCGTATCAACTGTTCTGGTGGTGGTATTGGTCTTCTTTTTAATAAATCTTTAAAAATTGAATGATTGTATCGTACACCCTTTGCCTCATTTAAATTTATGGAGTTTTTTTGGCCCTCGAATTTTGTTTCGATTTGTGTCATTGTTGTTTATAGACCGCTGTTGTCTTCTAAAAATTCATCAAGTTCAGAATTTTTTGAAGATTTTATACCTCTATTGCGAATTTTCTCCACCTCTTCTGGAAACCTTTTAATTGCTGGTAATTTGAATTTCCATATTGATGATTTCAAGGATGGTAATGCTAGTTGATTTATTGATTTACTTGACTGTTTTAATTTATTGATTTTGAGTTATTTGACTGCTGCTATACACAAGAACATTCATGTACTTGACCTTTTAATCCGTAGAGCTGATGAATCTATACCAAATAACGTATTCATACATGATCAAGTCATATCTGATGCCCTTGCTGTACATTGTAATTTACCTTAGTCTAAGCCGAAGCCATCAACAAAAATCATCACTTTGTGCAAACTTTAGTCCACCAATCATGAAAATTTTCTGTGTGATTTCCAAAATTTGTGATTGTTTCAATGTCCTTCTGAGGACAACTCAATTCTCTGTACTGAGTATGACTCTACTTTATCATCTATTCTGGACAAACCTGCTCCTATTATAAAGAAATCAATTTTCCTGCAACCAAAGGCACCTAAGGCACAAAACTATTTGACATAAGTTTGAACGATGGTGGCGACGTTCTGGTTTAACTATTCATTGAGAAATGTATATGGAACAATGTGATCTTGCTACAAAACGTATTTCTGAAGTTAAAATGAACTACTACTTTGCCCTTATTGCTGATGCTGGTACTTATAATTTTGCACGCTTTTTGTTTGATTGACCAATTACTTCATAGATCTGCCTACAATGTCTTTGACTGATATTATCGTTAATGGCTTTGTTGAGTCCTTTGACGATAAAATTACATAATTTGGGTTTGGGTTGCGTTGTTGTCAGCCGTTTTATGACAAGTTTCATAACTTTGATCATTCTGTATTGAGCTGTTCATTTGATTCTTTTACTACAATGACTGCTGACCAACTTTACAAAGTTGTGGGTAAATTCAGTTCTAAATAATGCCATCTTGATCCACTACCGGCGAATCTTCTAAAACAACACTTATGTACAATACTGCTTATAATAACGAATATGGTGAATAGACCTCTTCAATCTGGTGTTGTCCCTAAAGCTTTCAAAACTGGTGTAATAAAAACGCTTTTATAGAAACCTTTACTTGACCAAGAAAAACTTTGCAATTACAGACCTGTATCTAAGTTAAAAATGATCTCCGAAATTGCCAATAAAGTTATTGCAGTCTAACTTAAGGACTATCTTCTGGCTAATGATTTACATGAACCCTTCAAAGCAGCATATGAAATTTTTCGCAGTTGTGAAATGGCCCTTCTACGTGTACAAGATGATATACTTCAATCCATTGACAATGTGTTGTCCTACTTTAAGGATGACTTACATTGCTATGGGATTCTATATTGGAATTACTGCGTTTATTTGTAAATGTATAGTGTTATGTCACTGATTTCTAGATTTTTATTAAGTATGTTTGTACATGCAATCTTTTTTCTTCTTTTGTCAAGTTTGTTTGTGCAAATTTCCTTTTGTTTTCAATAAAGACACTTGTTACATGTGACTATACAAGTATTTGTAACTTATGGATGCTTTGTGAAACGAGAAGTGGAGACCTGAGAGTAGAACACAAACCTGCTTTCTGTTATTAGAAAAATCCCACGTGGTATTTTGTGGGCAAAGTTAAGGTATGACTCTTCTTTTATTGCCTAGTACAGTAACTGGCAACGGGATACTGTACACTCTCTCTTTTTTGAAAATGAAAAATTAAATTGTTAACAATTGCCTGAGAAAGTTTTCGAATCCTTTCAAGATGAACTTTGGAACTTTAATGGAGAGACGTATATATATGATCAATACGTATCTTGACAAACCTCTTTGTGCCAGTTAAGTAGCTTCACAAGTTTAAGAAATGGGTTGTCTACGACTACATGTGGCTATTGCATGATAGGGCCCTTTTGTCAATGAATAACATGGGTACTTTGATATGGAGCGTTACATTACTCGCTGTAACATCCATGACGGCCAAAATTTTCGAAATATTACAGGCATTGATTATTAACAGAAGTACCTGAAATGGTTTTGATGTTTAATAGTACGTACCAATTTCCAAAAAATTCATGATTGAAGACACCCCAGATAATACAAAGAAAGGTAATTGTGCCATCCTTGGTACTATTTTACAACCGTTATTGAAGTGTAACCTGTAAGGTTCATGTCTGCGAAATGTCCTGTGAAAAATTTCCAGAAAACTATCACCGTAAATTCTGCAAGGGTTGTAAGAAAAGGGGTTGAAATTTGAGGAGCCTTGTTGACACCAAATATCAAGTGTAAACTGTGTGAATTCGTTCATGTTTCTTACAGTTTCCATGAATATTGTAAACTCAAATAATTAGCTTGTTTTGTTGAAAACAACCCCTCTATCTCTCTTACTGTGTTGAATTTTTTAATGTTAAAAGATTATGTTCACAGAATTTACTGATAGTGTACCAGTAAAGATTCCATCTGAAATGGTCTCTCACTGATAAAGCGGAGAAGCAGGATGGTTTTTGGGGGGCAAAGTTTTTAGAATATTGAATTGCTTTTTTATTACAATTCCGTTAAACACAACAGTGGAATCTTATTCAAAGCCACAAGAAAAAAACAGCCCAAAACACTGACCATACGCAAGATGTAAAATTTCGAATTTTCATAGTAATTATGGACAAAAGGTTGAAAATATATGTCAACGTTCTTATATCTTTTTTGTGAGATTTCAAGAGATTGTGGAATCAAAAAGATGGGAAGAAATTTGGGTGCCTTTCTACGGAACTCTATATTTCCGTAAGAAGAAAATCAATATTGGGCCTGCAGCTAAGAAGGAAGGGCCATCTAGAGTTTAACACAACATTGCGAATCTTGGTTGGAAATTATATTGTCTTAAGAATTTGTGATAACAAAACAGTATTGGGAATCCTGGTATTGGGCATTGCTGTTGAAAAGAATACAAAATCAAACATTTTTATATATGAGTTTGACAACTAGATTTCATTTTTGGTGCGTATGTACTGTTATAGATGTGTGGATCATGTCCTAATATTATGAGAACGTCAAGTTCGAAGAGAACTGAGTGATGAGCGAAAGACACTTGACATCGCCAGACAGATGTAGCTAAGTGTGCCTTCTTTCAGCATGAGAGAATTATCAGGCTATCCAAGGGGATCCTAAATGGTGTAACAAATGTTTTATGTATCAGCGTGGTTTCCAGGAGATGGGTGATTCAAGATATCTTTAATAGTACTCATGGAAAAAAACTGCGTTATATTTCCTTTTTTAAACTCGTTTTTGCCCTTGTTTTTCATATATCATTTTTCAATTTGTTTGTTAATTAATACACCAACGAAAAACCAGGAACATTGAAAACCAGGACGACAGTATTGTGACCAAGAAACCAAAAACTGGTGAAAAAGGGTTGTTTCTCAGGAATAGTGAAGTTGAGGCAATCCCAAAGCTATGGCAATCGTCGGAAACGTGTACAGAACGCCTTGCAGACGAAGAGGAGGCGATTGCAAATTTCTTTGACGAGGTGAGCATATGATACCTTACAAAGGGAAACTTTCATTTTAAACAGTGGATTTTGTCAAAACCAGTACACTGGGGTATCAAACTCCATGAACTATGTGATTGTGAAACGGCATAAGGGTTGTTCTTGATGAAGGGACATACCATACTAAGCTTGTTTACGAATGTGTCCTGATTTCAGATTTACGCATTGCTTCGAAGAAAACGTGTTTAAAGCCTTCTCACCGCAAGGAAACGCAAACGGTTAAGATGACAGAACTGGTTGAGAGTATAACAGCTTCTACTAACAATTGCTTGAGAAAGATTTTGATATGTCTGACATTGCCTGATTTCCTTTCAGGTTTCAGCGACAGAACTTGCTTGGTATTTCAGCCAGTTCTCGAGGGTTAGCGACGCAAAGATAATATGCGATGAAGAGGGTATCAGCAAATGGTAAGCCATCTAAAAACTTGACTTTTAATAATAGTCATGGCAAAAAAACTTGATTATATTTCCTTTTTTAAACTCGCTTTTGCTGTTGTTTTTCAGGAATCACTTTTCAATTTCTTTGTTAATTAATGCACCAACAAAAAACCAGGAACATTGAAAACCAGGATGACAGTATTGTGGCCAAGAAACCAAAAACTCTTGAAAAAGGGTTTTTTCTCAGGAATAGTGAAGTTGAGGCAATTCCACAGCTACGGCAATCGTCCGAGACATGTACAGAACGCCTTGGAGACGAAGAGGAGGCGATTGAAAATTTCTTTGACGAGGTGAGCGTTAATACGGCCATCGAGTGTAACACTATTCATGGTAATAACACCATGTAAAGTTTTAAATGATCTACGGCATTTGTGAATGCAATGGAATCTTCAATTGCACAGAATTGTACGTAATTTACCAAGCTGGAAAACTGTTTGTTGTGAAAATGACTAGCCTGCGTCGTTTATTAACAAGTGATTTTCCAGACGCATAACAGTTCTTAAACAAAATGTCGATCTAAAATGGGCAAAAGATCAATATTCGTTAGTCGAAATATCTGGCTAAGAACACTTTCTTTGGACGTAAAGTTTTGAAATGAATTATACAGTTGATTGTAGGGTGGATGATGCCTTCCACAGATCAAAATGTTCGTGTTTTAAATCATTGGTTTTTAAATTACAGCAATAGTGACTTTGCTCAACGGGACAACTGCCCTAGTGGTTTCTCTTTACTTTACTGTCCTCGTATCAACTGTTCTGGTGGTGGTATTGCTCTTTTTAATAAATCTTTAAAAATTGAATGATTGTATCATACACCCCTTGTCTCATTTAAATTTATGGAGTTTTTTTGGCCCTCGAATATTGTTTCGATTTGTGTCGTCGTTGTTTATAGACTGCTGTTGTCTTCTAAAAATTCATCAAGTTCAGAATTTTTTGAAGATTTTATATCTCTATTGTGAATTTTGTCCACCTCTTCTGGAAACCTTTTAATTGCTGGTAATTTAAATTTCCATATTGATGATTTCAAGGATGGTAATGCTAGTTGATTTATTGATTTCCCTGACTGTTTTAATTTATTGATTTTGAGTAATTTGACTGCTGCTATACACAAGAACGTTCATGTACTTGACCTTTTAATCCATAGGGCTGATGAATCTATACCAAATAACGTATTCATACATGAGTTCCAGGAGATGGAGGATTCAAGATATCTTTAATAGTACTCATGGAAAAAAACTGTTATATTTCCTTTTTTAAACTCGTTTTTGCCGTTGTTTTTCATATATCATTTTTCAATTTCTTTGTTAATTAATACACCAACGAAAAACCAGGAACATTGAAAACCAGGACGACAGTATTGTGACCAAGAAACCAAAAACTGGTGAAAAAGGGTTGTTTCTCAGGAATAGTGAAGGTGAGGCAATCCCACAGCTACGGCAATTGTCGGAGACGTGTACAGAACGCCTTGCAGACAAAGAGGAGGCTATTGCAAATTTCTTTGACGAGGTGAGCGTATGATACCTTACAAAGGTAAACTTTCATTTTAAGGTGTCTCGATCGAAATTCCGAGCACATCGAGGCACTTCACTAAAACGCTTCCAAAATCTTTCTTTCGTCTTCGATTGCAATAAACATTTTGTGAACAATGTGATCTTGCTACAAAACGTATTTCTGAAGTTAAAATGAACTACTACTTTGCCCTTATTGCTGATGCTGGTACTTATAATTTTGCACGCTTTTTGTTTGATTGACCAATTACTTCATAGATCTGCCTACAATGTCTTTGACTGATACTATCGTTAATGGCTTTGTTTGGTCCTTTGACGATAAAATTACATAATTTGGGTTTGGGTTGCGTTGTTGTCAGCCGTTTTATGACAAGTTTCATAACTTTGATCGTTCTGTATTGAGCTGTTCATTTGATTCTTTTACTACAATGACTGCTGACCAACTTTACAAAGTTGTGGGTAAATTCAGTTCTAAATAATGCCATCTTGATCCACTACTGGCGAATCTTCTAAAACAACACTTATGTACAATACTGCTTATAATAACGAATATGGTGAATAGACCTCTTCAATCTGGTGTTGTCCCTAAAGCTTTCAAAACTGGTGTAATAAAAGCGCTTTTATAGAAACCTTTACTTGACCAAGAAAAACTTTGCAATTACAGACCTGTATCTAAGTTAAAAATGATCTCCGAAATTGCCAATAAAGTTATTGCAGTCTAACTTAAGGACTATCTTCTGGCTAATGATTTACATGAACCCTTCAAAGCAGCATATGAAATTTTTCACAGTTGTGAAATGGCCCTTCTACGTGTACAAGATGATATACTTCAATCCATTGACAATGTGTTGTCCTACTTTAAGGATGACTTACATTGCTATGGGATTCTATATTGGAATTACTGCGTTTATTTGTAAATGTATAGTGTTATGTCACTGATTTCTAGATTTTTATTAAGTATGTTTGTACATGCAATCTTTTTTCTTCTTTTGTCAAGTTTGTTTGTGCAAATTTCCTTTTGTTTTCAATAAAGACACTTGTTACATGCGACTATACAAGTATTTGTAACTTATGGATGCTTTGTGAAACGAGAAGTGGAGACCTGAGAGTAGAACACAAACCTGCTTTCTGTTATTAGAAAAATCCCACGTGGTATTTTGTGGGCAAAGTTAAGGTATGACTCTTCTTTTATTGCCTAGTACAGTAACTTGCAACGGGATACTGTTCACTCTCTCTTTTTTGAAAAGGAAAAATTAAATTGTTAACAATTGCCTGAGAAAGTTTTCGAATCCTTTCAAGATGAACTTTGGAACTTTAATGGAGACACGTATATATATGATACGTATCTTGACAAACCTCTTTGTGCCAGTTAAGTAGCTTCACAAGTTTAAGAAATGGGTTGTCTACGACTACATGTGGCTATTGCATGATAGGGCCCTTTTGTCAATGAATAACATGGGTACTTTGATATGGAGCGTTACATTACTCGCTGTAACATCCATGACGGCCAAAATTTTCGAAATATTACAGGCATTGATTATTAACAGAAGTACCTGAAATGGTTTTGATGTTTAATAGTACGTACCAATTTCCAAAAAAATCATGATTGAAGACACCCCAGATAATACAAAGAAAGGTAATTGTGCCATCCTTGGTACTATTTTACAACCGTTATTGAAGTGTAACCTGTAAGGTTCATGTCTGCGAAATGTCCTGTGAAAAATTTCCAGAAAACTATCACCGTAAATTCTGCAAGGGTTGTAAGAAAAGGGGTTGAAATTTGAGGAGCCTTGTTGACACCAAATATCAAGTGTAAACTGTGTGAATTCGTTCATGTTTCCTACAGTTTCCACGAATATTGTAAACTCAAATAATTAGCTTGTTTTGTTGAAAACAACCCCTCTATCTCTCTTACTGTGTTGAATTTTTTAATGTTAAAAGATTATGTTCACAGAATTTACTGATAGTGTACCAGTAAAGATTCCATCTGAAATGGTCTCTCACTGATAAAGCGGAGAAGCAGGATGGTTTTTGGGGGGCAAAGTTTTTAGAATATTGAATTGCTTTTTTATTACAATTCCGTTAAACACAACAGTGGAATCTTATTCAAAGCCACAAGAAAAAAACAGCCCAAAACACTGACCATACGCAAGATGTAAAATTTCGAATTTTCATAGTAATTACGGACAAAAGGTTAAAAATATATGTCAACGTTCTTATATCTTTTTTGTGAGATTTCAAGAGATTGTGGAATCAAAAAGATGGGAAGAAATTTGGGTGCCTTTTCTACGGAACTCTATATTTCCGTAAGAAGAAAATCAATATTGGGCCTGCAGCTAAGAAGGAAGGGCCATCTAGAGTTTAAAACAACATTGCGAATCTTGGTTGGAAATTATATTGTCTTAAGAATTTGTGATAACAAAACAGTATTGGGAATCCTGGTATTGGGCATTGTTGTTGAAAAGAATACAAAATCAAACATTTTTATATATGAGTTTGACAACAAGATTTCATTTTTGGTGCGTCTGTACTGTTATAGATGTGTGGATCATGTCCTAATATTATGAGAACGTCAAGTTCGAAGAGAACTGAGTGATGAGCGAAAGACACTTGACATCGCCAGACAGATGTAGCTAAGTGTGCCTTCTTTCAGCATGAGAGAATTATCAGGCTATCCAAGGGGATCCTAAATGGTGTAACAAATGTTTTATGTATCATCGTGGTTTCCAGGAGATGGGTGATTCAAGATATCTTTAATCGTACTCATGGAAAAAAACTGTGTTATATTTCCTTTTTTAAACTCGTTTTTGCCCTTGATTTTCATATATCATTTTTCAATTTCTTTGTTAATTAATACACCAACGAAAAAACAGGAACATTGAAAACCAGGACGACAGTATTGTGACCAAGAAACCAAAAACTGGTGAAAAAGGGTTGTTTCTCAGGAATAGTGAAGTTGAGGCAATCCCACAGCTACGGCAATTGACGGAGACGTGTACAGAGTGCCTTGCAGACGAAGAGGAGGTGATTGAAAATTTCTTTGACGAGGTGAGCGTTAATACGGCCATCGAGTGTAACACTATTCATGGTAATAACACCATGTAAAGTTTTAAATGCTGTACGGCATTTGTGAATGCAATGGAATCTTCAATTGCACAGAATTGTACGTAATTTACCAAGCTGGAAAACTGTTTGTTGTGAAAATGACTAGCCTGCATCGTTTATTAACAAGTGATTTTCCAGACGCATAACAGTTCTTAAACAAAATGTCGATCTAAAATGGGCAAAAGATCAATATTCGTTAGTCGAAATATCTGGCTAAGAACACTTTCTTTGGACGTAAAGTTTTGAAATGAATTATACAGTTGATTGTAGGGTGGATGATGCCTTCCACAGATCAAAATGTTCGTGTTTTAAATCATTGGTTTTTAAATTACAGCAATAGTGACTTTGCTCAACGGGACAACTGCCCTAGTGGTTTCTCTTTACTTTACTGTCCTCGTATCAACTGTTCTGGTGGTGGTATTGGTCTTCTTTTTAATAAATCTTTAAAAATTGAATGATTGTATCGTACACCCCTTGTCTCTTTTAAATTTATGGCCCTCGAATATTGTTTTGATTTGTGTCATTGTTGTTTATAGACAGCTGTTGTCTTCTAAAAATTCATCGAGTTGAGAATTTTTTGAAGATTTTATTGCAAATTTTCTCCACCTCTTCTGGAAACCTTTTAATTGCTGGTTATTTGAATTTCCATATTGATGATTTCAAGGATGGTAATGCTAGTTGATTTATTGATTTACTTGACTGTTTTAATTTATTGATTTTGAGTAATTTGACTGCTGCTATACACAAGAACGTTCATGTACCTGACCTTTTAATCCGTAGAGCTGATGAATCTATACCAAATAACGTATTCATACATGATCAAGTCATATCTGATGCCCTTGCTGTACATTGTAATTTACCTTATTCTAAGCCGAAGCCATCAACAAAGATCATCACTTTGTGCAAACTTCAGTCCACCAATCATGAAAATTTTCCGTGTGATTTCCAAAATTCGTGATTGTTTCAATGTCCTTCTGAGGACAACTCAATTCTCTGTACTGAGTATGACTCTACTTTATCATGGATTCATTTGTAAATGACTCAATATCCCAATATCTGGTACACCTCGTAACGTTTTTCTTAAGTGTAAAAAATTGGGTGATAATATAGATAATGAATACAGTTTCTTATGGCAAATGGAAAGTTTTTATTGACATTTACTACCTGTTCTTGTTTTGTAAGAGATTGATCAACAAATTCAAAAGTGTTAATTTTTGTGGAAAAACTGACTTATATGGGTATCTTGAAAGGTCGGCTCTGTTAGAACAATGTGGTGATGTTTATTATAGGATTGTTCAGGCAACATTTTTGGAGTTGTCACTAAATGGCAAGAAGGTTATTGATGTGAATAGGTTTTGGTTTTGACAGTTTTTTTTCTGATAATTTGACTGTTGACAGTTTTTTTCTGATGACCTGACTGACTTCCCAAAATAATAAACTGAAACTGGTCTTCAATGAGAGAAGAAACGAAAAACATCCATATTTCTTTGTCTAGCTAAGTCTTTTATCTTCCAGTTTATTTGATGTTGGCAGACCTTCTGCTATCACTCTGTTAGTACAGCAGCTGAACATGCAACTTTTGATTAGAATTCTTTCAGTAGCTCTATTTATAATTTTTTTCGATGACGTCGCATGAAAACCGAAGGTCCCAAAATCCTAATTCAGTGATTTTTTTCCAGCGTGCAATGTTCTGTTACAGGTTATTTTACATCAAACGTCGTCCACAGGCCGAATCAATTCAAGTCAAGATAATAAGTATGAATTGAGGTTGCGCTGAGAATTCCTGCAATATATTTGGTTACCCTATGAAAGAAAATTTTATACTTTGTATGTGATGGACTTGTATTTATCATTCGTTTGATCTAAAGCGTCAAATAGTACAGTACACCATGTGGCATCTTTGACCGTGATGCAACGTACAACTATAGCTTTTAAAAATCGGTTAATGTTATAATCTTTACCGTCGCTATCCGTTTATGATTGTTGGAAAAATTGCCTTTACTCATGGTGTTAAATGTTTTGAACTGTGTGTATCGGACACTGATCCTGGAGAATTGTGTTCTGTAATTCAACATTCAGAGTCAACTAGCGCTGTTCCTCATATAATGCACAGGAAATAAACAAGAAACGTTTCAGATATCAGAGAAGGTGGTGTACTTTCGTGAGTTTTATGGGAACAATTCCGCTAACGTGGATACAGCAGCTGTTTTCTGCTCACAGCACTACACTTTCTATTAGAAATGGATAGTTTATACCTAATTGCTAAAATTCCAGGATTCGATTAACTTTTGGAATATTTTGGGCGCAATTTCCACAACGTATTTCCAACACGGAACGTGAAAAAATACACACTTCATACACAAATTATTTTTGCTGAAAACAAATTTTTCTTTGTACGATTAAACCTTTGCTTCTGTATTTTACGTCGCTTCTTGCACAACCCCGGTGTCCCCCCCCCCCCCACTCCCCAAAAAAAATTCGAAAATGTCCACGCTCATTCACAAATGACAGATTGTCGAACAAGAATTCTAGCCGTTTTCTCAAGTAGGGCATCAAAATAACTGCGGTATATTTCGGGTGTGAATCGGCCATTCACAGCATATCGTTTCACAAACCTCTTGTTTCAGGCCTTTTCACCTAAAAATTGCCCTAACAACACCATTTTGACATCCAAGTCACACACACAAATTCTATCACCGCGCTCTTTAGCTTTAGGACACACATCGTGACCCCGTTACAAAAGTCATATTTATAGTTTTTTATAGTTTTTCGCATCCTTTTTAATTATATTCAACTTTTTAAAGATATTTTCTTTGCCGTTTTGTTTTTCTTTTCTTTTCTTTGGTTACCCTTTTTATAATTAGGTTTGTTTGTTTCATTCCCTTTGTCCCCGTTTTGGTTCCCTATTCCCTTTATGCTTTCTACAATGCCTCTTTGTTTCTTTTGAAATAGTGGATGACCAATGTGCTCGTTGTTTAAGAATTTTATCTCTTGCGCTCTCTTGTCTTCTTTTGTCCTTGAGCACGAGTTTCCTAAGATGCAGCAGTGTTATGCCCTGTGACCTTCCTGTGCTTTTTGGTTCCTGGTTTGTCGCATAAGTTAATAGCCCCTTTGATTTACTCTTATCACACTGCATAACATGACACGTCATTTTGTTTATCCAGGTCGTGTTATCCAAATTTGTACATTCACAAAATTTCCGAAGAATTGCTCTTAAACTGACAAAGACACGTATTTTATCAGGCACTTTGTGGCGTTATAGAAGCGCAGCGTAAGCAACAGTAGACGATTTTACGAAAAACAAATATTTTTTATACATGATTTCGACCGGTGAAGAAAAACTGACCCGATCGCTGATTCTGACCCAATATCCCTGATCCTCAATCCTGTCCATATGATCCATCAACCCTCGCCTCTGATCTCTGATCCTGGCAATATTTTTGGACTTAATCCCTGACCTCATATACCATGTTACAAGCCTGCCACAAACGTATATCATATTTTATATACACTAACATAAAACGCTCACTCGTTTCCCACTAACTTTTCTAACATTCATCAATAACTTATGTTGTGTGCAGAAGCGAGAATTGCATCACGTTGTGTAAACATGAAAACCAGGCACCGACCAATAAGCCTGTCCATTATCAAGAAACTCGCCATAACAAGTCTTGATAAATCAGTAGAATGTGTTTCCCAGAATAGTGTTGAGGACTTTACATTAACCCTTATCACACTCTATAACATTACACATTATTTTGTTTATCCATCTTATCTTATCATAATTTGTACACTTGCCAATTTTCCAAGGAATTCCTCTTCAACTAACAAACACGCGAATGCCACCCATCGACCTTTGAGTAAATAATTGGAGGGGGGGGCGAGTTTGTGGAATGCACACCAGGCCGCGCTATTGTGCTAAACACATACAGTCCTTTACCAAAATTGCACAAGAACAAGTCTTGATACTTCGAATCACAATAGTGTCTTTACCAGAATATTGTTGAGGAGTTTACATTAACCTGTATCACACTGCATAACATGACACATCATTTTGTTTATCCAGCTCGTCTTATCAAAATTTGTACACTTGCCAATTTTACGAAGACGCAAATTCTTTAAAATGCCACCCATTGACTTTTCCATAAATGATCGGACGGGGGGGGGGGGGGGGGGGGTGAGGAACATCGCGATAGCACGATAACAGTCTCTTGCCATACTAATATATCTGGTAAGGCAAACAAAATACACTCTAGCAATGAATCTTGTACGCGTTATTTATTGACAGCACTTTTCTAATTTTGTGTTGCGTATTTAACCGTAACGTCATAGGTTTTGAAGAACAATCTGAAAATCAAACAAACAGACTTCAATAATATGAACTCCATACCCAAACGTTGTTAAACTAAAATTAGAGATGATTGTCCTACTAAACTTCCCGTCTTTGTTTTATCTATACTTCTATTCTTTATTTTACCTGTCCCTCTCTTTCTATCAAGAATGAACCAAAAGACGACATAGCCAAAGTTGGAGACAATGTTTTGAGATACACGCTGATAAAGTAACCACTCCCAAACGATTTTGACGAATGCTACCCTATGATGGCGCCCGTATCCTAATTATAATGATCAACAATCCTCCGCCCCCGTGATTATTATAGAACGTGCACTTCTAAAATCGCCATTTAATTCCCCCCATCGAACATTGTTTCTCCCATAAAATCGGGATGAAATTTTCATGACCCTACCCTAGGATTGGGCAAAAAAAAAAGCAAAATTTCTTATTTTTACTGCCCATTTTTTTGGTGACCCTCCCCTTTTCAGGGGCTCAAAAAGTTGTGACCTCCCCCATTTTCCACACCCCTTTCCCCCTGCTAATTTCTGACAAGTCCCTAAAAAGTATGCAATCAACTGGCGTACAAACACTGAAAGTGTGCAGTAAATAGTGCTAATAATATGCTATTTCTATTGTTTAATTAGGCTGCATTTACATGGTACCGGTTGAAATTTTAACTGGTTGAAAATTTGTACATTTTGGTGTTTTGTTTACATGGAACCAACCTAACCGTACAAAAAAATCAAATGGCTAGCTGCAAATTTCTGTGTAAATGGAAGATACTGTTGTCCAACAAAGAGACAGTTCCATGTAAACAGCATGTACCGGTTTTATTTTGGACCAGTTAAAATTTCAACCAGTACTGTGTAAAGCAGTCTTAGTGGTATTTAATTAGTACAAATTAGCTTGAAGTGTGGCACACTTTTAGTGTTTGGCAGGCCAGCTCTATGATATTATAATAACTTAAATAGCCTAGTCAAATGGTATAATTGGGGGACATAAATTTACAAGAACAGAACAAACCTTTATAACTCTATCAATGACTGGTGTTTTATCTTCAAGAGGTCCATAACAATTACTCATCAGGAAATCTGTAGGAAGTGTTCCCTGTAGTATCGTGTATTTACTCCGCAAGAGACCAATGACTCGCTCTACGTGGATCCGAACACTTGCAATGCCCCTTGTTTTCTCGACATCAACTGGATCAAGTTGATCTTTTCCTTTTGTAAAGGCTGGGATCACAAGAGATGCTCTCTTGAAGGCAACACTCTCATGTATAGTGAACCCGCGATCAGCCATAACCATATCTCCAGGAACCAGCTTGTCCAAGATACCACAGTTTTCAGTCAAAAACTTGTCTGATGTTCGGCTGCCCCATGCCTCAGACACATATGAAATGGTACCTTGTGGGGTGATACCAATTAGCACCTTGATTGTGTTGTGGTGCTTGTAGGAACTAAATGTCTGTGCTCTTGCTAGTAAATTTGAAGGCTTTTCAATAAAAATTTCAAATCAGTCAATTATTACAGTAGTTTTGGTTCCAAAACTGAATCTAAAGCATTGTGGCATTGTTGCCAACAAACTATCTCGACATGGCCAGTGGACAAATTTAGACAAACTTGTGTCCATAGCCCCCAACCAACTATGGAAAATTCTGGATACTGTGGAAACAGACACGTTGAAGCGGTAGGCCAGATCTTGAAAAGGCACATCTAATCTCAATTTGATCATGATCATCACAAGTTCTTGAAAAGGACTCAGTCCTTGACAGCGACGAGAAACAAACGGTAAAACAAGTTCAAACACAAAGTTCAGAATGTCGTAAGAGGGCAGACCAGTATAAAACAACACTTTATCGTCACTGTTCCTGAAATATTCTTCGTCGAATTCAATGACTTTCTTGTTGGAGCTAAATAAATACTCAAAATCATCTGTCTGGGAACAGGCATCATATTTTTTTTGGTTTCGAGGAACGCTAGTTTGAGTACACATTTCCCTTGTCGGTTTGGTTTCTGTCTGACAGGTTTTCTCGTTCGGGCCAATTCTCTGTTCAGCAAATGACTCTTCATTTTGTTTAGTTTGCTCTGTCATTGGAAAAAAATCGTTGCTTACGTCCATAAATGTTATGTTTGATACTGTAGCTCCTGAGTCATTCAAGCGGAGTTTCTTCATTACGACCTCTTGTTGTAAGCTAACTTCTTGTTCGGCCTTCTTCTTTCGTCTAATCTTTGCTCTCTCAGCTCGATCTTGAGCAGCTATCGCGTTATCTTTCTCTATTCTTTTTGAGTGTCCCAAATTAAGCGTAGGTACCCAGTCAACATTAAACTTATCCCAGTTTTTTGCTGGACGACCCAAAACAAAATGGCGGCTACAAACACAGTCATTTGTAAGAATCTTCTCTGTCAAATCATCTCTGCTTATAGCCGCTATCCACCTCGTTCGACGCTCAGTTGAAAGCTTCTCTGCTTCCTCGCCATGATATATATCGATTGTAGGCACTTTGTAGAAGGAAACATCAGCTATCTCGGCCTGTTCTTGCGCCGCAATTCACAAACAGACACAGAACCATCACGACTGAATCGCTTTGTTTGTACACCAATATGGCGGATAGCAACGGTCGTCACGGTCTTGGTCACGTGAGTGAAAACCGAGAATAGCTAGATTAGTGCCTTATAATAAGCTGATGCCCTACATTAAGGGTATTGACATTGGTGAGCTATATAGTGTGAGGGAGTGTCTGTGTCAGGGTTTGAGTGACCATGACAAGATGAATGGTGTTTTTTGCAGTCTGAAGGAAGTTGTATTAAAGTTAGCAGTGTTTTATTTAAGCCAAACTGTTTATGAACTTATTTGGTTCAATGATCAGACTAACACTTTTTTTGTTTCTTTAGGTGGAGATGGTGCTCCTTTTGGCAAATATGATGTTGCATGCTCTTTTCTTATTCACGCCGGGGCCAACCACCCCCCAAAATGGATCATTTAAGAATCATTTCCTGATAACTTTCTAAGCATTAGATGTATTTTGATGAAACTTTGTCAATGAAATAAAACCATTCTGGAAAATTTTTTCTTGGTATTTTGATGACACAAAGTTGATACTATGACGTCATTATCAATGTTGCAATTTTTTGACAATTTTTCAAATTATGAATTCAATTTTTCTAAGTGACCAGTTTGAAAGGTACTATCCAGAGGAGTTCAAATCTGAAAACCGTTTTACGATAGCATCAATATTTGATGAGTTATGAGAAATTAAATAATAGACAAACCACCCCTCCCCCATCACCCAATTTCTTTAGGAAGATTTAGGAAAACAAACCTCTTGGTAAATTTTTTTCTGTAATGATTTAAATCAGTCTATTTTTGCCTTAAAATACTATACTAAATGTTTTCTAAAATCGTATGATTTCCGAATTTTGAATTTCGTTCTCAATGTGGAGATATTAAGGAAAGTTTCATCATGACGTCATATGATGACGTCACAAGATTTTAACTTTTTGTTTAAAACAGACAATAAGAGAAAGTTGTTCCCAAATGTGTGTCGCATCTTTTCGTGCTAGACAAGTACTACATATGTAAATTGTATTTGGTCTTGATACAACGACAGAAATATACAAAAATAATTAATTTTGAAATTCCTCAATGATATGACGTCATCAAAAGCAACTAAATTTAAAAAAAATTATAACTTCTCACATATTTATGCTATCAAAAATCTGTTTTCGGCATACATCTCCTCGTTATCTAGTCTTTCATTTTGCTCACATAAATGTAGATTAATCCTTGTTTGTAACATCATCAAAAAGTTGCAACATTTCTGGTGACGTCATAATATCGACATTTTCTGTCAAACGTCAATCAAAATGTTGCGGCGTACAGTGTCTCGCAATAGCCTAAGTTTAGTCCAGAAACTCCTTTTCGGTCAAAAGATATAAGGAAATATATTTTTTTGTCACGCTGTGATGAGCCATTTGGGGGGGTGGTTGGCCCCAGCGTGATTAGTTTTTTAAACATTGGACGAGGAGTGCTCAGCAGTAATGAAATTTTGTTGTTGTTTGGTGCGAACTGCACAGAAAATTCCATTCCTGTCCAAAGGTTCATTTCATCACTGGCTGCTGACATTAAGGAAATAGAGAGTACACCTCATACAGTCACTGTTAATAATTCTCCTGTTACTGTCAAATTTTCTTTTTCAGAATTGCCAAATGACATGAAAACGTTGTGTTTTCTGGCTGGTGAACTTACAAACAGTGCAAAGTATTTTTCTTCATTTGCTAATGTTAATTATGATGATTTGAAAACACCATCAGGTAGTTTTTCTTTAGGTAAAGAAGGTATGTGGCATCCCTGGACATACAGTGAAAGGATTCATGTGGCTAATCAGCTTTCAAGAATAAGCAGTCAAAATCTAAGAAAAAGCTGGCACCTGCAACTCTAAGAACACAGGTAACAACATTTATAGCCAACAATAAAAATTGCCAGGAATTCCCTCCACCTATAGGTAAGTTAATTGATAATGCCCATATTGAACCATTACATCTTAAGAATAATGCTTGTGCTCATGCACACAAACGTTTGTTAAATGAGACTCTGTACATATCCAATCTTCAACATACACCAATACAGTCCTTTTCTAGTGTTCCAAGTCATTCGCCCTTTCACAAATATATAATCACTATGCGTACCAGCTGCCAATTAGGCCATCTGTCTGACAAGATTGTACGCTGGTTTAATGAGACCAAGGGCGCTGGAAAGGAATTTGACTACCGGTTTACTGGTAAAGACTCTCGAATGTTTTTGCATAACTTCATGACTTTAATTTTATGTGTTTATCCATCTATTGCAGCTTCAGACAAGCATTTTGTTGCTATCCATGCAATTGCTTATTTATGTCTTTGTCTCTGTTCAACAGATATGACATCACTCAAGATCAGGTAGCTGAGCTTAAGACCCAATGTGCCAATTATTTTAAATTAAATCATATTTTTTTTCGTCAATGTCTAACTCCCACTGTTTGGCACATTGGTTATGTTGTTCCAGCTCACACCGAGGATATGTTGCGCAAGTATGGGTATGGCCTTGCCTTAAACTCCATGGAGGGACGGGAGGCCAAACACATTGCCATATCTAAGTACAGTAAGAACACATCATTCAAATGCCGGTGGGAGCAAGTATTCCAACATGAATATGTTTCTTTGATATGGCTTCGGGAAAGGGGTTTGAACTGGTCCTCTCCAAATAAGAATACCAACTCTTATATCCCTAAGAGAACAGAAGACACCAGTGTGTTCTACTACTGTGGCTTGGAGAAGCAGGAATCAGATCCTAGCTGCATTATTTGTAGCCACAGAGTCAGAGAAAAAATAAAGCTAAGTATACAATTAGGTAGAACATTGTTTGTAGCATGATTTGATAAATCTTTACAATACACATTAAATCTGTGAAGGGAAGCAAAAATTGTTGTTGTAGCAATTGCATTCCCTTTTTTGTACAAACCAGTGATAATTATATATGAAACAACAACAACAACTGGAAACATACAATGTACAGTGTACAAGACAAAAGCAAAGCCTTTGTTCATTTACTGTGTGTTTCAAAATAATTGACATAAAAACCCTCCACAGATTTACAGTGAATGTGTTTAAATTGGGTATATCTCTTTTATTTTTAATCATTTTGATTTGCTTTTTTCACATATATTTTACACATTACATGTTTTTGTTTGTTAAACCAAAATATAATTATTATTACTCTTGCCCAGGCCTTTAGGCCGGGAACGAGTTATAAACTGCAAATGTTTTTTTTTTCTCTGTTCGTCGCCAGAAGAGGCCTTTCTTGCGCAATCGGTCACGTGTTAAAGCTCCTGATTGGTTAAGAGCGCAAGAAACAATGCCCTTCATTCATCACCTTTGAGCGAGTGCGAACTCTTCGAAGGTATTCGAAGTGAACGCCAGTCAGGAACTTTAGGAATGCAAGATGGCGGACAGCCCAAAAAATAGCTTTCAGAGACAGGCTTTTCCAGCAGTGAGACAATAGAAAATGGAGCTTTTAACTCGAGATATACCTAGACACTTATAAGAGCTTCAGAATGGGCTGTTATTTTGAGCTTGATCTCCAATACTTTGACCAAATATCGAACTCTCAATGGAGTACTTGAAAACTGAAGCTCTCGCGACTCGGAGCAATTCCTTTGAGCTGGAAATCTACGAATTTGTCACCCTACATGTTGCTAAACGAACGCATATAGAGGCAAGTCAATTATATTTTTCATTCAAGCATTCAAGAGATCTTGAGGTTTTTGTAATGAAGTTTAACACAATTCTGGCCAGACAATTTATTTATATATTTTCATGGAACCAAGGCTCTATTTGACCTGATGCGTTTGGTCACGTAATAGATAAAACATCTGAAACATGAACGAAAAAATACACGATTTGTTATTGTGTCAAAAACGTTGTTGTAGAAGTCTTTACAGCAAACAATTGATATATATAGTGAAATAAAAAGTTGAATAAACTGGTATATTTTTGCATGTTGGGACAAAGGCAAACACTAAGCTGCTGACAGACAAATTGACTAATCAGATATTCTTTAAAAAGGTCAAAAAAGGTCTATATTATGTTACGGTTACGTGAAGAATGCGTGAAACGGCTCGGGGAAGAGTACGAACGGGGCCGGTCATTGAAGCCTCTCCTAAAAGGGGCTCCCAGGGCACGAGTGAACGCACGTGTGCGTCTAGTCTTTAAATAGTCTGAGTTGATTTATTTCATTCATTTAATCATGCATTTACCCATCCATTTATCACCTAAGTACATGTTTACTTTATCCATATTTCACCATTCTTTTATCCATACACTCATACATTTGAAATCCCTTTTGTTTTTGTAACATTCTATTTTCTCTCTTTTTCATTTTATTCTAATATGGTTTTGGAAGTGTGGGGATGCAAATATCATTTTTATCCATGTGATTGATTGTAATTATGGAAATGTTTTTTTGTTCATGTTTGTAAATTGCTGCATTGTAGTGGACTGTACAGGTTGGAAATGATTGGGTTGACACTTGGCTGCTTATAGTCTTATTAATTGCCACATATTCCATTAATGTGTTATTGAGTTCAAGCAACACTAATTTATTTATTTTGCCTTCAAAAATACTACATTAATTTTAAAGCATGGCCAAAATATGTCTGAGGTTTAAAAGGTGATGTTTTTGAAGTCAGGGAGCAATCACATTTATTATCCAGGCACTAATTGTGTTATGAAGTTTAAGAAATTGAATTTATTCATAAACTTTGATCTTATGAAAGATTTTGAAGCTCTTGACTTACATTATCTTCAACATGAACAAATTAAAGTGCAAAGTCAATAATGTACTGATTATAGAGTAGACATGGTATTGTTTTGATTTGGCTTATGCATTGCCCAATGTACATTCAAAACCTTGGGTATGATAGTTTATAGTCAAAAGAAGGGTAAAAATAGTGCAGAACAAAAATAACTGGAGTTGAAATCCCATTAAAATTGACACTATTTTAATAGTAGTATACTCTGTTTGATAGCTATATTGGTTTCACTTTACTTAGAGTGTAAGTTGTACACAATACCATAGCTAACTTAGATAGATAGAACAAACCAGTTATCGAGAACCTCTTTTGAACTTTGGGATTGAAGGACATTCTTGAAATTCAAAGATACATTTCCTAAAAATTTGGTCCGTTGATCTACTTAACTAAATAAAAGCTGTCTACGACATCGTGTGCTTACTGGTATAGCTAAAACAAACTAAACAAGACATTCAACAAAAAAATCATTAACAGTGTAAATATTATATTTTTCTTTGATAATCTTTCTCATGATATGATATAAAGTCAATTATGCTTGTTAACTGAGTATTTTTTGGCAAAAAGAGGGGGCTTGAAGTTCCATTTTTGCTCCTCCCTGAATCTGCCCTCGCGGTAATGTGGTTACTGTTGATACCAAAGTAAACAAAAGTTGTCTATGACATTGTGTGGTTACTGGTATTGCTAATAGCAAAACCAGATATAAAAAATTATGTTTTAAATTAATTTATATTTAAATTTTTACATGTCTTTGCCTACCCATAAAGTACCTATCAGAAAATTAAACAAATAAATAGAAGAATTTTTGTTGATAAACCCAAGGAGTGGAGTTTTTGTTGTTGTTGTTGTTGTTTGCAACAACTATTTGGGATGAACTGTATAGGAAAAAATAATTTTAAATGTGTAAATGATTACAAAAGAGAACATTTCCTATATGTTATAGTTTTTTATTTAAAAACTCAACTTATTATTTTCTTTAACTCAACTAAGGTCAACAATTCTTTGGTTGCATTTACTTCTCCAGGAATTCATAAAAAGTAGTAGCCATGTTGAATGAACATTACAACAGATATTAATGAGAAATCAGTTTTGCTTCAATTCATCCAATATGGATACTACAGTAGGTTGTCTCATGCAACTCAAAAATGCTGTGATAGCACCAATTACATGGAAATAGATTGAGTTCTCACTGACTAGTGTTTGTAAACAACATAATGTAGTAAGTTATCATTTGCTTATAAAAGTTGTATAAAATATCAAGCCTTATAAAATATTTTACTACAGTTTTTAGGTAATAACACTAGTTATAACAATGAAACAAGGAAGGTTGAAATGTAACAATGTAACTAAAACATGCAATGTAACAGTTTAACTCTATTATTCAAGTTCCTCAAAGAGGAATTATTGAAGTCTTCCAAAGACTTTTGAGTCGACATATCGTCACAAGAATCTTTTATGGTCGTGAGTTGTCTGAGTGGTTGGATCGTAGCTACATGGCTGTCAAACAAACACCTTGTTTTTAGGCTCGTCTTTGTAGTAAAAAGCCTTTGTAAACCCCATGAAATCCTGAAAAAACCTTTAGAAACATACTTCGAAAACATTTTGCAAAAGCTGTGTCTGATTTTATCGAGAAAAGGGAAGGAAAACACTGTTTACTTACCAAAATACGTCTTCAACCGGAACGTTCAGAGCACATGGAAAGACGAGTCTGCAGTAATTCCAAGGTTGGGCTTCCTGTTTCATAACCGAATGGCTTCGAAGATCGAAGACGCCATATTGATTGATTATTTTGTCAAAAGTTGAGTCTTTATGAACATTTTATAAAATAAAAATAATCATTTGCTATAAAAAGATATATTTCAGAACCAGAAACGTTATTATTGACCATCGATGATCGAAATCAATGCTGATTAAAGCCTCGGACGAATTTCGCATATTTTCCGTTTAGATACTTCGTGTCAACTTCGGAAATTTCCGAATTACGCACCCACACATGCATGGACATACACAGACGATGACATAGTGCGTTACTGGCTAAAGCCAGTAAGCACAAAAACTCTTTGGTTTTTAAAAAGCTGTGTGGGAGGGGGAGGGGGGGGGGAGGGAAAGGGAGGAATGCTTCTCTAACCCTTCCCTCCCCTCCCCTCCCCTTCCCTTCCCTCCCACTCCCCTTCCCTCCCCCTCCCCTCCCCTTTCCCCTCCCCTCCCCTCCCCTCCCCTCCCCCAGAGCCTGTTCACAGGCTATTGCGCTGCTGACATCAGAACTGTGCTCCATTCTCTGATAAAGCACAGCTGTCAGCCAATCAGAGCGCGCGTATCGACAAGGGTATATAATAAAAATGTTTTATATATAACTGTACATTAGAAAAATATTTTTAGTCCACTTGTAAATAAATTGTATTATAATATATTTGTATTTTTTCACTTTGAAAATGTCTGTAATAAATATTTTCTTTGTGAAATGTGAATTTTATGTGTAAAAATAAATTGCCAGGCAACCATATAAATTTGTCCGTGCAGTCCTTTTTGTAAAAAATTTCATTGTCTCTCAGTAATTGTGCAGGGGGACTGTACACTTGGTTGTTCTCATTGTACATTACCATTGTAATAATGACGATAATCAATCAGTTGAAAGCCATGAAGATGGTAACAACGATAAGAAGGAGTTGTATACGGTATTGACGGAGAAGAGTGAAACAATAGAGAATGCCATCAAGGTTCTTAATACCACTAGTTCAGGTAAACAGTGATGTCAGAGGATTTGGATGAACAGTCACAGAGCAATGTTTTTCCATCACCAGACCATATTATGCTTTAAAAACAAACTGGGCAACTTTGAATAAGCACTTTAAACACACAACTGTCTGTGTCGGGCAACTTTGAATAAGCACACAACTGTCTGAGTTGGTTAACTTTGAATAAGCACTTTGAACACACAACTGTCTGAGCTGGTTAACTTTGAATAAGCACTTTGAACACACAACTGTCTGTATTATGTAGACTGTACCAACTGCCAGATATTTAGACATCCATGCTTGACTCATACATCTGATGGGGATAGTTCCTTAATTTTGCAATTGTGGCATGGGAAATTATCTGGGCTCCACTCTCCATAAAAAAATTGAATGTCCAGTTGGCCTTTCATTTTATTGTAGAAGAAAGCAAAGTCTTTGGTTTCTTCTACAATAATCTTTACTCTGTTGCCACTCCTATTTCCTCGTTTGATAGTGCGGCTGAAGAATTTCTTCACTTCTCTTGTGCACAATGCAGAAAGCAATGTGAAGAGCTTCTGCACTGAGCCAAGAGAAGTAAAAGAAATTACTTCAGCCTTCTTGTTGCCAGACACAAAGAACCGCGGTTCTTGGAAGTCTGCATCGGCTGCATTCCTTATGACATTTTTAACGGCTACAAAAATATCATAAGGAATGCTGCAGTGAATTTCTCCATAATATGGAGAAACAATGTTCAACCAAACAAAAAAAACAAGAAACAAATTTTATCGTTAAACAAGAAAGAATGGAAACTGACATGGAATTAATGTCTGTATTCTACCAAGCCGTAAATATGTCTACAATGTGTGTGCAGATTAATTCTTGCCATAATACTCCAAGGTCTAATGCTAGGCTCATGTACTTGATGCCCTGGAGTTTGCATCTATTTAGCAATGCAATATTTCAAAGTTCAGATGTATTGGAGCATGAAAACCATCTAAAGAAAAATCTACATGATTATGGGCTAGAAATTAGTAAGACAAAGGAGGAATCTGTTGTTGCCTCTAAGGATAGCTACTTTCAATATGTTGTTAACCAGCTCAAACAAATGTCAACATTATCTGAGTCACTAAATAAACACTTGGAAAGCTTAGGGATCATGAACATATTTACTGATACTCATGTAGAGATTATACAGTCTTTGCGGAACATTGTTATGAAAGAGCTTTTGAACAATGAAGAGAGATACAAGCATGCATTGCTGACACCAAACATGGATTACAAGGAAGATGTTAAGAAATTTAAAGAAAGTGGTTACTTTTCAAGCAAGCAAAAATAAACTTTCTGGCAATGTGTACATGTAAATGTAGTTCCATGAAATATTGATAACCCCACAACTTAGAGAGAATTTAAAAATACCGTAAATCCCCCCCCCCCCCCCCCTCCGATCTTCCAATTTTCTTTAATTAATTTGTCTACAGATTTGTGGATATTTCCTCTCAAGGCAATGGATATTTTGGGTACTATTGAATAATAAATAGATTCATTTTCAATTTCACAGATAAGCTAGTAAACCCTGTAATAAGTTTGCTATTTGCACAAACATTGACCCTTTCAAAATCATCAAACTAGAAGCTGAGACCAAAATGGATCCTGGGTACACTAGTAATATATGGATTTTTAGGTGTTCTATCTATAAATTTATGTGCTGATTAAGAATGCACAGGACAAAATTTCCTTCAAAAAGTTCAATTTTTTTTTTGAAAAAATGCAGTATTCCGAACTTGAGAGGGGGGGGAGGGGGAAAGGGGGGGGGTGCTGGGTTAGACAAAGCATAATAATTGCACAATGTAATGTACTTATTTGTTTGTATGAGTTTCATAATGAGTTTGTCGCAATCGTGATCGGACAACAATAAAATAAATAAGATTTCTACATGGATTTTTGTGGCTAGCTAATAACTAAGGTTGATGTGAAAGTTGCTACCCTTAAAATGACAGGAATCTCAGACAATATTTATTGCAAAAAGGATACCCTGTTTATGACAGGGAATTCCCTCCAGAGGGTCTGCTGGGACAAATCCAGGAATCAGACTTGAGGGGTTTACTTCTAGCATTTAATTTTTCAAGAAATACCTGATAATAATTTAATTTATCAATTGTATGAAGAAATTGCTGTACTGTACTACTCCATAGGTCTCACATTGTCATAAGATTCTAATTATTATTCTAACTAATGGACTTTTTTTGTTCCCTTATCTGTAGGTGAGTTGGCAAACATACTTGGGATGGCAACATCTCAAGCATTAAAACTAAACATAATTGTTGTAACGTCCCTGGAGCATGTGCCAGCTGTTCAATTTCTCCTACTCTGCCATTTTTATACAAGGAAGCATTGTTATTGGCATATAATGTTGCTCTACCAGTACAGTATTGTAGTGTACAAGTAGCACAAAATGTGAGTGTCTTGCCACATACTGGTGAATCAAAAAAATGTAACAGCTAGTTTTACACAGAAAATTAACTCTTGTGCATGTGGTCGTGGTGATGCTAAAAAGATGGAAGGGAAGTTGAACATGGAAACAAGAGCAGGTGCAAATGCTTCACCAGTACCAGTGGATGCAGTCACAAGTGCAAATGTGTAAATTGTGGAAATCCATATGGATGTTCAACATCAGCAAGGCAAATGAACACACAGGCAAGAATGCCAAGCAGGTACAGACCAAAGCAGAAATTCCAAGCAGCCAGGTCAAGTACCACTAGTCTAGGCTACTTAGCCAATATTGGCATTGATCCCAACACTGGATGGACTGATAATGAGAACTGCTTTATGGATTGTCTTGTGAATTTTGCTTTATTTTGCAAAATTGGCATTAAATCAGTCAGAATGCATGAGTGCTATTCCAGAGCTTGCCAAGTTTGTACCATTCACGAGGGCCTCCAACTCAGACCCAAGAAACTAAAGCAAATAGAAGGCAAACTTCAGTATATAAAGAAAACAGCTCTTGCATTTGAAGCACTTTACAAGAAACAAGTGGAACTTAACTGGTTCTTATGAGAGCTTTTACCTGTGTATACCAGTCTAAAACACTACACCTTCCCCTCTACGTTCTTAATCTTATTTTCTATCATTCCTTTGGCTTACAAAGGGGAGGGTCACAGGCACCCTACAATGCACCCCTTCTAGATACACTGCTGATTTGAATGTACAGATTATATTGTTAGATACTCGATTGTGATTGGTGGCCTTGGTTGGAGTAGTCGAGTTATGAAATGATTTCAGCTTAATGTTACTGTTACTATGAACCTTAAAATGCATATAACTGGTTGATGAGATTGTTTGATTGGATAGGAAGCTGTTGAATTTGCCCTTTCAACAATAGATAGCTCAATTTATAGCCGACTTAAGCACAGTATTTTATCTTGAGAGCCTGATTAAGTGGCCAGTCTATTTTGAACAAGAGATTGTGTGTTTTCACTAATCATCAATGAACAGCCAAACTATATTTGGTCTAAAGAAAAATAAATGATTATGATAATTATACAGTAATGATATACATGTTAAAATATGAGCAAGTCATTGAAAAGACCTAGACAAATAAGCTAATTAAAGTACATTCAATAAAAGTCAACACTTTGCACTTTTTAGTAGTAACTAAACAAAAGAAAATTTATTTCTACTGTAATTATTTTGCATGCTTTTAGTGTCTGTACTCTAAATCCAAAGAATGGGCTCTGTTGTGATGTATTGTTTTATAACACAAAAACATATAGTTTAGATTCCTTTGTTTTTAGCATATGTTCTATTGTGAGCCATGTTCTTTGTTTACTGGTACATTGTGACAGCCAAAGAAAGATGTACTTACTAGTAAGAAAAGCATAGTGTCAGTGAGAAGTTTCAGAAGAGACTTTTATTATTAAATAATCATCATCTCATTATAGATAATTATCTCATTGGAAACATTTTTGACAATGTAATTATTACCTATAAGTATTAAATAAATCTCAATATATGCAAGTTTGTGCACGTTTCCTCCATAACAGTAACTCTTGAACAAGTATATTTTGGTCAATGTTAAATAACATTTTTGCTATAAAATTAAACATTGTAAATGTTCATAATGTGTTTTTCATACTGTCTTGATTAAAAAATATTCATAAATCTATATATGCATTAATATATTTACATGTACCACAAGAATGTTTGTTTCTTCTGTAAACTCATGAACAATCATAAAACATATGGATTCATTTTGCTACATATGCCATATGTATGTTATTTATTTTAAAATATAGAACATTATCAAAAACGTTTTTCAATCAAAATGTTTTTTGTTGTTGATACTTTGTCATGTATTAATAAAATTAATTGGAATTATTTTGTGGATGAAATTATACTCCTTTTTTATATATAAAAAGTATGACATATCTTAAGTAAAAAGTTAGTTCAAGATAGTATGACACCTGCATGTATATAATATTTCAAGTCTGACAATGATCAGGACTGGACAGGATTTCAAGTCCGCGCAAGGACTTGAAATCCCATCCAGTTCGAATTGGAGGGCTTGGAATTACTTCTCATCCTCATTAATTATTCGGGAGGGAAAAAAGATCAGGAAAATAAAGTCTACAGGAAAGCCAGTTTGGTTTTATCATTTGCGGCTACTTCATGCATGATTTCAGATTTACATAATTTGGAATACATTGCGCACTAATTATTGTTCTTCAATACCCAAATGGGCATTTGAAACAAAAGCTATTCAAATTCTCTGTCTGCTATTCATTTCAATCCTAATGAGCTTCATTCATAACATTGAAAATTTTTTTATCTTCCAAAATTTCGTGTCGGAAAGTCAGTAGTGCAATGGTTTAAGGCAGTGCGCAAAAGGAGGAAGGTTGGGAGTTCGAATATCGAGGTGAAATTTATCATAGTTTTTTTTCACTAAATTCTAAACTTAGTTAAAACTGTTTCTACTTTTTTAAAAGAATTTCAATAACTTGGACTTATTAAATTATCCAATAAATTAAATCAGCTCGGAGTAACTGGATCAAAATTAGTTCAGTACGCCTAGTAACTTCCTCCGATTTCCAGTTACGTGGTACTAATTATGATCAAGGATTGGTCAGATACCTGGTGAATAATTAATGAGGATGAGAAGTATTCTATAAAAGATTCATCACACAGATGGCCTTAAGAAAGGCTTCAAGATCAGAAAGGTTTGGATGACTTTCTTTAAATGCTTTCTTTAATTAAGCAAGTGTTTCTCCGAACATCACAAGTGCTCTATTTCACCGGTAGAGTCATTGAAAACTATCTTCTATTGCTTTTATGATATAGCAAGAGGTATTTTAAGAACGATCAAATTGTGTTATTTTCTGATCAAAACTAAAATTCTCAAAACTTACGCAAATGTAAGCCAATCACATTTGTTGTACTATTGACTAATCAGTGTGACTCAAAGCGGCGTTTTTGACAAAACAGTTTGACAACTTTCATCGAAAGAATTCAGCAAAAAATATGTTGAAAAGAGAGTGGAGGCTTTTTTGCTAATGCATGGTTTCAGGGTCAGTGGCTACCTCACCAACAGCTGGGTCAGCCTGGCATTAGCATTCTATGGCGGGAGCTATTTGCAATTAACATTGCCTGCCATATATGGGGACCCCACTGGGCTTCTAAACGCATTAGGTTTTATTGTGATAATCAAGGCGTGGTTGAGGTCATCAACTCTAAAAGGTCAAAAATTCCTAGGGTTATGGACCTAATATGGGACATTACTTTATGTACTCTTATGCATAATTTTTACTTTCGGGCTGTGTATATATCCCAGGAAAGAGTAACAACATTGCAGATTCTCTTTCTCGTTTTCAGATGGGCCGATTCCATCAACTAGCCCCTCAGGCCAATGCAAAACCAGAGCCTATCCCAGCCCAACTAGGCAATCTCTAAACAGTGAGGCCCAGATATACATGGGGATGGCTCTTGCTTCGAATACACAAAAAAACATGCTCCTCTGGCATGCGACAATTCTTGGCATTTTGCAAAAAATGAATATTACACCAAAATACCCACTTGACAAAGCTACACTGATTCACTTCTCTGTTTTTATGGCCCGAACTGTACAACATGGTACTATCACAAACTACCTATCAGCTGTTAAACATCACCATTCAAGCAATGGCTATGCTCTTGCATTACAGACTTTTCTACGCCTTCAACTTGTCCTCTGTGGAATTAAACGAGCTCAAGGAGAAAACAAAAAGGTGCGCAGGCCTATCACCTTGGCCATCTTTAATCTGTTCTACTACCTCCTTAACATAGAACGAACACATAACAAGGATTCACTAATGTTATGGGCTGCCATAACCCTTGCTTTCTTTGGCTTCCTGCACATAGGCGAACTTACCTGCAACTCCAATTTTAATGACCAGCATAATCTCATGGCAAAGGACATAAGTTTTATCCCAAAAAGTGCTCCCCAGTACATGTTTATAAGAATAAAGATATCCAAAACTGGCCCCTTTCGCCATGGCCATACAATTCTTGTAGGGAAGTCCCACTCCAAAATTTGTCCAGTATCAGCGATGCTTGCCTACCTAGCCACAAAAGATCCAAATATTGAGCCTGGTCCCATTTTTACCTATCAATCTGGTTCTTACCTTACTCGGGAAAAACTTACAAGTGAAACCAGGCTACTTCTATCCAAGGTTGGGCTGAACTCATCTGAGTATGCCGGTCATAGTTTTCGGATAGGTGCAGCTACAACAGCTGCAGCTGTCAACATTCCACCATGACTCATAAAAGTCTTAGGTCGGTGGTCTTCTGACTGTTTTGAATGGTACATAAAAACCCCCGTCTCTATTCTGGCACAGGTATCACAGAGACTAGTTCCAAATAATTCTTAGTTCACTTAGACTTATATCACATAAAAAGGGCTCGTCAATGGGGGAATGCTTTGCATTTTTGGGGATGAAGTGCTCTTCGGTCACACTTTTGCCCCCATAGACTCGATGTCTGGAGGCCCTAATCCCTCCAGTCAATACTGCTGGGACCTGTGTTAGAGGAGGCCCATCTCCCTCCTACAAGAGAGGAGGCCCGACTCCCTCCTCTCTACCCAGGAGTAAATTCATGTGGGTGGATGCTGAGGCCCAACTCCCTCCTTCACCCACTTGTCTGTCCTTCTGGGCCATAGCCTTTATCCACACATAAATAATCCAGCAGTATTGGGGCCTTTGTTACATAGCAAATCACAGAGCATTTCATCTCCCACTTCCCCATTGGCAGTCACAAGATATGTTGTTGTTATTGTCTCCTAGTGCTTAAATGATACATTATTGCTCAATTGGGAAAAGAGGAAGTCAATTAAATGCATCTCTGTTGGTCGAGGTATTGCAATGTAGCTATCCAGAGAGTTTTCATACCCTGCTAATTTTGGCTTTATTTCATCAGAAGGTAATTTCTGGTAAAAGATATTGTGTTTATTTACACATTTACAAGTACCTTGTTCTTGTAACTCTTCCATGCACCTCTTAACCACTAATGCTGTGGGTCTATTGCAAGATGTGAAGCTGGTGTACACCCTTCTAGCTTTTGCATATGGCCCTGGAATTTCCAGAAGCCTCTTCTGGATGTCATTGCTTCCACTGGGTTTTAAATGGTTTTAAATCATTAGGATTTTAATACACATTCTATGATTATTTTGATTCAACATCCGTACCAAGTCTAAGGACTTCATTTTTTGAAATGCTTTATAGCTTAGAGAGAAATTACACCCAAACTCGTCAGCCCAACTACCTATCAGTAATACTGAGCTCAAAAATAGTATTTATAAACAATATAAAAATGATAATGATACTGGCACCTGAACTGGTTTGGCTTTAAGGGCACACCAACAGGTGTCATCCAATTTCACCTCAAATGTTGGTGTCTATACATAGACATCCACAATAATAAATGAAAGAAAATACTAATTAGGATTTAATAATATACATGAAAAAAGGTTATCCCTTTGGAAAATGAAAAACTTTCTATAACTTTTTTGTGTATATTATTGATAGGCTTTCCCATGCAATTTGGAATAAATTTGAACTTGCGGGATTTCAAAAAGCTCAAATTGCACCCTAAAGGCTCGTGCAATTTTCAATTAAGGCTCTTTGAAATCCTACTCATTCAAATTTATTCCAAATTGCAATTTCCTATACAAATAATATTCTGTTCTAAAACATACATAGAAGATTGAGGTGAAATTCTATGTATTCTTATCTTTTAAGTGTACTAAATAAACATAAGTGTTTGTTACGTCCCTGAAGATGGGTATAATTTAGCCTGAAAACTTAGACTAGTACTAAGGATCTTAAAAAAAAATGGTTGAACAATCACCAACATGAAACCAACATTACCAAATTATACCACTTAGTTTTCTTCAGGATATTAGTGCTTTTCCGGTATTATTTCCCTCAGCCCTGGAAAGTTAGTGGCATTATCTACTAGGACTGACGGACTGAGGTATTATTTTATGATAAATTATAGTACTTACAATTTCAGAAATGCCTTTGTACATCTCCAAACTTTCGACCAGAGATATTGCCATGATCATGGTACTCAGGTCGATAGACCTTCCTGTAGGACCTGTCTCATGGTTTAAAGCCTTGTTTAATCGTCCATAGAGAATATGCATGTTCAATGCAATCCTCAGTACATGAGTGTTCCTCTTTGAATTTTGGCACTTGGTAATATTTTCTGCAAATTGGCTCCCATTCTGCGAGGGCATAATATTTTCTTGGGGCTTTGCAAACTTGAAGCATGCCTCACGAGCTGAAGCACTCAAGGTGTATTTCACCGAGTCATCATCATTGTGTTCAGCAAATATTTGCTCAAACACTGTGTTCAAGTTCTTCACGGGTAGGTCATCAAGCTGTCGGCAATATTCAGCCATTTCTTCGAGATCTCGCTCGACTCTCTTCTGGTAAAAAAATAATACTCTTTCAGCTAGACCATTTTCAGCATTTAAGATCTTTACCCAAGCTTTTTCCAGGAACTGCCTCAGAGTGGTCAACGCTAGCAGGGACGCTCTAGCCGTGGGAACTCCAGTTCTCTTTCCTTTGTCTCCTTTCAACACATACCAGCAATCTCCATCGAAACATTTGCATAGTCGCTCCATAGACAATTGAATGGACTTGGTCCTCACTGGACAACTTATGGAGAAATGAATGTGCTTCATCTATACAAAGAATAGGCACAGTTGACGAGGAAACGAAGTGGTTAAATTAACCATTTGCAGATGCTACATCCAACAAGATGCTTTGATCCACCTTGGGCTCTATATGTCCAACGATTGGGTTGATGCAACCAAGATGGCAGGCTGGGGATTTTCCTGTTCCCGAAGGAGCAACAGCGATCATAAAAAGGCTCCCTATTTCTGCATAGGTACTAAACACTTCGACAGTTGTCTTGCCAATCAATGAACTTGTGCAAGCAAGTGCGCTCATCAGAAGCATCTCTTCGGTAGTGCCATGGCTTTTCGCATGAATTTTAAGGCATTCTCTTATGCTTTCAGGAACCACTTCGTCTAACGGGAAAATCATTTCACCTAGTTTCATTCCAAGATCATTAACCGAACGCAATTCTCTTTCTCCATCCATTGGATTCGGTAATTAACAGAAAAGGCCGGAAAAAAAAAAGAATATTCACTACAGATTCCAAGTCGGTTCGATCTAAGAAGTGGTTTAAGAGAGGTTGCCTGTAAAACTCGAGCTAAACGTGGCGGATGGTCAAAAAATTTTTTTTTCAAATTATCTCAATCTTATTCCATGTAAAGAGGGCCTTCAATGTGATAGAGTCGTGAAGGTTTTTTCCCTTGATTGCATGTATTGACTGCGAAAGATGAATTTCAATTTCAAAATTTCAATGGCCTTGCAATTTGCAATGTATAACTTTAGACGTTTTTCGACAGAAAAATCATCATAGACAACAAAAAAACTGCCTTTGAAAATGGTTCTTTCTATCATCCTTGGCATCCATTTGGCCAATAAATTGCTGAAAAATAATGCTGAAAAATTTTTTTTCATAGCGGTAAACTGATCTTAATCATGTGTCATCAAATATTTGCATAAATTAAAGTTTAAAAAATCAGTCATTTTGCAAGGCTGTATCATAAGGTCCAACCACTCTATTCAACTGAAACTAATGGTATACATTGTCGACCTGTCGTGCAACATGCTCAATCAAATCATAAATAGGCTGGGGTAAGGCTTTTAATTGGATTTGGATTTGATTAAAAGTTCAATAAATTTTGCGTAAAAGCCCTCAAAACCAAAGCTTACTTGCACTATTATTCCCGTTCTCGGTTACACCCAATGGCTTCTTAGATATCTAAATATATATTTGTCATATTAATGCATGGGTAACATATTTTCATCAATAACGTCAAAGGTTTCTGTTCTAATAATGTCAAGAGCTCATTTTCTCTATTGTGCGACGTACATTTTACCTCAAGTCCGAAACTAAGCAGCTGTGGGGAATAGCGTTCAGTTCTTATTATGAGGTTATTACAACTAAAACAAATATTTGCTGTATGTCAGAGACTTCCATATGTTAACTTGGTGTGCATTCTATGTAAGAATAAAAGGCCGGTTAACCTCCCTTGTTGGTATTCTTGTCCCCTTAATATCACATAAGTATTTATTTCCTTAAACTTCCTAACCCATTATTAAACTTAGACTAATATCCTGGAAAATATATAAGATTGTTTAGAATGAGTGTCATGCCTTCTTGCCTTGTGAATAACTATGTACTTACAGAACTTGCAACAATGTCAATGTCATACTATTTCTTGAAGAATTCAATAACCACATATAGTTAGATGCTGCAGCTACAGCTCTCAATTAGTTCGTTTATACGGCAGATGAAACCCTCTTTTCTTTTTCGTGACACATCCAGTCCAAAATGCTCACAAATTAGCACAAGCATGTCTATGCTGAACTTTTTTCTTAGCTTGTTTTGCTTGTGTAATTCACACAAGTTGAATCTGTCATAGTAGATAAGATGCTTCTCGGTAACTTGACTTAGAATGACTTCACAGAACTGACTAATTGCCATTTCATGCTCCTCTGCTTCAAGGCCTTTCTCAATATCATTGATATGTTCACCACTCAAGTCATCAGGATTCTTACCAGCTTTTCTTGCGGCCGATAGTCTAGAGAAGAAAGACCGGATCTCATATCTGACGAAACTTGTACTGGATCTTCCTTATGACCTGTTGCTATACCTGCATCGAATTTCTCTTCGAGGTAATTCTTGACCTTTTCTGGAAAACGTGCTGCTTTTTTGGAGGTCTTTAAAGCCCATCCTTGCTTTGCAGTGATATTTACACTTATTGAGACTTCTTGTTGTTGACTCTCTGTTTCGGAGGACGGAATTTCTTCTAAGGTTATTTTTTCAAACCATTCTGCCCACTTTCTCATGATGCGGTCACCAAGAGGCTCATCAGCTTCTCTATAGGCATGTTTTTCAGATGCGATGTGCTTTTCTAGGTTCCCTAATTTGATATATTCCTTGACACATCCAGGCTCTGGACAACAGAACAACCCGCCTTCACTTTCTTGGTTTTCTCCTGCTGGCGTTGCATTGGGTTGATTCGAGTCATTTTTCTTGACTTTAGAGCACGTAGTGAGTAGTTAGTCTCGTGGTGGATTCTTGCGGTGAACTCTCTATACTGCGAAGTGTCAAGGGACGAACTGTTCCTACCCTTACCAATATTATAAGCTTTCCAAACCTTCAGCCCGTCTTTCAAGTACTGGTAATTATGAAGAAGACTTATATCTTGAATACGTGGTATAGATGACTCTTGTACTGTTCCCGGCATCTCAACTACATACGGGATGACAACTTGAACGCCACCATGCATCTCCAAGGCTTTCTTGATGTGTGATGCGGATGTCATATCATTACCTTCGTTGAGACATCGGTTAACGTGAGCTTTTTGGTGAGCAGAACTTCTATCGCAGGGACCTTTTCCTGCTTGCGGTTCCGAAAAATCATAATGCTTGATTGAAATACCAGCTAGGCTTCCAATGTGGCGGATTGGAATAAGTAGCCCCCGGGATGCATATGCACCAGCGCAATCACTACGATAATGGGCCTCTGTGATCTCGGGGTGCCTGTTCTTCTCTTCTTGGAGTGTATGGAGCATAACAGCTGCAACTGTCTCACTGTTCTGGCTTATGGATTGGCAAAATAGATGAGAATAAACAGAAACTTCATACTCTTGTGACCTGACTTGCCTGACGCAATAAGATATGTGCCAGCTTATCCCGCGCTTACCGAACCACTCAATTTGTGTTTCATTAAATCTGTGCGGTAAATATTTCATTGCAAAGTCTTGTGTAACGAAGACTGTGCTGCTGTCAAGTGCTTCTAGATTATCTTGTCTTGCTCTGTCTTGGTGTACTGCTCTGAGTAAATGTTGTTTCCAAGCAACGATTGCCTCAAAAGAAACCTTGACATCGTACGACATATCGTCCTTCTCATCGGAACTGTAAAAAACTACTTCTATGTCTAACAACGCACTCTTGATAGATTGTTCCAGTTGTTCAAGAAGGCAGCACTTTTCACATTCCATGTCATGAATGTGTTTGCAGTTTTGAGCAAAAGCTTTGTTTTTCGGATCGCTCAATGCAAACACACTGCAATGGTCTGCGCACCTTGATGAAGTTGAAATGTGTAGGCGGTAGTCGTTCTTGAGGTAGCTCTTGTATGTGTAACGTATTTTGTACTTCACGGACCCAGGCTTGGCTTTTGCCTCTTTTGCCAAGTTTTCTGGTGATTTCGTTTAGCATCTTAACGCCATGCAGTCCATCAGCGCTTATGTTATCGAGTGCTTGTAGGGCTTTCTTCTGTTGAGCTGGGCAGAGTTTCAAAACTCTATACAGTTCCCTTTCACTTAAATGCTTGATGATCCTTGCTGATATGATATTACGTACAACATTGGGCATATTGATTGTCTCCCCAGAAGATAACTTCAGGGTTCTTGAACAAAGTGTGGTATGGAAATAAATCCAATGAAATGTTCTATCTTGGGCATCGTTAAGCCAACATGGTACTTTGGAATGACGGGCATGGGCTGACCCCTGCCATGAGATAGCAAATGTTTTTTAGCCTGAGTTAGTTGGTATTTAGTAACCTCTGGAAGAAATGCCTGAATGTGTTGTTGTGGGAATATGTCTACGATGATCGACAAAATCTCAATTTTGGTGGTTCTTGTTTCGGCCTCACGGTAAGCAGCGGAGAGCGCGTATACTGAGGGGTCTGCTTCTGCTTGTAAGGACATCATTTTCGAATCAACATTAAAATGTGAATCCAAACTACCAGTGCGTTTCATATCTGCCCACACTTCATCTGCCTGCCCGGGTGCAATTGTTTCGATTACAGCCGAAACACCTTGCCTGATTTTTCTGATGTGTTCCCTTTTCGTGCGGTCTGCAGCATCAGACCAACTCTCTCTTGCACAATACCGGACTGGACTAATACTGGACTGTGATCACGACTTGCCAAAAATTCATTCAGCTTCTTGAGAGAAACGTTTTCTTCTTTGAAAAGGACTCTTTTTGATGGCTTTGGATGATAACCAGGGGTTTCTAATGGTGCAGTTGCTTGCGTGGCTCCAATAGAAGAACCTGACATTCCAAACGAATCATCATAGCTGATAGGTTTAATTTGAGCTAGCCGTGTGCTTTTCCATATACGTTCTTCATTTGTCTCCACACAACTGTCATCCTTTGTTGCCCCCTTTTGGATTCGAAGTTTAGAAAGATTCTTTCGACAAGTGACACAAATTCCTAAAACAATTTAGATGAATTAGAAATTTATGGGCTCCTATTAGTCGAACAGGTCAGAGGTATTCTTACAACCTGCATGTCACCAGAGGCATAGCAAAGTGTCAATTATAGGGGTACTCTACGATTTTCCCGCCAAATTCATATAGGAGTTTCAGACAAATAGAGCATAAAGTTCTTTGGGAAGAAGCAGGGCATATGCTCTTCGCTACGTCAGTTTAACGAGATTTAGTGAAAGTAGCTTTCAATTAGAGTGCTTTTAGTCTCACTGTTGTATAACTAAATAAATTTAGGTAGTTATTTAGGTGACGTCATCTAAATTAGCAAAAGCGCGCCAAATAATGGTCATGCTAATCCGGGGATTTACTTTACCAAAGAACATGGGAAAAATAAGTTGATCTAATCACTGTCTATAACCCCGGATTTTGAAGCCGTTGGCACGTGATTTTTAAATTTAACTGACATCACCTAAAATAGTAAATAACTTATCTAATTTAGATTACGATTAATTCAATAAAAGTATGAAAACCACTTTTATAATGGGAAACCCAATGTTTCGTTAAACGTGGGCTTATTGTATTTGGCGAAACGAAACGTAGGTCAGGAATCCTTTTGGCAATGCTACGTAGCTCCTGAATGCGGCCCACAACCGTAGGGGTTGGTATCTGACTTTTCTCAACGGGTATCTGTTCTCTAGTGTAGGTCTTTGGCAGTTCGATAACGTTGTCTCCACTGAGGTCTGTCACAACCAGGTCATTTACGACTAGACAGTCTATCTGGCTCTGACCATGCATGGTTGTGAGCTGCAACTTCGTAGCAGCTCCAGAAGCTTTTAATTGTTTAACTAGGTTGTCCATTATAAAACATCCACTGCTCCCATTATCGTAGAAGGCGTACGTTGTAATCACGTTGGGACTATCCTTCTGTTTCACTTTAACTGGTAAGATTGCGTGAAGAATTAGGGTTGATTCCTTCATCGGTAGTTGTTGTTTGACTTCCATCCGATTATTACTGGCGTTAGCTTGCTCCGCTGGTTGCGAGGACGGTTTTGTTCCATTTGAAGTTATCCACGTGCATCGTGTTGGGTGGGGCTTGCCACCTTTATCACAGGACTTCTTGTGTTTACATTGTTGGAGCGATGGTTCTCACCAAAGCAGGCGAAACATAAGTTCTTTACGGCTATGAAATTTTTTTTACGTTCCTCAATTGATTTCGCAGAAAGATCGCGCAGCTGTCGAGGTCGTGCGGTTTTGCCAGCGGATGTTAGGACACAGCGGACATTGCTTTTCCGGGTTTTGTTTTAGTTGACCCGGCCCTTGTCAGGCTTTATCGGCTGGCCGACACTTACGGCGAGGTTTCCAGTTTTTGTCTTTAGGTATGTTTCTTTCGCTTTAGCATCACTCTGCGGCCCAGAGGATTTTGCTTTTTCATCTGCCTTATGGAGAGCTTCTTTGCTGAAGACCGGATCGTTGCTCGCTTCTGATGCACGTTCCACAAAATCTCCGATTGTCCGAAAACCTTTGGTACTCTCTCAGCTTTGTTGATTTGCTACACGTTGCTCGCGCCATTTTGCTGTGCAAGTTCGACGGGAGCTGCCTGAATAACTGTTTGTAAGTTTGTTGAGGCATGGATTAAGAACTTATAAATATGATATGTTTTCTCAATGCGTTTTTACAAGTGTAGAAACAAATTAATATAGGCGTTTCAACGCTCGCGCCGTCATCGTTGCGTTATCATACCTTTGTTCGCTCAGCTTGCAGCGCTTGAGAGTAACCTCGTCCTGGGTCAAGTAAAGGCAACCGATGATTAACTCTCTTGGTTCGCCCTGAAGATGTTGTGCAAATAATATAAAACGATTCGCGTTGGCGGCGGTCTAGCTGCCGATACGAGTATCAAAGGCAATGAGGAAACGCTTTATACTCAAGTTACTTTCTCCAGCAAACTGTCGGGATCTTTGGCTTTGGAAGAGCCATGGCGGCGGCTAGCTGCTGTTGGCTGGCCACTACTTCTTTATGTCGCTGTAGAAAATATGCGTATTGTTTCGTGTCCTTCGAAGTTTCAGGATCCTCAGTATTTCTACGGTACTCATCTAGCAAGTATAGTTCACTTTGTGCAGGATTCTCAGGTTTCTTTGTTTTACAACACTCATCTAGCAAGTGTAGTTCATTTCCTGCAGGATTCTCAGGTTTCTTTGTCTTACAACACTCACTTAGCAAGTGTAGTTCATTTTCTGCAAGATTCTCAGGTTTCTTTGTCTTACAACACTCATCTAGCAAGTGTAGTTCGTTATCTTTCATACTCTTAGAGTTTTCAGTTGAATGCTTTATCTTCGTTATACGAGCTGGCTCGACATATTCTTTGCCGGAGTGAGACGCTTTGGTGACGCTGAATTCGGCTTCGTTGGACTTCGTTGACGCACTTGTTTGGTCTCTTACATTGTGTTGCGTTGCAGTCTCGGACTGCGTCATTTCGTTTGCGTTTACGTTACAACCCGTAGATCGTTCGTCGACGTTCACGTACGTCTCGGACTGTGTCGTTGCGTTTACGTTTACGTTACTCTCCGTAGATCGTTTGTCGACGTTCACGTGTGTCTCGGATCGTGTCGTTGTGTTTACGTTTATGTTGTGATCCGTAGACCGTTTGTCAACATGTGTTCCGTCGTTTCCGTTTCGTTTCACGTTGCCATTCACAGATCCTTCGGTGGGGTGTTGTCCATGTTCCTGGGTCGGCATCTCGCTTGGGCCGTTATCTTTACGTTGCGTTGTCGTTGTGCCTTCGCTCGGCGCCTCGTTATGGTGCATAGACATTTCGTTGTGGGCGTTGTGTTTCGCATCGTGATTCGTCGATCTTTGTTGTTCGTTGTTCTTGAATGACACAGTCCTTTGACTTTCATCGGGTCTTAGTAATTCGTCCTTGTGTCCAATTTCTTTGGTGTTTTCTTGATCTTTATCCTTAGGAGTATATAGAAGTATTGTTGAAAGTCCCTCGAGACCCTCGTACATCATGGGTGTGGCTTGTATTGAAGCAGGTGTGGATTGTTGAATTCCTGTAGCAGGCCCAGAGCGTAGATCTCCTTGGTTTTCTTCATTCTCGATCTCGGAGTATACCTTTTGTCGTGCCTGAGCCTTTGCTATTTCAATGTCTAATTTCGGCCTTCTTGAATTCAACTGTCTCTTCTTAATCAGTGATTTTTCGACTAACATCTCTGCGAGTCGAACCCTTTCCTTTGCTCTCGCAGAGGCAGCGGAGCTCCTTGAGGAGGCTTTACTGGCAGACGATCGATGCGAAGAATAACTTTGCTGAGAAACAGACTCCCATTCATCAGTTAACTTTTGCTCTGCTTTACAAATTCATTGTAGAATTTCCTGTCTAAATTCCAAACCAGAGGTTTCCAGAGGCGAATTTATCACGTTCCCTTTTCCTTTCAACGTCAGTTTTCAGTTCCTGAATATAGTCCAAATGCGTGGCTCGGAAAGTTTTGACGAGACCCTCCATTTCTGTTAACTCCTTTTTAACGATGTGTACATTTTCAAAATTAGACATAAGTTTCTTTATGTTGTTTTCTTTGCGAGTAATTACTGACTGAGCCGCTGTTTGGGCATATTTTAGTCGATTTAAACGTTGTTCTTTTCCCTTTTGTGTTAAAACTCTTGGTCTACAACGGCGTGCAGAACCTGTTGAGACACTGTCCCAATTTTGGCCTTAATTAGCCAACCCTGTTTTATGGTCCCCCTTCCCCCCTCTCTCAATGTTGAGTAGGCCGGGGAGATTCCTGATAGGTCCAACACTTGACCCAACCAACATTGTGTCGGGGGGAGGGGGATTCAGAATATATAGCGGTTCCACGACTTACATGGTGGGTATAATATCAAAAAACGTCAATTTTAGGGCACAATGTCTCAACCATTCTGCACGCCGTTGTCTGAGACCTATAATATTAAATAACTAGAAAAAATAATGCAATCATTTGGTGGTTTTACACTAAACTTGTAGTAGTCAAAGGTAGGGTCTGTATGCTACAATTTCAGGTGACATTGATTTGACCTAACAAAATACTAGCGATAAAAGCCAATTTGGGAATTTATTCAAATCGTATCAATTAAGGCCAGTATGGGGACTGGTTGGATCGCGTGCTTTTCAACTCCTGTTGAAATTAAGCACAAAGGCTGTTGTCAATGGCAACATGCCATCACATAAGACTCTGTTAATATTTACTTTTTAAAAGGTCAAATATCTTATTATGCATCAAAATTCGTTTTGTGCGATATTAAAATGCCACGTAAATAAATGTGAAACTTCGAAATACTCCCATATTTTGATACCCATGTACCCGTGACTGCGATAGCAGAATAGTATTTTACCACACGGCTCACAGCAAAGCTCATTTCTGCCTAAATTACAACACTATAGCACAGTTTGTACGAATCGAGATGCCGACTTACATATGCAAATTGTTAGATGTTGAACTCACGGTCAAAAGATTGACCCCCATAAGAGTCCTAGTTAAAGACATTTGTGATCGGACACATACAGGGGTCAGACGAAGGGTAATTCATGCTCAGTCGAGTGTTTTGATGGACAATTGCCTAAGTATCATTTCCTTTGATGATCGCGACGGTTAACCATGGCCACGGTTAACCATGACGCCCATAAAGAGATACAGTAAATTAGTGTATTTAAACATCGGTTAACCTGGTTAACCGTGTGACGTCACGAGCGGGTTTTTAAGCTGAAAGCGCAAAAGAAAACTCGATATACAGCCACTTGATACTGCAAACAAGTTTTATACTACAAGACAGGCCTAATCTTCAGTGTTGCTCTTCTAATGTTATACGTTTTACAGTAATTCTTTAAAATATCGGCGTCATTTATCAACACAATGACGTGACGCTGGAAATTGGTTTAACAGCTAGAAATTGGTTTTACAGCTGACAGGATATATAATTATGAAACCTGTCATACTCTAAAATACATCTTCTAGTTTTGAAACTTTTCACATTTATTATCGGTGTTTTTGTTGTTGTTGTTGTTGTGTTGTTGTGTTTTTTTGAAACTAATTTATCGTTCTTGGCCTTGCGTCTATTTCCACTCCTAAAAATGTATTCACAACCAAATTAGCGCGCGCTTGAATTGTGTGATGGTTCTATCAAGCGCGCGGTTTTTCAACGTCTATATTTGAATAGGTAGATAGGTAGACTCACTCCTATGTCTTTTATATCGTTTTCCGCACGCTTTTCTATCAGATAAATAAGTACTATGTCCTATATGCTTCTCATTTGTTGTCCACGGACTGATATGTAGCTCAGACAACGGCGTGCAGAACCTGTTGAGACACTGTCCCAATTTTGGACTTAATTAGCCAACCCTGTTTTATGGTCCCCCTTCCCCCCTCTCTCAATGTTGAGTAGGCCGGGGAGATTCCTGATAGGTCCAACACTTGACCCAACCAACATTGTGTCGGGGGGAGGGGGATTCAGAATATATAGCGGTTCCACGACTTACATGGTGGGTATAATATCAAAAAACGTCAATTTTAGGGCACAATGTCTCAACCATTCTGCACGCCGTTGTAGTTCCACGGCGTAAAATATTTGATGATCCATCCGATCCATCGCTTTCATCGCCAGCCACAGGGAGCCCAGCGCCAAAACACGAACGCGCTAAGTGCTCTCTGTCTGGTCTAGACATTTATGTCGGCGCCTTTGATCAACACGAGGTATTGCATAACGATGTAATTACGTTGGAGGAAAGACGACTCATTGCAAAGCTTTCAGTATTCCAAATTCACAATTAAATGACTTGAAACAGCAATTACTTCCATAACAACTTCTTGAATGACTTGTGAGAATAACTTGAAGAATAACTTACGACTTTTGGGCGATGAAATTTCCTTTACGATAACCGTGTTTTTCCACGAATATTGATGCCAGAATTTCTTTCTTTCTTGTTGGAGCTCTGGGTCAGATCTAGCATCAATAGGACTGTAAAGACGTGCAGTAATGGACGTATATGCGATTATTCTCTGATCTTGACGTATACAGTAAACTTTACTTGAACACTTTGTCACATTACAAACGGTGGAAAAACAGTCGCCAACCGACCTGAACTCGAACTCGTCCGAGCTCGTCCCAGGACTATATGCAAATGAACATTACAATATTTATGCAATAATGAATAAACATAGCAATAAACAAATGATTCTAATTTTTGATTATGAAATAATATAGATTTCAAACATATATATTATATTGATGTCAATTTCAAATGCTATGATATAAAACTAGTTAAAAACGAGTTGGAACATAAGTGTCAACCAAATCACATAGGTAAGAATGTTGAAAATAATGTGCTGATCCACAGGCAACCAGTGTAAATTGTATAAAATAGGGGTAATGTGTTCTTGTTTCCTGGAGAAAGTAACAAGTCTTGCTGTAGCACTTTGAACATGCTGCAGCTTCTTGAGAGAACCTTTGGGAAGACCATATAGTAAAGAATTATAAAAATCAAGCTTCGAAGAAATAAAGGCATGAACAAGAGTAACACAAGCACTATGGCTTAGGTATCTTCTGATTTTCAAAAGATTATTAATATGACAAAAACAAGTTTTACACACTGAGAGTATGTGTTCATCAAGTGACAAGGCCTCATCAAAGATAACACCAATGTTGCGAGCAGATGATGATGAAGAAATGGAGTAGCCAGTGAAGTTGAAGGATTCTACAGGTGGTTGAGGATGGTGCAAATTAGATAAAATAAGGAGTTCAGTTTTATCATTATTCAGTTTAAGCTTATTGCAAGTCATCCATTTATTTATTACTGGGCTACCTGTGGTGGCCCAGTCTAGGTTTCGTTTTTTATGTCCAGACAAAATGCCAAAATTGAGCAATATCGCCCAGCGGTCCTTTGCGCGTCACTGCTAATGCTATCACTGCTAATAGTCTGTGAGCCAAACTCGACCCGGTACCATCTGGGGGGCAAATTCCCCCATACATTTTTAAAGTCTCTATGGTCTAAGGTTTCAAAAAATGCCTGGTGGCCACGTCGCAAATGTAGCTAAGGGGTTCAAATTGACGTTGCTATGGTAACCATACATATTCTATATTAAAAATCCAAATTACTTTCTCCAATCCACATTCTTACTTGTAAGGATGATTTTTATGTCAATCTATTGTGCACTTGATCACATACATGTATTAGTCAAGTGAACTTTCACCCAAAGGTCAAGGTCAAGGTCAATTCTCAAGGTCATGACTAAAACATTGCATTTTTGTTAGGATTATGCCACTACAACATCTAATAAGATGCAAAACAACAGCAAAACAACTTTCTGCGCTAATTTCACTGAACAGATATGTTTACAGTACTTCTTACTTAAACTAGGGATCATAACATAAGATTTTGGATGCTGGAAAATTTACTTGCAGAGCTACAAGCTGCAACAGTCCCCAATTGTCTTTGAAAACATGTAATATGAATAAGGTTGCTATACGTTTTTAATATGTTTGTAATAATAATTGCATCTGTTCGATTATTGCACTTGCTGATTTATAATGAAAACCAAGCTTTCTTGATACTTGCACATATATATACTTTAATCTTCTTCTTCAAGATCATCATCAGAACTGTCATAAACATCTTCATCTTGAATAGGAACTTCTTCGTCTTGGTCATCTACCAGCATGTTCTCACAACTCTGAAGCTTGCATGCGGGAGTACATTTGAAACCATTTGCCAAGCATTCACATTTTGACAATGTGCACTCTTTCTTGCAGTTGCAGGCAATAATTTCAAGGACAGCTTCTGGGGCTGGCAAACCAGTCATCCATTTGATTACCAGCAAGCCATCCTCAATTGCCCATCCATGATCATCGGGAGTTGGTATGCCGGGATGTTGTTCTAGACATTTACGCCAAATAGAGGCTTGGTAGTTTGGTCAGTAAAGCATGTAGATGTAAGCAGTTTTCACAAGGTGGAAGCTGCCAAGATTCGATTCCTTTTCTAGATCTAAAAAGCTGGTATCTGAGGTCATTGACATTGGTGATGCCAATTTTTGAAGCATATATATCGCAAGTAAACTTCTGAAGTAGCAGAAACAATTCTACAGAAAAGTGCCACTGTGTACCCAGTTGCGAAAGCGCATTTTGATAGATTTCCAACTTCAACACCGAAACTTTCCCTTTTCCCCCAAAGGCACTTACAGTGTCACATCCAGTAAAGGCATGTAATCCTATTAAGCTGTTACAAATGTATTGTCCTAGGCATGATCCTAGTTTCGATATATCAATATATCTTGTACGATTCCTAGTGCCACATCTTATGTAAATATCTCCTATGTTCCTAAAGAATGCCAAGGCAAGTACAATGACATCTGTGTCTTCAGATATAATGACAATGGCATTGTGTGTACGAGAAGCATGCTTGGCATGAAGCAGCATTCTTGTGATGTTTCAAGTTCTGGAACAGGAGATACCCTTCCATGGCTTAGCATTACGCATTGGCTTTGGTTTGTGACAAAAATGGTTTTGCCTTCAAGCTTATTGAGGTATTCAGGCTTTTGCCATTCATTGAACAGAAAATTCGTAAGTGCGGTTTTGCTTGCTGAGCATCAAAGGACTGACTTCCACTGCTGAACTTTGTGTCCAGGCATAATAGTATTAAGCTGAACTTCTGAAACAGTGTTTCCTTGCTTTTCTCGTTCTGCATTCTTGATCGACATTTCCTTATAAACATCAAACACGACATCCAATCTTATACTTCCATATCCATTCATCATTATAGTGGCAAAGATATTTGCTGCCAGCTCACCATAGGTCTGTTTCTCAGCATTCAACTTATTTATGATAGCCATTCCATCAATGATGACTGCAGAATTTCTTGGAAGTATTTCAGCTGGTGGAGACAATTTTTCTAGATTACGAGCAAGCACACTCTTATTCGTCTTCTTCATTGTGCCATCAGCATTTGACAAAGACCTATGGTAGAGGTCCTAATGGATGCTTTAGAACTTCTCGTATTTGTAGATTTCTACTTGATACCACTAAAATTAGATGGCCAAACAACTTGTTGTCAGCTTTGAGTACAACTTCTTTATTGGATAAGTTTGTCTTCTTAGAATGCTTTATGGAGCTAAATATCTTGAGGTTGAGTTTTGACATCTTATCATGAAATTTTGTTTTCCTGGTAGATGGCTCTGATTCAATCCTCTCTTTAGTAAATGTTTTATAAGCGATCTCACCTTTTTGCTTAGTGTTGAGCAAGTCTGCAGACATCTGGAGGCAATTTTCCGGTTCAAAGAGACACAAGTTCATTTGTTTGTTCAAAAGGGCTAATCCAGGAAGACTCTATCAGGTCTGATAATGAATGTATGTCTTTTTCATCTCCCTTTATTCTGGATGGCTCAAGATCTGGATGCTGAGTACCAGGTGCTTTGACTTCAACCATTTGTCTGAGATTTCTGATGCATGTACTTCTGTATTCTGCTGTCAGGTAAAACCTGTTTACTGCTCCAGGATTAAGACTAAATCCCTTCGTTCCTCATGGCGTCTGGGTATCCTTATTGGCTGTTTCTTCAATAGTTTGATCAACTGGTATGCGACTAAATGGGTTTGATGAGCCAATTTGAACTGAAAATCCTCCATTCTGCATATGCTCGGAGATTTCAGGGTGGTCGTTCTCTAGCTGTAACATCTGCGCATAGTAGACAGAAAGGTACCTTGCATAGCTAAGCTTGTCATAGGCAAAGGTCCAAGGAATCATTGATCTTATCATAGCAAGGTGTAGCATCCAATTGCCTTCTCTTGACGCTCTAATCATTCCAAGCAGGACTTCAACCATATCTATGTAGCTCATCCAGAAGGCTGACAAATTTCCGTTTTCTTTTCTTAGGATGTCAAGATACTCGAAAAATAGATCCATCACTTTGATGCATGATGCATTTCTGAAAAGGTTATTCCACTGATCCATTGAAATGTTACTGCTTAGATCATTAATCACTGCCAATGTGGTATCAACATGATGCACAAGAGCTTCGTTTGTTTTCTTTAACCAGATAAAGAATCTGTTCCAAATTGATCTCATCAGAGCTTCATACTATAATTTATGGAACCTTACAGCTCGATTGTACATTTTACCCTCAAGGACCTTACAGCTCGATTGTACATTTTACCCTCAAGGACCACCCATAACAGATCCTTCAGCAATAACATTTGATTCTACTGCGAGATCTTGAAGTCCTGCATCCTGGAATCGTTTTCCAATTATGGACATCAAGTTATACAATGTGTGGAATACACCTATTCTTATAACAATTGGTTTAAACTTTCCATCCTTCCAGACAATCTCTACAGCTTTTGCATACAATGCTTGATCAAAAACACAGGTTATTCGTCTCAAATTCAGCTTCTCCATGATCTTAAGGACTTGGCTAGCCTGCGTAGCGGCCCTGGGGAGGGGAAGGGAGAGGGAAAAGGGGAAGGAGGGGAGGGGGAGGGGGACTGGGGAGGAGGGGAAAGAGAGTGAGGGCCTGCAACGAAGGCCCTAGTTTTTACGTTATTTTACGTCCAGCAAACGGATGCTAAATTCCTATTGGTCGAGGGTGATAAGGCGAAATCTCATTGGCTGAAATCTAATCCGTGACGAAAGATGCAATGCAGTCTTTGATATTCTCTATCAAAACAAATAACAAAAACTTCGTGAACGACCTCGTGTTCCAAGGAATTCAACATTTGGCACAAACTAACATTTTTGATTATCCTGAAACTCTCTTCGTCGAACCTTAACTACCACATTGCCACATGGATAAACAATTAAAACTTTGATAGCACAACCTAGCTTGAGAATTATCTAGATCGTCAATGTTCAAATTCAAGTTAACTTGATCGCTGTTGACTTCTGGATTTTTCATCGATGAAGGAAATAAAGATTTTCGACTCTGGCCATGTTTTCTGGCAGGATATTTCAGTCTTGCAGCTTTGCGATTAGCCGGGCTGCTTCGTTCTGGAGTTAACACATCGGACGATTTTCTCTTCTGGATATTCGTGGCTTCAGGACTGTCAGAAGACGTTGTACTCTTCAAAACATAGATGTAAGTCTCCCACAGGAGGAAGAATGATTAGAATAATTTCCATATTAGACACTCAGTATCACTTTGATACTCAGTGATATACTCATGCATATTCGTCTTTTTTTTCAATCGCCAAAATAGCATAGCATGAACGAAAATGTGACTTGCAAAAAATAAGAAACAAATACAAAACAAAAGAACAACTACAATAAAAAAACAAAAAAAAACAACAGTTTAACGGTCACTGCAATGACACTGAGCGTGACTTGCAAAAAAGCTAAACATTTCGGAGCAAAGTTCTTGTTGGCAAAAATAGATAATGGTTGAGCTTTGGAACGTAAACAAGTCTGAAAGTTTTCATAAACTTAAGCTTACCTACATCCTTTTCGCTTATTATCATACGTTCTTCCTTTTGGGAGTTGGTGGTCTATGGTGGCCGACAGCTATCATAGGAAAAAATGTTGAAAACCGATAAAAAAATGAATAAAAAATGAATAAAATAAAATAAAATGGAAAAATTTGATTTAATCTAAAATAGTTTAAAACATAAATGGAATAAAAAACAAAAAAATTAAAACGATTTCAATGTAAAACGATTTTAAAATAAAACGAAATTAAAATAAAAAGTTAGCATGGGCCGAGCGCTATCATAGTACCCCACAATGCATTGCGACCTTCCCTTCCTATGCTTACAATGCAAGATGGCGGATCTCAGAGTAAGAAATGAGTTGTGGAAAGAAGATGCAAAATTAAAGGAAATGTTGATTAAATATGTACGCCAAGGAATACAAAGGAATGAAATATTGGATTTCGTCAGGCGAGATTTTTCTAGCTACGGTTGGAGCATTGCAAGCCTTGATCGAAGACTTCGATATTTCAACATCTACTACAATGAAGCAAGTGTCACAGTCACTGAAGTGAAAAAGGCCGTAGAAAAAGAGCTTGATGGACCAGGGCAACTCCTGGGATATAGAGCATTACATAAAAAAATCAGGCAAGAATACTGTCTAAATGTTCCAAGAGATTTCGTTTATGGAGTAATGAAGGAAGTTGACCCCGAAGGACTTGAAGCTCGAAAAGTAGGAATCAAAAATAAGAGAAAAAAAGGTTGTTTTACTACTCAAGGGCCGAATTGGGTTCATTCATTGGACGGTCATAATAAACTGATGGGTTTTCAAAACAGTGTGTTTCCATTGGCAATATATGGAAGTATTGATACTGCAAGCAGGAAAATTGTATGGCTTAAGATATGGACAAGTAATAGTAAACCAGAACAGATAGGTCGTTGGTACCTTGACTATTTGTACGAGAATAGAGTCATGCCATCATATTTACGGGTAGATAAAGGCACAGAAACTGGCACCATTGCAACAATGCATGCTTTTTTAAGACAGAACCATGGTGATGTAGATCCAATGGACACAGTGGTTTTTGGGCCATCAACAGCTAATCAAGTAGGTGATAAAAAGAATATCATTATAAATTATAATATAATGTTGGAACCATAATGTTGTTGTGTAACTGGTTAGAGTTAGAGTTGATCTTCATTTTTGGTAGGTATCTTGGCATCTTCTGTTCAAATGTTGGATTCAAGAAGAATGAAATGCCTAGTTATATACATGTATACATCCTAATTTTTAGATTAGAAGAATATCTATTTCTATCTTTGCATGCATATTATTAGTTTAATATCATTAAACAAAGATAACAAACATTTTCAGATTGAGAGATGGTGGAAAGAGCTGCACGAGCGCCTTGAAAAATATTACAAGAAGCAACTTCTATGGCTTAAAGATCAAGGTCATTACAATCCTCATGATGAAACCCACAGGTATATTTCCAAATCTATTTGTACAAAAAAGTTAGGCATTGCAAATACAGTCAACTCTCCATTTAACCCTCGGGAAACGAAAACAGTGTCCGTTATTAGAGGTGTCCGCTGAATAGAGTGTCCGTTAATGGAGAGTTGACTATAATACTCTTTTTCTTTTTTAGAATGCTACTGGCCTACTTTATGATTCCCATTTTGCAGAAAGAGTTGGATACTTTTAAGAATACAGTATGGAATTCACATAGGATTCGCCAACAAAAAGAGCAGTTGCTACCTCATGGGGTCCCAGACCACATTTATAGTTTTCCTGACAAATATGGCTTAGAAGAATGTGGTAGGAGTCTTTAACGTGAACTAAATGTGCATTATTTAATATTACCACAGAAATAGCACAATATGAATTGTGCATGTCATTCAACTATAGTATTCCAATAATGGTTTAAGGTGGATCCATATAGTTTTAGGAAATCTGGGACCTAAGAGGCCTTGATGTCAACTGCCCTAATAACTCTCATGAATGATCTATCTAATTAAAGTCTATGATCTGAGGATTATTGTTTTGTAAAAATGAGCACATGGCGGATCACCATAGCAACACAATGGCTCTCACCATATAGCCCTTTTTGTTATTTAAAAAAATAGTAAGCAATTGCCTTATAATGTTAGTGAGAAAATACTCTGCAAATTTCAAAAAAAAGTGACCGCTTAGCCTCCTTCTCAATCATTCAGAAATAGAAAGGTAAAATCACAATTATACACAGCAATTCAAAATACCTTCAGTATGATTTTCTAACAAATGTAAAACAAAACTCATTTTAGGTTGGGAAGTCACTGAAGAACAACTTAAGGAAGCAGCTTCACTCTCTGGTGTATTAGAAATTGATGAAGATTTTTTAGACCCTACATTCAGGAGGGAATGTGAGCGTGTACTTCCTGACATACAAGAAATAGAGCCTGATGAATGTGCAGATGCATTTATATTTCTGAAACAAAACTTCACTTTACCGTCAAGCACATAAAAAGATTCCATTTTTTACCACATGGATATTAAATATAATGGAACTTCATTTTTATTGTTTAAAAACATATTAAAACTGTAACATGAAGTAAAATGATAACATGTACTCTTCTCAAATGAATGTCTGTACATTTTAAGCATACCATGCAAATATACAAAAGAATGTCGCACTTCCAGGGCTTGAAATAACAGCCAGACAACGGTCATTGCCCAGCCAAAATAACAGTTTGACCAGTCAAATCTAGTTTATGATGGTCTACTTGACTGGTCACAAATTCGCTGAAGTTCCAATCTCAAAACGATAGTTTATAATGAACATAGTAAATGACCAGTCAGAAACGCTTTTGGCTGGTCATCTGGACCTTCCTATTACCAGCTGTTAGTTCGAGCCCTGCACTTCTGTAAACTTTACCATTCCGCACTTAACATTTTATTTATGATCTGTTGTTGTTTAAAAACATATAAAGAACTGCAACATGCTGTTAAATTATAACGTCTACTCTTTTCTGAAATGAATGTCTGTATATACCATGCAAGTACAAATGAGGGGGTGTAAGGGGTATGTTCAAACTTCTGTAGGGGGTACGGTCACACTTCTGATAGTTTTAGCATCCTGCAATAAACATTGCATTTATGCTCAGCAACGAATTTATCAATTGCCTCTGTTGAAAGATTTCCTGTGGTGAAGAGGATTTCTTTGTCTGGGTCAATCAGTGTCTTGGACGCTATTTCGGGATCAAATAATTTGTAACCACACCCTTGTATGTCAACTATCATAAGCTGATGTTCTGACTTTTCATAGGAAAAGTGAGCAAGACATTTCGCTTTCTCCAGAATAACTTTATTCTTTGCACCTGCGCAGATGTTGCCATCATTATTTATGTACTTGTCAAAATCACCTTCGATGTACTGCTCTACTGTTACAAACTTGTCCCCCTTTTTACCTAGGAAGATGTCAACATACTGTAAATCTTCACCCCATTTCTCATTCAGTCCTTCTTTTGCAACTTCAAGCTCACATTGATGGGCAATGTGCTTAGCAAGACAATGCATTTGCACAACTTTTCTAGAATGTTGTTCTTCTGTTTGGAGAGTTTCGGCAATGAGTTCTAGTGCACAATCTTTGTATTCCTTAACTACCCACTTAAAGGCAGAAAATTCATCATCAGTTGTATCAGCTTTATATGCCTTTTGGAATGCTCCTTCTCCAAGGATTTCTTGTGCAATATTAAATGATGTAGGTTTCGGTAGCTCTGACCAAATCATATCATGGATGTTAAATTTTGACAATTGAATGAGAGTAGAGGTATCTTTCACAAGCTTTCCAAGTTTGAGCATGTGTCTTACTGAAAGACTTCTTGGCACAGTGTGGCTCACGTTTTTCTTAGGACTTGGTAGAGATAACAGTTTCTTACGTTTGGGTGGAGGCATGGAGCTTGTGTCTCCGTCGTTACTGTCATCGAAACTGAGTAAACTGGTTGGCTTTATGAATCGTGCATAAATCAGTTTAGTATTAGGGAGCTGCCTCATAGAAGTACATGACGGCCCCTGGTCTCCTGCAACAATGTCACACACTGTATGTTCTGCTATCTCATCTTTAAAGTGCTTAAGACAAGCGCTTTTGATGCTGTCTAAAGTGAGTTCTTCATTTGCATTCACTTTAACAAACCGCCTTGGTCCAACTCGGCTGTACTTTTGAGCTTTGCCACTTACTTCCGAGCTCAATCTTTGGACTTGTATTTCGTCATTTAATTCCACTGCGGCTGCAGGTGTTTTTCCTTTTGTTCTTTTATCTGACATACCTTTTTTGTATTTATTCCACCGGACCTTCCACGTGCGATCATCCGCCATCTTGCATTATAAGCATGGGAAGGGAAGGTCGCAATGCATTGTGGGGTACTATGATAGCGCTCGGCCCATGCTAACTTTTCATTTTAATTTCGTTTTATTCTAAAATCGTTTTACATTGAAATCGTTTTAATTTTTTTGTTTTTTATTCCATTTATGTTTTAAACTATTTTAGATTAAATCAAATTTTTCCATTTTATTTTATTTTATTCATTTTTTATTCATTTTTTTATCGGTTTTCAACATTTTTTCCTATGATAGCTGTCGGCCACCATAGTGGTCAGAAAACATGAAGTGGAAAAATTAAGAAGTATCTCGGCTCCCTCTAATGTCTCTCTGAGCTGGTTCTCAGTTTCTAGTCTTTGTCGTTCATATTTTTCCTGTCTCTTTTTTCTCTTTTTGGCCTGCTCAACCATGCCTTCATCTCTATAACCCATAAACAAATTTGGCTCATAGTGAGGGTTGTTTAGATCATCTGTGTTATCACCTGTCAAAACTAAAACAAATGAGATATATGATATAAAAAACGGATCTACCTTACAAAGGCGTGCCATCTTTGTCTCCAAAAGAAATGCATTAAAAGTTTGACTTTTGGTTTTGCTAAAACAGCATTTTCCATACTTTTGTGAGAGTTTCCATGATATTATTTTTTTTACAAGCCTGGAGTAAAAAAAACTAATAAACAGTTTTGAACATCAAAACACAGCCAATAACCTGACAAGAAATGTATGCTCCAGACGCATCATTTGGTTTCCAGTTTCGTCTGCGAATTACCCTGATCCAACGCCTTCTTTTCTCTTTTTTCTCAGGAATTCTGAGAAATCGTATCCCTGAATCCTTTTTTAATTAATTTGTACACCCGATAATGCAGCTTCTTACAACCATTGTATAGAAGTGATTCAATAATTAGTACTACAATCTTGGACAAAACCCGTTAGGACCTTTTAGTTTCTAACATGATTTCATGTCATTGCTGGAAGAATTCAAGGTTTTCGAATCCTTTGTCATGCAATCCCCCTCTCCCCCCTCTCAATGTTGAAGCCGAATGGTGGCTGTTCAGTTTGCAAGTACATTCACAACCATTACAACATTGTATGGGGAGGGGGAGGGGTGGGGAATATCCTGAGCAACCAAAAAGAGAAGATCCTAAAAGGCCGAAATTAGTCCTAACAGTTATGTCCGAGATTGTCTATGACACTAAATTTTAAAAACAACGTTTTTAAGGCTATTATATATTTTATTTCAAAGAAAATATACAAAATATAAAGAAGGTGAAAGGAAAAAGTGGTTTTTGGTTCATGGTCACCAGAAAATAAGCTAAATCGTTGTCCCAAATCGCACGTATGGCCAACACAGGAAGCCCGCATGTCGAAAATACGAATTTGCCGTTTTCCGATTTATTTTCTTTACCGAAAAGCGGAGAAAGCTATTATTCTATTTTAAGTAGTATTATCCAACGTTTCTAAAAAAAACTTGGACCAAAAACTCCCAAAAAGCGACGAACTACCACGAACAACCACGGACAACCACAATAATTATATAAAGATATATCATATTTCCTTCTATTAGAATGTTGTGGTTGTCCGTGGTAGTTCGTGGTAGTTCGTAGGTTTTTGGAGATTTTTGGTAATTTTACAATGTTTTGGGGGCCACCAAATCATTTTAAGCACATTGAGTGAGATAATTCTCACAAGTGAGCTTTAATTCTTTACTGCTGAGTAAAATTAGGTAAAAACCGAATTTGCTATAAGAAGTTCGGCATGACCTCAGTTTTAGTACAAAAACGGACGTAAGCTTTAGTGGAACTATTGTAATTTTGCTTTTTCTGATGTTTATTGAGCTTACTTTGTGCAACTGGCTTGTTCTTTGGTCGTATGGCAAATACACAAACTCTTAATAAATTTTAGAATGTGCGCTAGTCGCTAATGCCATTCAGTGCTCTCAATACACAGCCCTCATTTTGCATATAGTCCTTGCTAATTTTTCAGGGTACACTTGTAATTTGGCAAAAACAACGCTACATGTTTTATATTAGATCTAGAAAACTAAAATAGTCATATAGAGCCAACAAAAACCGTTTTTGTAAAAAAAACCTCCATAGACAATCTTGGACAAAACCCGTTAGGACCTTTTAGTTTCTAACATGATTTCATGTCATTGCTGGAAGAATTCAAGGTTTTCGAATCCTTTGTCATGCAATCCCCCTCTCCCCCCTCTCAGTGTTGAAGCCAAATGGTGGCTGTTCAGTTTGCAAGTACATTCACAACCATTACAACATTGTATGGGGAGGGGGAGGGGGAGGGGTGGGGAATATCCTGAGCAACCAAAAAGAGAAGATCCTAAAAGGCCGAAATTAGTCCTAACAGTTATGTCCGAGATTGTCTATGACACTAAATTTTAAAAACAACGTTTTTAAGGCTATTATATATTTTATTTCAAAGAAAATATACAAAATATAAAGAAGGTGAAAGGAAAAAGTGGTTTTTGGTTCATGGTCACCAGAAAATAAGCTAAATCATTGTCCCAAATCGCACGTATGGCCAACACAGGAAGCCCGCATGTCGAAAATACGAATTTGCCGTTTTCCGATTTATTTTCTTTACCGAAAAGCGGAGAAAGCTATTATTCTATTTTAAGTAGTATTATCCAACGTTTCTAAAAAAAACTTGGACCAAAAACTCCCAAAAAGCGACGAACTACCACGAACAACCACGGACAACCACAATAATTATATAAAGATATATCATATTTCCTTCTATTAGAATGTTGTGGTTGTCCGTGGTAGTTTGTGGTAGTTCGTAGGTTTTTGGAGATTTTTGGTAATTTTACAATGTTTTGGGGGCCACCAAATCATTTTAAGCACATTGAGTGAGATAATTCTCACAAGTGAGCTTTAATTCTTTACTGCTGAGTAAAATTAGGTAAAAACCGAATTTGCTATAAGAAGTTCGGCATGACCTCAGTTTTAGTACAAAAACGGACGTAAGCTTTAGTGGAACTATTGTAATTTTGCTTTTTCTGATGTTTATTGAGCTTACTTTGTGCAACTGGCTTGTTCTTTGGTCGTATGGCAAATACACAAACTCTTAATAAATTTTAGAATGTGCGCTAGTCGCTAATGCCATTCAGTGCTCTCAATACACAGCCCTCATTTTGCATATAGTCCTTGCTAATTTTTCAGGGTACACTTGTAATTTGGCAAAAACAATGCTACATGTTTTATATTAGATCTAGAAAACTAAAATAGTCATATAGAGCCAACAAAAACCGTTTTTGTAAAAAAAACCTCCATAGACAATCTTGGACAAAACCCGTTAGGACCTTTTAGTTTCTAACATGATTTCATGTCATTGCTGGAAGAATTCAAGGTTTTCGAATCCTTTGTCATGCAATCCCCCTCTCCCCCCTCTCAGTGTTGAAGCCAAATGGTGGCTGTTCAGTTTGCAAGTACATTCACAACCATTACAACATTGTATGGGGAGGGGGAGGGGTGGGGAATATCCTGAGCAACCAAAAAGAGATCCTAAAAGGCCGAAATTAGTCCTAACAGTTATGTCCGAGATTGTAGAATTAAAAATTCAGTCATGCATGACCGATTGGATTTTTTGCCAATCATAGACCAAAACTTCACCAAGCAACGTCACAGTGACGTTGTCGTGAGCAAAACTATTGTTTACACATTTACACTGCACAAAAAAACGAATTCACTACTCAGTGAATGTCAAGTGAATCTGGTGTGAATACCAAATTCAATCACATTTGATTACATTTGCAGAAATTCAAATATCACTTTCACTATAGATTTGCTATGGTGTTTAAAGGTGGTTATACCACGTTTTCTTCACATTTTATTTCGGAATTGAATGTGTTGCAAATGTCAAATTTGCATTACATTTTCAATAGTCTCAAAAATATTGCTAGTCTCAAAAATATTCTTAACTTTGGTATACATTTGCTTCACATTTTAATCAGTCAAATCTCTGGATATACTCCATTCAATTTTGGTAGCAAAGGTAAGTGAATATAATTTTTGAGCATAATTTTCAAAAAAGTGAATCCATTCATTTCAATTTTTTGCTCCTTTTGAGTTATTGATCAGCTTTGTTCTTGCAGTTATAGACAATAAAAGAACATAAATATTATAATAGTATTAAAAAACTTTATTAAAAAATCCACTTAGCCTCAATAAATTCATAATGAACTGTAACAATATATAAATAGATAGATCTATATTCAACAATATTTGAAATTTACATTATTTAATATTTAAAGACTAAATAAAACTATTTTTATGAATACTAAAATATGGATAGATTAAAGAATCACTCCTAATATAAGAGTAATGTATAATCTATAATTAAGATGCTTGATATAATTATTGGAAATACTATCAAAATCTATAATTAAATTCAGTTGATTATCATTAATTAAAAATACTTCCAAAATTAAAAATTACTTTCAAAAGTTTCATTCATCTGATTAAAAGAGTGATGGCACAGCCCATGAAACAAAATCTAATAGTCAATGACTAATAGTCTATTCAAAACAAAACAATACAGATAGTGCCTACATTAATGCATAAAACATATTCAAGTGCCATCACTCTTGATCCAACACTGAAGGGAGCACCAAAGTGTAAGCAATAAACATGAACAATCATAAAAAAGTGATAAAAAGTTTTAGTATGAATTAAATAAAATCTTAGAGTCTTTTTCATAAACTGGTCAAATAAATTGTAATAACTAAAGAGCAATAAAGTGAAATATGCTAAAGTGTATTTCACGAGTTCATAAAAATCACTCTATCAATATGAAGAAAAATAGTATAAAAATAATATTAGGCTAAGGCCAAAGCAGGTGCATCATCCTCTTTAAAACCATAGATTTGCTTTTAGAGCTTCTCTTCCTCTTAACTCACTTGGCTAGTTTACTGAAAATATTATTTAATTCTAAACTTCGTTTAGGTTAATTTTTACTCTTAATACTTTCACTTGTGAGTGATGTTGTTCATCCTCACTGTCATCATTGGCACTATGCAACTGTCTATCAGATATGTCAGACTCTGATTCATCTGATGAAATGTATGAATTTTGAATCACATCTTGGGCTTTTGCTTTCATCTCATCTGTCATAGAAGTCGAGTCCTCCAGAGCTCTCTTTGCAACCGTTTCTATAAAATGCCAGAAAAAAACAAATAAAATAAATTACTTTGACTGCAATATATATTTGGACTACAATAACTGGAGTGGTTTTCATTAATCCATGAAACAAAGGGTTGTAGTTAAAATGTGACAGTCAAACAACAACAGATCATAATTGAATTAGGGTAATAATTAAAAACTGATACACTTAAGTGTGTTTTCATGGTTTAGTGAAAACAACTCTATCCTGATGTTTTATTAAATATTCATCATTATGGAGTGGTTTTCATAAACCTGTGAACTGCACTTAACCAAATTAAATACTACTTCATCCAATCCTCTTGCTTTCTATTGTATTTATCCAACTGTTCTACTCTCGCTATTACTTTTTGTTTCACTGGCTAATGAAAATGGCCTTAATCCCTAAAGTTAGATATTTATAATAATAATAATAATAACAACAAATCTTTAAAGAGGATACGCCCGTCATGTTAAGTGGTTTTCAGGGAGGTCCTCTGTAACAAAAAGAAACTAAATTGATAAAACTAATTTAATAGTCAGAGCTATTCTTATCTTGTGAAAGAAAAATGACATTTAGTTTGACCAGTTGACATACCTCAAAAGAAACCCAATTTTTGGTCACGCATCCATAAATTCAGAAATCTTGCATCAAGACCCAACCTGGGCTTGGAAGGTTCGACCGTCACTGGAAGTACCAGATAAGGTGGGCTGTCCAGGTGAACGGAGATTTTCTTTTCAACCAATCAGAGCGCGTTCAGCATTTTTGCGACCGGCCCTCGTCCCCAGGCTACTTACTTCACGGTTTATAATAAATTGTTTTCCATCTTTTCCATCAAGATATGTGGCGTACAACTGTAAATTTAGTCTTCTTCCTGAGTCTAACGTGTAAGTAATTGTTGTACAAATGTTTGTAAGTTTTTATGATAAACTTTTTATTTGGCAATGTGTACTGTACTTAATTATTCCGTTCAGTTGATAAATATAAAAGTTATTAGCAAATTAAATTCATGCAGGTGTAGACTCGTCAAAACCCTCAAGTATACTTCCATATCGAAAAAAACAATTTTTAAAATCATAGCCCTTATTTACTGTGCTGTTAAGCACGATATTCTGTTTGTAAACCGATTTTCTTTGGGAGACTTGCACTATCAACACGCTCGCCTCGGTCAACTGAACTCTCAAAATCACGTATTGTTTGATAAGAAAGATAGCAGCCAAAACACTGAGCGTTAAAATGACGATACCAACAGCTTATTTGTATAAATAGCTTAAATGCATAAACATTTATTTGCTCATTAACTTTAGGAGTGAAATATTTTCGCAGAATGATAAGTTCTTGCTCCTTCAACATATTGTGACGGTATTGCGTGACACAGTTTTGATCCCTGATAAAACGATGGCAAAGCGACAGGAACAGTCAAAAATTAAAGGGAGACTTCTTTCAAACTCTTTTGCTAATTTATGTGATTAAAAGCTTTCAGAAATAATTTTTCTGGTATTTTGCTTGTTCATCAAAGGACCTGGGGACCAGGGCCAGTCATTTTGTCCAATAATGCTTTGCACACCGTGTTCACCGTTCACCTGGGTCCGCGTTGACTCTGCCCCATACTGCAACAGTGCCTTGTGTTACTGGTTTTAAAACAGTTTCTGAAACAAACTAGGAGTAGGCTCTGCATGACCCATGGTTCTGCCATACTTTCTCTGGCAGAAAGTCAGAGTCATGCCTTACGCCTTTAAACAAGCCTGAGAAGTTTTCGCGAAATTCAAGTAGATCAACTCCATTCTGCAGCAATGAAAGAATCATGTCTCGTTTCGGATGGTGCTCTAATACTCTCTCCCATAATGCCAAATTTCCATGTCCACCACCAGCTGAAAACGTTTCCAGGTTACATAAAGCTAACAACGATAATTGTGGTGCAGTTGCTTTTGACAAAATATCCTGAATAGATTCAACTCCTGTGACTCCCCCCTGGACAGGGATCCCATCCATAGAGACCGAAGATGTATTCATAACACTGGGTTGACTAATTGACCTCAACTTTTCATCGAACTCTGGGTCTTCAAATTCCCACTGGCAGATCTTAAACTTCTTATAACCTTCTTCTATACGATGACGTTTGCTCTAGAAGAGAAATGAAAAAGGGACTAGAACCACCCAATAGAAAAAAACAAAACAAAATAAATTCAGTTTCAAGATTTGTTATATAAAACAAGAGCAGCCTACGGATGGGATCCCTAAGCAGGAGAGAGTAATTTTATGCCCACGACAGGCACAGACACAGGCAGCCCAGAAATAAGACAAACCCATGCAAATTACACTCCCGAATCCAAGATTTATAGCTAAAGGCTAACGTCTTTAAACCTAATCAGGAGAACAGTTCGCATTCTATATTTGTAACAAACAAGAAAATGCATCAATAAATCGATCATTTACTACAATGAGTCAATTCCACTAGAGTACTGGAGCACTGCTTTGTAGTTGTTGCTTCTGCACACCTATATCCGCCTTTAACCTCTATACTACTGAGCTAACTGATGGAAACTTATCAACAAAAAATCGTTTTTTTCTGTTATAATAGTGTTCGTTAACTTCACCGTGAATAGAATTGAAAAGCAATTGTTTAAGATTTCCTTCTGGGAATTCAGTAACAATGATCAGATAGTTAATGTCATTTGGGATTGTTTTAGTGTGAAAACCTCCTCAATCATATAACAAGCCAGTTAATTACCTCAAAAACGTCGACAATAAGGCCTATACATCCCTCGGGCCTACGGCCCCTCGGGATGTATATGGCTAAAAGCCTCGGTTCTCGGTAATTAACTCTTACTTATGACACCACTCTCAAAAAGATTATGGACTATTTTCCTACAAGCATGGCCAGCGATTACATTACTTAACTCAATAAACAGTCACGATCACAGACTCTTTTCCCTTCCAGTATGGCCAGCAATCGCATTACTTAACCCAATATACAGTCACAATCACGGACTCTCTCTTCTTCAAGCGTGGCCAGCAATTAATTAAAACAGAACTCAATATATCCTGGGCTCTAATCAGATCACTAAACTGAACCAAATAACGTCCGATCGAATAAAAAATACATGAGCCAAATTCATTTGCTTGTGGTTTCGCTGGTGGATTTGCTGGAAGATTCGCTAGTGGATTTGCTGGTGGGTTTACTAAAACCCTTATGGCATCAGGATTTGCAACTGGAGCTTGATTGTCTGCCATGGGTAGAATATTTACACAAGCGATAGTTATAATTTGCAAATGGAAGTTGAACAGACCGGAAATAAATTTGTTTTTGAATGACGCATTATCAGCCGTTTTAGCCTGTTAACACTGGTTTAGCATAAGTTTAGCGATAGACTCGGATTTTCATACGATTTTAAATTCCCGTGGGCTCGAATTTATAAAACACAGAGGCCCAGGCTCAGATTTCTATTTTAGCCAAAGGCTCGGGCTCGGATTTTACCATTCTATAGCCCTTGTTGAATATTCAGAGGAATATCATTGAAAACTGTGTTCAAAGCTCGTAGAATGCCAGTGGCATACTGCATTCTCCATATTTCAACTGCCTGTAAAATGTCTGCAATTGTGAAAAGAATATTACAGCGTTCAAGTACTTGGTTGATATGAAATGAGTTAAACTCCATGAATAAATTAGGACAGGTAACCATTTTATCCACATCTACCTATTCCAACATTTCTTTCTGGAAGCAATGAAGTTCCATTTTCGATGTTTTCTTTTGTTCCCGAGTGACAACTCTTGTAAACTTGCTTTCAAATGATTTATGAATGTGTGGCCACTGTTTACTGTTTATAGAGGGACTCCAAAGAACCCTGCAATCCTCTCCTTTTTATTATAACCAAGGAGAACATTCTTGAAAGTGTCGTATTATACAAGTACTTTTGAGCATTTTATCATAGTGAAACATGAATTAAAGAAATCAGCTCAGAATATTTTTGAAGGTATTGAAAGTATGTGGAGAATAGTCAGCCTAGTCCCCAGGCTATCCCATCTCTCGTTTCAAAACGTGACGTCACAGAGTGACTCCAACGGGAACGCCTAGCGAATAATGCCAAAGTTCAAGATGGCGGACGCTAACTTAGAGACGAATGTGATGCTTTAGAAGACGCTGTTAACGTTGCAGTTAAATGCTCCCGGATCTCACAAGACACCCTATATGTGAAATTAACTGAATTGAACTGAGTTCAAAACTCTAACGGTTGTGTGTTCGCATCGATCGAAGCAATACGATAAGTTGTGTTCGGTCTATTCGATTCTCCACTTCAAATTTCTTAGTGATTAGTGGCTATCTATATATCGCTAAAATTCCTGGTGAATTGAAATTGCTTTATTTACACAGACTACTGTCACTAGTTGAGTTAAATCCACATACATTTATGCACTTGAAATAAAACAAATCTCCCTCAGATTCTCTGTAATACAATGTAATGTACTGAAATTTATCAAGTTCCCTTTAGCCACAACAGGGTTCGATTCAAATTATATTTTAACAAACTTCACTTAGTTACTTTTATAATCACTGCTGAGACTGTGATTGTTTGAAAATGTAATAGATTTGAATGAACTCGTAAAAATCTAATTTTTGGTCCATATTGGTGAATTTCGATACTCATTTCACCGAAATTGTTGAAAAAATATTAAAAATTCAAGTTGTTAAGTCAGCTAAAGGTCAGGGATACTGTTGGTCAAATCAGGGACACTTTTGGTCAAATCAGGGACACTTTTGGCATTATTCGCTAGGCGTTCTCTCGCGCTTCGAGCTCGCCCCGGGACTTGCTCGCGCTTCGCGCTCGCAGAGGACGCCTGGGGACTAGGCTGGAGAATAGTAATTTGATTGTATTTTTGGCACATAAGCATTAATATGACAGGTATTAGTTCAGTTCATGTATTTAGACACAATAGATCTAGATCATGAATACTGTCAGACATTCTAGATATGTTTTTAGTACGCAAAGAGCTACTTATGCTATTATTGAACTGGCCATTGACTAGAACAAACTTTTGGCCTTAACATAGAAAAAATCAAATGAGAGATTTATTCAGAGTTGATACTTCTTTGAAATTAGTTCGCTGGAATTTTAGAGTTCTTTGGGAGTGAGACCTCTACTATGGTGAACTATTTCCCTGTGTATAGACATCAATCTGGTTCTTGGCCCACTAGCTACATACACCTAATCCAAAAAACCTTGTTACTCATGCCCAGGCTGTAGGCGGGGAATGAGTTATAAACTACAAATGTTTTTTTTTCTCTTTTCGTCTCTAGAAAAGGCCATTCTTGTGTAATCACTCACATGATGCAGGTCCTGATTGGTTAAGAGCGTAAGAAACAATGCCCTTCATTCACCACCTTTGAGCGCGTGCAAACTCTTCATAGTGAATGCCAGTGAGGAACTCTAGGAATGCAAGGTGGCCGACCTCACAAAAAATACTGGCTTGCAGAGACACACTCTTTCAGCAGTAAACAATGTAAATTTGAGCCTTTAACTAGAGATATACCTAGACTATAAGAGCTTCAAAATGGGCTGTTATTTTGAGCTTGATCTCCAATACTTTGACCAAATATCGAACTCTAAATGGAGTACTTGAAAGAAAAGCCCCAACGAAATCCATGAATTTCTCATGTGACATGTTGCTAAACGAACACATATAGAGGCAAGTCTTTTATATTTCTCATTCAAGCATTCAAGAGATCTTGAGAGGTTTTTTATTGAATTTTAATATCGAAATTCTGAACCAGACAAGATTTCTATTTATATTTCTATTTGACCTTGCTTTTGGTCACATAATGTCATATATTCATATATTTTATTCAGAGTGACTGGTGTCAAAGAGAAATTTGCTAGGGGGCTATCATTAATAAGTTTTGTAGGGTCATCGTTAGTTGTTTGAAGTGAACGGCCTACATTAACGAAGTGCTGATTGAATTGATTGGCTATATCTTCTTCATCGGTGTATTTTTTGCCGTTTCTGGTAATTGCGGTTGGTTGCATTTGGCCTTTGTTTTTTTTTCTTCTTTTGATTAATTTTCCCATGAGCTTTCATGTGTTTTTAAGGTTGTCTTTGTACTTTTGGAAGTAGTTGCTGTAATATTCTTTTTTGGCTTTGTTTTTCAAATGATTTAGAAAACAATTTAGTTTGGTGTATTTTTGCCGTTTCTGGTAATTGCAGGTTGGTTGCATTTGGCCTTTGTTTTTGTTTTTCTTTTGATTAATTTTCCCATGAGCTTTCATGTGTTTTTAAGGTTGTCTTTGTACTTTTGGAAGTAGTAATATTCTGTAATATTCTTTTTTGGCTTTGTTTTTCAATTGATTTAGAAAACGATTTATAATATTTAACAGACTCATCATTTTTTTATCGAAAATGTAATATAGTTTTTGTTTGGTTTTGATAGATTTAAGAATACCTTTAGATAGCCATGGTTTTGATAGTGTTTTTCATTTTTCGAGTTTCATTGGAGCATGCTTATTTACAACATCGGTGATGGTTTCAATAAAGTTAGAAGTTCTATCATTCAGTCTTTGTTGAAATGACTGTATTCACGCATGAAATAAGATGTATTCTTTTTTGAGGGATTTAAGTCAATGATGCAGGAAATTGGTAGATGGTCCGAAACATCGGCCACTAAGATGGCTGCGGTAATTGAATTGTATTTATATAAATATGATCTATAAGTGACGAAGTATGATCTGTTATTCTGGTTGGTTTGGTTATTAACGGCAGTAAATTATAGCTGTGGATCATGTCTAAATATTCTTCAGTTGAAGAATGTTGACCATATTTCATTAAATCAATATTTAAATCACTAGTAGAAGGATTTGCATGTTATTTTAGTTGATTGATTACATTTTCAAGCTCATTGGTAAATAAAGCCAGATTTGCACCAGGATGTCTATAAATGCAGCCGATCAAGATATTAGGTTTGTGTTTGGCAAATTATTGAATTTCACTCCAGCATGATTCAACTAAAGGAATGTCAATTTTGATGTCAGGCCTAGGAATTGTTTTTTAAGATAAAGTCCTGTACCTCCTGCATTAGTCGGTGAGTTGGTATGTAGAAAACAGTAATTCAAAATATCAACATTGGCTGTTGATTCTGAGTTTAATTTGGTTTCAGTAACAGCTATAATATCTGGCAATTTATGAAGAGAATTTAGCAAATCATGAAGAAGAGATAATTTTTTTGGCAAACTTCGCATACTTCAATGAATTGAGAACAGGCTCTGCGAATTTGAATTATCTATTTTGTCTGGATCAGTATCTGCGGAAAAGATCAGGATATCATCCGCATAGGTAGCTAGATTGCAGTTAGTTATTACGTAAGCAAGATCATTCATACATATGTTAAATAACAGGGGTCCCAATATAGACACCTGAGGTACTCCAGCAGTGACTTCTTGCCAGGTCGAGTATCTATCACCAAGCTTTACTCTTTGATGTCGGTTTGAAAGATAATCCATTATTAGACTGAGGGTTTTCTGATCTGCTCCATATTGGTTTAGTTTTGTGTGGCAAAGTATCAAAGGCTTTACTTAAGTCCATAGATATCAGTCCAATGGTTTTATGGTTATCCAGTTATTTTTTCCATTGCTCAGTCAAAGTAAGTAAAGCAGTGTCACATCCGTGATACTTTCTGTATGCGAATACATATTTGTGATAGATTCGTTCAAATTCTGGGCTGATTCTTGAGTGGACTAGTGTTTCAAATACCTTAGATAATGAAGGTAAGCTCGTTATTGGTCTGTAGTTAGATTTGTCCAAGCGACAGTCCTTTTTGTAAACGGGTGTTATTTCACCAAGTTTCCATTGTTGTGGTATTGTTCCATTATTAAAAATATAATTAACCAATGTACTGAATGGGTGGCAAAGGACGTCAGCAGACAGTTTTACCGCTAGTGGAGGAATGAGATCATATCCAGTTGCTTTGTTTGGTTTAACTTTTGACATCACCTCTTTAACTTTGAATGCGTTGGTTTTTGTAAGAGATAAATCTGGAACAACGGGTTGATTTTGAGTAATATGAGATAGGTCAGGCGTATCCAGTCTTGCTTCATTGTTGACTTTTGCAGCACTTTGTAGCTAAGTGTATTTTCCACATTAAATAAAGTATGTATGTATGTATGTATGTGAGATACTTGTAAAGAATTCATTCAATGTTTCGCACACTTGTTGCTGCTCCCTGATGATTTGTTCATTGTCTTTTAAGACAATTGTTTGACCAACATGGACATTCTTGCGCGAATTAACATACGGTTTTATGATCCTCCAAAACTTCTTTTGATCACCATGTCTCTTTTTACATAAATGTTTGAAGTGTGCTTGTGTAGTGTTTCTTCTCATTTTCACTACTTTATTTCTAATAACACGGTAATTGTCCCAGTCCGATGGACTTCTTGTTTTGTAGTATTTCTTCTTTAATGCATCGCGTTTTCTCATCTCCAGTCGAATTTCGTTTGTGATAAACTGTGATCCAATATTTGGACGCTGTTTAAAGGATCTAATAGGCGCATGATAGTCTAGAACTTGCTTGTACAGATTTTCCCAACACCATTATTATCATCAATATCGTCGAAAATGTAGGCAACAGAGAAAGGTACTTGACTGAGATCTTCAAGAAACGACTGTTGATTGAAAGTCTTGAACGATTGCTTGATGATCTCCTCAGCTCTAGGCCGTAATAATTTGGCATCCAGTACCGTATAAACTAAGTTGTGGTCACTGAGACCGGTGTCTATAACACCTGAGTTCTTCATGAAAGCTGGTACGTTCATAAGAATAACATCTAGACAGGACTGCTTTATTTTCAAAAATTCTTGTTGGCTCATTCACAAGGGAATCTAAATCGTACACATCACATAAATCAAGTAGGCATTTTCCCTGTTTGTTGTTGTTCAAAGGATGGAGTAAATCGCAATTCAGATCTCCGATGCACAAAAGGTTTTGACCAAGTAGAGTCGCCTCGTCTAATAATTTTGATAGATCACTTTTAAATGTGTTGTTGTCTACTGATGGTGGTTTATATGCGCAGACCAAAGCAAATTGTTGTTGACCGAACCGAAGATCTAAAAGAATTGATTCCACTGATTTACATGCTAGTTTCTTGGTAGTGGCTGTAATATTGTCGCTCACAAAAACAGCGATACCCCCGCCGCCTTTCACTCTGTCATGACGAAAAAATCTATATCCATCTACCTGGAATTGAGAGTCAGGAAAAGTATGATCAATCTTTGTCTCTTGAATCGACAGAATGTCAAGAGCCTTACAGTTTAACCATTCCTTGACTTCCACAAATTTATTTGGCAGGCTGTTGATATTGAGATTGGCAATAATACATTTCTTGCGATGACTATTTCTCAACTGTTGAATAGCAGCTAAAGCTCCGTCATTATCCAGTTCCAAGCCAATAGTAAGGCTGTGTGACAGTGTTGCATCTTCAAAAAACGAATCACTGAAAGCAAATGGTTGTATACAAGTTATAACAGTTCCATGGAGTGTTTTTAAGGCATTGCAACTTGTGCCAGCACATTTCCAGTGGAACATATTTCACAGGTGAGTGGTTTCAGTACATTCGCTCTGATCGTTTTAGAGGAAATGAAACATTTCTTGGCAGAAGACGACTTTGTATTTGGACCAGGATTTAAATTAATGTCGTTAGATAGTAACAGGATATAACTGAATAAATACAACTCCAGCGAGACAGGTTTCAAAAACCAAGTTAATGATTTTCGACGAGGACGACGACCATGCCACAAGCCATAATCCATAGAGGTGCATTTAGCCATAATTTCTTCAGATAACTTAGGTTTCTATTTTGGAAAAGTCCTTTGAATACAAGTCAGACATTGTTCCTTGCCATGTGAATCATTTGTTTAAGGAAAACTGCTACTTAGATAGCGAAAAATATAAAAAATATAAAGAGATAAAAGAATACCTCTAACAGCCATGCTTCACTTCACTTTGGATGTATCTCAGTCATAAATTTCTGTGTCTGTTTCTATCAAATATGGTACTCTCTGTTTTAGTGTACACAAACTGCATATTATACTTTTGTCAATTCAGGGAGATAAATGTACATAATTTCATTAATAGCTAATTGTAGCTAATCTAGGAAGTTTGTGTTTCAAAGGACCCAAAAATTGGCATGTTTTCGTATCTTCAACAATATTTGATCATTTGCAATGAAATTTTCAGTGATGGTTAACTATAAGTGGTGATTTATTTTGCCATGTTTAAAAATTACCATTGACGTGATTTTGACGTCATAGCGAATTGTTACATTTTTCGAGAACATCCAGATTACTTCAAGAGATTCTCAAAACTACATAGTTTGAAAGAGAATGCCATTTTCTAAAATTTGGTGCAATTTTTATCTTGATCCGACATTTTGTTGTCGAGTTATAAGGGATTTTTGTTTCACATTGACGTCATAAAAGTGACGTCACTAATAACCATTAAAAGCCATTAGAAGCCATTGGAAACGGCAAGTGATGATGCAACGAACATGTATTACTATTATGAAGTGTTTCCTATGTAACTAAGTTAAAACATTTGGTCCTTAAGCTTTATTAGGGATATTTCAAATTATCGGTGACGTCATTATGACGTTGCTATCTATTCTTATTAATGTTTCTAATACTTATCTTCAAAAAATCAAAAATCTAAAAACATACGATTTTGAGGACTTCGAAGCTCTTTCACCATGCAAAGTATAAGAACAACCGAACTTCAAACAAAAAAGTTGAATCTCTGCTTGTTAAAAATGACTTCAGCATTTGCCCTGCATTTGGAGGTGGGTTGTTCTGTCCATTGCTCCTAATATTGTAGACCTGTGCTTTTTCAGACCAGTTAATTTTACCATGTGGCCATGACTTGGCATCTTGCAGCAGCCTATCTAGCTCACCTACAATGTTTCAACAGCTGCAGAATGATACCTGTTTTTTCTTTTGGGTGGAGTTACTCTCACTCTTTCTGTAGCTTCAGCTACTGTTTCAAAGCATTGATTTTGGTTTTGTCGAGATGTATATGACTCCCTAGAGCTTTGGAATTTGTCAGTGTCATTGGCATTAATCTTGTTTTCAGTGTCCCTTTTTGATTCTCTCTGCTGATTTATTTTTTCTCTTTTTTTTCAACAGAGGAAGGTTTCCTTTGAAGTCCAGCCTCAGGAACAAGGATAAGGATCTCACTTAAAGAATGTCCAAAGTTTTCTTTACACTTCTCATTATAGGTTGTGTAAATGTCTTTTCCCACCTCCTTAAGTTGCTTCTAACAATTTAATAATAATTTATTAACTTATAAAGCACATTTTTCATGGCATAATGATCAAATGCGCTTAAAAAATAATAAGAATAAATAATAAGAAAAATAATTATAATAATAAGAAAAAATAATAAGAATAACATTCATTTTATGAAATTTGCTGAATATTATACTAAGAATTATGAATTGCTAAAAAATACTATAAAATTATAAAATCTATAAAATTTATTCTGAAAATTCCTATAAATATTCCTAATATCTTTACATGCTTAATATGCTTAATCCATCTTAATAGACACTAATGAATATGTAGTACGTTGTACTATGAAAATTCCTATAAATATTCCTAATATCTTAATATACTTATGTGAAAGCTATATGAAAAAGATGTGTTTTTAGGAGTCTCTTGAATTTATCAAGACTGTTAGCATTCCTGATCTCGCTGGGTAAAGCGTTCCATAATCTTGGTGAAGCCATAGCAAATGATCTGTCGCCCAATGTTGCTAAAGATCTTATTCGAGGAGTGTCCAATAACAATGCATTGTTAGACCTGAGATTGTATCTTGTTTGAGGCCTGATGGATATAAGACTAGAGATGTAGCTAGGTGCCATACCATGCAGAGCTTTAAAAGTAATCAGAAGTATTTTAAACTGGATTCTGTAGAGAACAGGGAGCCAGGGCAGCTCTTTCAGTAACGGTGTTATATGACAGAATTTATGTTTCCTAAGAATGAGTCGTGCATCGGCGTTCTGGACTCGCTGGACTTTAGCAAGTTGACACGTGGGAAGTCCATACAAGAGACTGTTGCAATAATCCAATCTACTTGTCACAAAAGCGTGAACAAGAGTCTCTGTGGCGTCTTGAGATAGATATTTTCTGATGCATCGTATGTTATGGAGATGGAAGAAGGCAGCGCCACACGTCTTAGTTACATGCGCCTCCATGGCGAATTTGCAATCAAACCAGGCGCCGAAATTTCTCACAGATAAGGAGGCGTCTATATGATAGTTTCCAACACGTATGCTTGAGAAATGAATCTTTGCAAGTTGTTATAGGACAAAACACGAGTGTTAGCACCTGTTGCATGATGTGGTATGTGAATATAATGAATTATCAATATGAATTTCTTCATTGGAAATTGTTGAGTCTAACCAGGTTTCTGACAGTGTTATAACATCTACTTTGTTGGATCTAACAAACTGACGGAGCTCTTCGATATTCTTTACTAAGCTTCTAATTTTCATTGAATCATTGTAAGTCCTTTTAAATGCTTGAGTTGAGCTGCACCAAAATATGTACAATGACCAGATTTAGGACTTGGAATGTCATCAGTGTTCAAATTTAAATAGCTGTTATCAAAGTAGGAGTTACCAATCGGTGGTAACAGACATTTTATGCAGAACCAGTCGGCTGTTGAGGAGCTTTTAGAAGAGTAAACGTCAGTTTAGGTTTTGTCAGCTGAGTGAATATTGGCTGTTGTAGGTGGACCGCAATGGTCGAATGGAGAACCATGCTGTCTGTGGTGTTTGAATAAAATTAGTGTCTGTAGACAAAGTGGCTATGCCAAGGCCGAATTTCAACCTCACTATCGTAGGGTTCAACGCTTGTGTTGGCACTGTTGTATGCTGGAGGTCATAAGTGTGTGTTGTACGTGTATAGTTAGCAAAGGTTCTGCCAGCTGAGTGAATATTGGCTTTTGTAGGCAGACGGCTAAGGCAAGACCTCCATTGTGCGGAATGCCAAGCTGAATGCCGTATGTGCCCAATATCATAGGACAAAATGCGAGTGTTAGCACCTGTTGCATGATGTGGTGTGTGAATATAATGAATTTGTACATTACCTTGTTGGTGCCAGTCTTCAGTGCCCACTATCGTAGGGAGCATGTGTGTGTTAGCACCTGTTATATGCTGTGTCCCGACAACATTAGAATCGAACTCCAGCTTTGGGTTCTTCCCTTTCTTGTTAAACACCTTCTGTTTCTTTTTTCAAAGTATTCTTATGTTGTCAAAACACCAACTGCCACACCTCTGCACTCGCCAGACTCCACATCTGAAAGGTAATGCCAGGAACTTGTAGAAGAGCCAAATTAGAGTTAAATTCTGGTTATGAAACGTCAGAGCTGACACAAGATTTCGCCAATATCCTTAATCATCAGGCGTTACCCGATCTTTAATTTTATTGGTATTCCTTTTCTTCTGTTCTTTTTATTTTGAAATTCTTAATTTTTGACTTCAGCTTTTTGTTCTGCTACCTGTACTTTGACTCCAGTGCTCAATACCTTGTTGTTACCAATGGATGTTGCAATATTGATTTATTGATACCGATGAAGATTGATCATAAGCTATTATTCTGCTTAAGTCAACATCACTTAGGCCCTTTCTCTTACTCATCACTGACCATCCTTAGCAATTTGTTGAGTAAATTTACAGATGGCAATGGGATGTCTTGGTTTCGATTTGCTGTTCTATGGGCAATGTCTATATCCTTTTCATGCTTTTTAACGCCAGTTTCTTTAAACAACTTTAGGCAAATGCTGATAGACTCTTAGGTAGATTCGTTTCTACCTAACGCACGCACGTACACTTTGTTCAATTGTAAAACCGAACGCTTAAAAAACAGTTTCATCCCTACATGTGTCCACCTCTGGGATGCAATATAGACGCAAAGTATTATTAAGAACAGTCTTTTTATATTATTTGTTCTTACATTGAATATACTTATTTGTATATACATATATATTATATATTTTTTTAATATCATGTTTTTTAGATTTGCGAGATTCTACCATATGATCTTAATTCAATAAAGTTAAAGTACTAGTAGTTGCTATCCACTTGTGGGACTCCCAGTATTTTGATGTTGTACTGATAACTGTACTGCATTATTGATTGTATCGATTCCTCAATGAAGTCCACTCTCGCTACAATATTATTCAGTTTTGAAGTAATCTTTTCCAGGTCAAGGTTAGCCGACTTGAAATTTTCGTATTCTTTGCTGAAGAACTCAGCACTCGATTTCAGATCTTCATTGACACTAACCCTATTACTTTAGTGATGCGATTTCCTCTCACAGATTTCCTATCTGTTCTATCAAGTCCCTGTTTTGGTCTCTTAGCTTTTGAATATTCAGACTTTGTCATGTTATGGCAAATGTATAAAATTCAGAAGGTTTGGAAGAGGATTGCGAAACGCGTCTGCTCGTTACACTCGCTACCTTCTCTCTGTTTTACCATCCAGATCTATGCCCTTTGTTTAAACCATGCTTTGACAATTGGTCCAACAGTGAACTTGGATTATATGGTGTTTGGTTGGAAGCATCTTTTATGTTTGACATTGCCTGAATTAGATAGGACAACAACAGAGGAGTAAAGGGGCCGTCGTCTTTTTGGCAGAGATCTCCAATTGGTGTTGTACAAAGACATTGAAGGATGACATTGAGCCAGCAGTTATTGTTTTGATTTGTTATCCCTCTTCTGGACGTGGTACTTTGTCATTTTTATTAACCTTCACAACGGATTTATGGATTGTGGATTTCTTGGCCTCCGCATTTGGTTCTTTTTCTTTTTCTGGTTGATTTCTGTACTTGAGATTTGATGTTTTGTTGAGGAACTGTGTTGTGACATCCCTAGCGAACACGTCTTTCTCTTCATTTTGACATGCTTCTCCACTCCTTTGCAGCACGTTTTGTTGCTTGACTTGCCAGTCCTTTCTTAAACCTTTTTGTTTGATGCATAAAAGTTTACAAACTTGTTAGCCGGCTTAACTGGCTTAAGTGTTATTGTCACAGAAAACCGGGCAGGATCCACGGATCGATGTCGGCCGATTCCTTCCAAATTTCTACCACAAATTACTCTTGCAATACAACTACGGTTTCTCGATTTTTTCCCAAATCCGTTCATTTTTGACGAAGTTCGACCACCCCCCCTCGTTTTAGCTGATGTTCGCAAGAAAATCGTGTGAAATCAAGGCCAAATTGCGTAGATGATTTGACAAAGTTCGCAACGCTTTTGATTATTGATTTGATTTGTGAAGAATATTTGTTCTCTAAATAAGCTATCCTCTTAGTATTAGCTATTTTCGTTCAGTAGTTCGGTCTGAGCGAATCTGCGTACTTTGTTCCTGATGGACTTCCGCTCGCTTGCTAATTTTACAATATTTTGAAAAAATATTTTCTCCACTGTGCGTGAATGGTTTTCAGTAAAATAACTATTTCTATGCAGTTCATGTAGTAAACTTTGATCATCAGTAAAATACAAATTGGGATCCTCTAATGCTTTTGAAACGGAGCTCTCCGAAGTTGGCCAAAATTGACTTAATTAGTATACCTAATTAGCATATTTGTTTACGAGAAAACAATTTCTCCCTTCGATTCCTCCTCGTATTTACGTTTTATAGCCTATTTGTAATTGCAGTGAATAAAAATGTTTGAAATGGACAAAAATCTTTCCATGTAAAACGTAATTAAAACCTAATTTAAAACGATTTTCACAAAAAAAAGAGAGATTTGACGCCAAATTTTTTTCGACCTACATTTTGATCCCAAAATTGCAAGAGACTCCGGTCTTTTTGCTCGGGTACTATAATGTTTACAAATAATTTGTCTTAAAATATACTAATTAAGAAACAAAAAAGTCAACAAAAATAAATAAAAAAGATAGATAAAAATATCTTTGATTGAGTATCACCCTTAGTTGCGTGACACATTTATACGTGCTTATTGTCCGATATATATCTCAGTGATCGACTCTAGCATAGCTTGCTGGAATTTTTTCCTCGCCAAAAGAAACAAGTATCATCCAAACAAGCAATAACTCGTCAATAAGAAGAACAAAACAAGGCAGACCTTGTCGTTTATTAGGACGAGCTTAATTTTTGTCGTATAGTAAACAGCTTTTTTCCGCGATGCTCAAAATCTAATACTTATTCTCTGCTCATTGCCAAAAAAAAAAACTTGCAAAGAATATTCGATAAGCAAATTGAATATTTTGACTATTAATTCACAAGCTCGCTGCAAGTGGTTTCGGACCTGAGCGAAAAATGGCCTCTAGTTTGACAAATCTCAAAATCTTGCTAATTAGTAATTATTTACAGTACTGATAACATACAACCAACTCCCCTGAACTCCCCTGACATCCTCAAGAATTACAAACCACGGAGCACCTTGAAAAGTGTGTATGGAGTTGGGCAGCATTTGAAAATATAGTAGACTATACCCAATCAAAAAAGTTTTTAAAGAACATTTGACCAGATAACGTAGAAAGTTGGGGGTCTTAGCCTCCCTAGTCCCCCCGTCTCCGCAGTCCCTGAGAATGATCGGGGTCGTCATTTGGTGCCCATAATAGCGGGATGTTCGCAATACGACAACTTATGGTATATAAAGATCGACTAAATAAACTAAGTAAACTGTAAATCCAAAAAGAACATAAAGTTTAACCTGGATGACTTAGTAGGGTGCTGGAGCCAGTTGTATGAATCCTGGATATGTTATCCACCGAATAAGAGCTAAAATTCAATCCGTTTAACTAACAATTTATTCGGCGGATAGCGTTTATCCAGGCTTTGTCACGAAGCCGATGATAGTAGTACAACCGGCTCCAGCTAGGTTTGCATTGACTGTCAGCTAAATGAAAGTTATTGGATACATAATGAAATAAAATAAGATTAGAGAAGATAAAAGTCATCAGCAAGCACGTCAGTGCAATACTTTTACTCAAGTTCCCGGCAGAAAGTTGTGCATACATTGTAGTGTTTTTCAGGTTGTGTCTCTTTCATGCAAGAGCACTGTTTAGCAAGATCTTCAATGGCTCATAATAGGATTTTCTTTCTTGCGGAAGAACTGTTTGGTTCGACCTCCAACTCTAGACTAATATCTTTGAGGACAGCCAGTTTTAGAGAGCGAAGTTTGTTGGAGTTGACAAGTTCACAAACGTTGTTGACATCCAACTACAATGGGATGGTCTGGTGATAACCATATCATTCAGCACAGTGGTTCGTAGATCATCAGCATCAATTTCTGCCTCTAGTGCTCTGATGTCCTCCTCGGTTACCTCTCCTCTCCAATACCTCTCTGGTTTTGCAAAACCTTCAGCCTGGAAAACAGGTTTAGGATCTGCTTGGCGGTCCTCCATTCCTCAGGTGCAAAGACAAACTGCCCTTCTTTATTTTTTGCAATCTTCATTTCCTTGGCTAACATCGCTGGATCGGCCTTTAGTCCACTTCGCGCCCCCTCAGCAAATTTGTTTTCTAAAAACTTCTTCACTTTGTCCGTCATTCGCGAAGACTTCTTGGTCGACTTTAGGGCCCATCCCTGTGCTCTTTTGCTGGACTTTTCTGGGTTTTCTCTTAGCTTCCCTGAATCAGTTGTACTTGTGCTCGGGGATGGATGATGATCATCTTGAACAGTCATACCAGTCACCTTGCTTGCCCATTTCATACGTATTTTGTCATACATTGATTCTGTCTCAAGCAGTCGCTTATGTTGGCCGGTTTCCAGATGCTCGTCTAAATCTGACCGGGATGCGAAAGTCAGGATACACCCTGTCTCAATGCAGGAAAAAATCTTCGTGTTCTTTCTGCTGCTTTTCCCCACCGTCCCACGCTCTTTCATAGACGAACAAAAGGGTTCTATCACCTTCAAACCAGTATCATCTTGTGGTTGGACATTTAGCTCTTTGTACTTCAGGAGTCGTCCGGAACCAATATTAAAGGCCCTCCATACTCTAATGCCTGTTTTCTCAAACTTGAAATTGTTCAGGACACTAATCCCAGGAATTTTGCTTCCTTGATTTTTTTTCCTTTGTTGTGTCTACCTCTACTACAGATGCCCGACAGCCCTTCAGCCCACCATGGGACTCTAGCGCCTCCTTCATCTCTTCAGCAGTGGATACATTATGCTTCTCATCAACCCAACGTCGATTATGTGCTTTCATCGACGCCGTTTTGCGGTCACATATGTCCTTACCAGACTGCGGTTCTGAAAAATCGTACTGAATCGGTCTGATGCCAGTCCTTTCTCCTACCATTCGGAGACTAAGCAGAAGCGCGCCATTGTGATAACAACCAGCGTTATCAGAGCGAAATATGCCTGGCTAATGTTGGGGTACTCAGCTTTCACATTCTTTAAGAGATCTTCAATAATAGACAATACTGCAAAACTTTCTTGGGTGCACTTGTTAAAAAGATGGATAAAGCATTCTACTTCAAACTCGTTCTTCCCATCTCCAGTTTTCCTTTGAGTGGTGATCACTGCGCTCACGTGCCAACTTAGACCTCACTTCCCAAAGAAGTCTTCCATTTTCTCGCGATATTGAATGGGGAGAAACTTCATCGCCCAATCCATTATAACAAGACATGATTTATCATCAAGCTTGCTGAGCACGTCTTGTTTTGCTTCTTCTTGATTTGTCGTCCTAAGCAAGTGTGCCTTCCATGCTTTGATGCTGGTCTTACATTGCGAAAATTCACATTTGAGTCGGGCTTTCTGTTCTTCTGAAATCTGGACTTCATTAAGTAGCTTTTCGACGCCTTCAAATAGCTGTTCAAGTGCTTCACATCGTTCACACTCGTGTTTGTGTTCATGTTTGCATTCAGCTTTTAACTCGGGGCTGGCTGCATCAGATAGGCATAAACGCTACAATGGTCGCTGCACTGCTCATTCCTTCCGACGTGTATCTTGTAGTCGGTCTTCAAATACCTCTTACCAGCTTTCAGTAACATTCTGAACAGCATTCGTATTCATCCCATGCTCGGCTACACTATCAACAATGGACGACATCTTATCAAAAGCTTCTGCTCCCTCGGCTGTAACGTTATCAAGTCCATGCAGAGATTTTGGCTCGGTATATTGGCCTCTCAAGAAGCGGTTGTCCTGCCCCGGCTAAAGTTGCGTGAAGGTGAGCTTGGTCTATTCTCCATTTGGAAAGACCTGGAATCATTTCTTGCAGCTCCACTTGTGTAAAATCGTTCGCAAAAAGCGACAGGATCTGGCGCTTGGTCTGCCAACAATCTGCTTGGTGATATGCCTTGATCAGTACATCTACAATTCCAGTGGAGGAGTCAAAGCGTTTGCGTTTCGATGTCTCATGAAGGAGTGGCTCCTTTTGTAATCCCTTCCATACTTGCTCCTCTTGTCCAGGTGCTATCACTGAGAGAGAAGCAGTGATTACTTCTTTTGCCTTACGCAAGTAATATCGTTGTTGTGTGTCCGAGACGTCATCCCATTCAGTATTTAGTGTTGACTGGATAGGGCTACACCGGCTGCTTCATTGAGTTTTTGTCGCTTTCGAGTTTGCTCCTCTACCTCATCAATCCAAATACTCAACTCTTCTTCGGGAACAGAACTGTGCGTCGATTGCGAGGAGTGAGAAGATTGCAGAGATTGAAAGGAATGCGAAGAAACACCTTGTACGTATATTTCTGTTTCTTCTTCCTCCTCTTGTTCTTCCTCTATCTCAGCTGCCATTTCAGTCTGTTTCTAAAAAAGTGATTCACTTATCACTAAACTGCAGCGAAGTCCTTGGAGTGGGTTTTATGGCAAAGAAGAATTTTAAAAATGGAAAAGGAAAAAATGAAAAAAAATTATACAATGTAAAAACTTTAAATTTAAAAAGTTCACTGTTCAATGTCACTAGACTTAAAACTTTTGAAACGAGATTGTGTTTTCTCGTGAATGCTTAGATTTTTTCCCCTGAATGTTATAGGAAAATCATTTGTGTACTGAAAATGTGTATCAGTGGTTTCAGACTGTTTCACGACTTAGACGGTAATTTCGTTCGTTTTGTAGAGTCCACCTCGATTCTCGTTGCTCTCGTCCTTTTCGACTCCAACGGCAAAAGACAACCCCTTTAGCTGACCTTTGTGATAAGGATGAGCACACTTGTTCACTTTACGTCCAGCCCAGTCTGTGGTAAGTAGGTTTCTGTGTTTTGGGCAAACAATCATAGTATTTTTCTGCTCTGAAGTAACAGTAAAGTATCCGGCACGATTCAATATAAGGTCACTTTCCGTGATAGGTCCACTTCGACCACTTGCTCCTATAGGATCCTATAGTTCAGAGGAGACGCTTGATGTCTTGCGAGCATGCCAATAGTGGTGTTACTTCATTTCCTATGCCAATATTATCACATGGTGAATCTTCAGTAAAGAATGAACACCGCATCAAGACTGACATGACTACGCTTGAGCTACGGGCCGGGCGGTTACGACAGACGACTAACAGTCTACTAACCAAACTCAGCAAATACACTTGGGACAGTCTAGCAAAGACAATGTCAAAGCATGCAACTTGAATGAAGTTGTAGAAAATGAGCAATAATACACATAAAAACCAAAAGAATACGATCGTAAATAAGTCTTGGTGAAGGTAAATTAAATTGCAGTCTGAGTTTCCTAATTATACCAGACGATAAGCACGTGTGAATGTGTCACGCAATCTAATAGACATATTCAAGAGAGGATATTTCTATATTTTTATATTTATCTTTAGTTTCTTTCTTTTCTTTCTTTTCTTTCTTTCTTTTTTCTAAAACTATATATCAAGACCACTTATTCTGCTCACGTTATAGTAGCTGAATAAATTCTTCGGATTTAAAGGACCGGTTCTCTTGATTTTTTTAGATTTACAAAGTTGATAAAATTTGGCAGCAAAATCTAGTTTCTATTTTTTGGCAATAATCGTTTTCTATTATGCTGTAATTACCTTTTTGATAAAGATTTTTGTCCATTTCAAACCTTTTTCTTCACTGCAATTACAAATAGGCTATAAAACGTAAATACGAGGAGGAATCGAAGAGAGAAATTGTTTTCTCGTAAACAAATATGCTAATTAGGTATACTAATTAAGTCAATTTTGGCCAACTTCGGAGAGCTCCGTTTCAAAAGCATTAGAAGATCCCAATTTGTATTCTACTGATGATCAAAGTTCACTACATGAACTGCATAGAAATAGGTATTTTACTGAAAACCATTCACGCACAGTGGAGAAAATATTTTTTCAAAATACCGTAAAATTAGCAAGTGAGCGGAAGTCCGTCAGGAACAAAGTACGCAGATTCGCTCAGACCGAACTACTGAACGAAAATAGCTAATACTAAGAGGATACCTTATTTAGAGAACAAATATTCTTCACAAATCAAATCAATAAGCAAAAGCGATGCGAACTTTGCCAAATCATCTACGCAATTTGGCCTTGATTTCACACGATTTTCTTGCGAACATCAGCTAAAACGAGGGGGGGTGGTCGAACTTCGTCAAAAATGAACGGATTTGGAAAAAAATCGAGAAACCGTAGTTGTATTGCAAGAGTAATTTGTGGTAGAAATTTGGAAGGAATCGGCCGACATCGATCCGTGGATCCCGCCCGGTTTTCTGTGACAATAACACTTAAATGGCAATTTCTTTAGTGCCCCCTTTTTCTTGTTTTTTTAACCGTAGGTGTTCTTGGCAGGGGATTAAGTAAGTGGTGGTTGCTGAAAAGTACCATGCCATTTGTCAGGAGAATTTACAGTTTTTGTTTTTTATTCCATTGTTCTTGTGATCCTGTATATTCTCTTACATCTTCTGTTTCTCAGTGTTTTCTCTTTTTCTTTTCCTTCAAAGCCATTTTCCTGTAAACATTATCTCCAAACATTCTACATCTTTCTTTTACAAAGTTTCTTTGAAGCTTAACAAACTCATCAACACGTAAATGTCGTTTTCCGTGGAAGTCATCATGCTTCATGAGCTTCATGTAGCTCTCAATGGCTCCCTGTGTCCGTGGAAATATTTCGAATTGGTCAATGTTAAAGTGTCTTTCAAAGGTTTATGAAAACCATTGTACTATTTTATTGGTTTATTGACTGAGTGATATTCCAAAAGTCTACTGACTCAACAATAGTGGTTTTGGTCAAATTGGTCGAATTGGTCAATGTTAAAGTGTCTTTCAAAGGTTTATGAAAACCATTGTACTATTTTATTGGTTTATTGACTGAGTGATATTCCAAAAGTCTACTGACTCAACAATAGTGGTTTTCATATGACAGTCAAACAATTACCAATAGTAAGTAATAGTCTGTAAAAGTTATATTCCAATACAAGAAAACAATGCATGTAGAGTCTACTAATAGTAACCAATTTATTTCAGTGATCTTAAAAAAATACAAGTTTTCAAATTGGAGAGAAACTACCTTGAGAAGATATGGTTAAAAACAGGAACAATTTAATGTATATAAACATTGCATGCATTTGTTAAACATGAACAATTATAATATTGAACAGTGTAAATTAACATATTAACAACATAGTATTCAAATTCATAAAAGAATGAAAAACTTCAATCATAGCTTGTCAAAACTGATATGGTGCAAAACAGGAACATGTGAATATTGCATGCATTGGTAAATAAACAGATATAAAATTGAACAGTATAATACTTTTTTGAATATGTTAGATAGATTAACATATTAATAATGTAGCTTTCAAAGTCATACAAAAATGACAGAGTTCATTGATAGCTTTCATTGTCCATTTAATCATCAAGGAATTGTGAAATTACTTTTCATGCGGAGCTGGCCAGCTGTCAGAAGCATTTTTTCTATGTCACTTGAGGCCAGTTCTGAGATTGATGCTTGACATTTTCTAATTGTCAAAAAACTTTGAATACCATCTATGAAACAGGTGTATTTCTGCATCTTGTTATCAGGTGTCATAATAAAAATTTGACAAACAAGTTTTGTTTTGAAAATACTTGCTAATGTTGTCATGTGGCAGTTATTTCAGGTGATAAATTCTTCATCTTTGTTAACTTCTTGGCTCTTATTATATACAATGCAGGAGCTTCACTTGGTGATTTTAACACTTGCACAACGTCCTGTCAGTAAATTGTCCTTTATTTCTGGACTTTCCATGTGGATTTTGATATCTTGTATTGGAGTAACAGTAGTCATTTCATTGGAATTGACATTCTGATCATCAAATATGTGAACAGTTAGGTTTTGGAAGTGATATGATAATCCGGTATGAACAGAGTCTATAAGTTCTTCCCACAAGACAAGCTTTATTACACCAGTTTCATCAGCCACAACAGTGTCTATTTTATATATAGGCAGGTCATTTTTAAGTACAGCTTGTTTGTTCTCAGACTGGTGATAATCTTGACTTTTAGATCAACAATGTCATATACATCACTTTGAAGCGGTGTCTTCTACAGTGTGCAATCTATCTGCCATTGTTTTGCTGTATTCAAATGTCAAGTGTTGTGCTGGTGTAACTTTTGCATACTTTGATACAGAATATTCGTCAATATCTGTGTTGAATCGTTTCTTGTCATTCTGTTTTAGTGCCAACAATTTTGACAGGAGACTTATTTATAAATGCCTGTTGTTGGGTTTCTCTTTTTTGGGGTGAGTAACGGACAAGGCCTAAAGATTTATCCTCTCCAGTCTGAAGTTTGCAATCAAAATAGTTTGTCTTTGATGAATTTGCTGCCGTTTTAATTGGACTTAGTAAATGAATATAACCTTCAACAGCTGCAATTGAAAAAAATAAAAAAAATAAATGGCTTCAATTAAATATATTAAATATGAAAATGGGGTATTTTCTTTACAACTTACTTTCAGTGTAGACATTAGAATCTTTTGCTTTGGATGATTCTTTTTGGCTAAAAAAGAAAATAAGAAAAATTGAGAAAATTATAGGTGTATTCACATTGTTGTTTAAAGATACTTACCTAGCCATGGTATGTTTCCTTTAAGCTTGATTTCAAGTAAGATTTTGGAACAAATACTGTAGCAATCTTCATAAAATGATTAAAATTGAAACATTAATATCAAATCTAAGTTTTAATCTTGAGTTTATGTTTAGGGTGAAACATAAATAACATAATACAAAATGCTATATCAATGTAACTGTCAATAAGATATCAATTATTAAATCAATTTGTATTGAAACAGTTTATCAAAAGACAAATTGCTTTGTGATCTGAAAAATAGGTCTCTAAAATTTGAAAGCTTGCTTGTGGTTCTGGTAAGTTGGTATATATATGGTCAATACAGGTATTGCTATCAGTTGTGGAACATAAAACTAGCTGCCTATATTGATTATCCCTTATAAAGACATTATAAAGTGGTGTCCGTTGTGAATCATTAAACCAGTTAATATTAAAATGGCCCATAAATACATTAAATAAAGACTTGGTAGAGTCTAATATCTCTTGGATGGCAGTACACATTACTCTCATTGATACAGAGGGTGATCTGTAGACTGCTATTATTGTAACACCAGGAATCAGCATGAATCTCAAGATAGTAATTTCTACACCATTTCTGTTAGACGTATATGGATATCCAGGATAATAGTCAAGATGACTATACACTACTGTGCCTCCAAATGGTCGTGTATTTTGTGAATTTGTTGTTGGAGCATCATTTCTAAACAATGTGTATCTGTCACTATTTATGAAATACAAATCATCATTTTCAAATTGAGAAAACCTTGTTTCTGAGAAAATATTAACATCAGTACTTCAAACAACTGCCGAAATAAATCCGACCTGCATAAATAAATCCGACCTTGAGGTCATCATAAGTGCTTTTGGATCGTTTGCACTTACGATGAGTGCAAGTTACGCCGTTGCACTTACGGTAACCTGGTTTGAGTCGACTCCGGCTTGTTTGCACTTATGATAAGTGCTACGACATAGAAATGGGTGCAAATGGTATCATTCCACTAATGATAAGTGCTCAGGCTAGTTGAAATCTACAAGTGACTATTCAAAGCTGAATCAAGTTACTGTCCTTCAGTCAAACCTTGAAGAATGTAATTTTACAAATTATTTCAACATTTACTCGGTAAAAATCTCTTGATGATTATGGCGACTTCGATCATCATGACTGAATAACGTGACAACGAAAAAGGAAATTTAATTTTCACTGAGGGAATGCTAAAGTGATTTCTTTTGCCGAATATTAAATTCGTCCTTTCACAAAAAATGATGAATTTCACTGAAAATTGATTCAGTCACCGACGTGGATAATCTATGTTTCAATTAATTTAAGTAGTGCATTTCTTACCTTATGATTCTGGCTTTAGCTGTATCGAGGAATATTTTCGGTCCCAGCCGCGTCTTTCTCTCAGGACAAGTAATATTTATCATTTCCAAGGTTTGAGATATTTCAGCGCCACAGAAAATCCTTTGCAGGCTAGCATATATTTTATAATACAGCTGATCAAGTATTCAAGACATTTTTACATCGCAATGCACTAATTCAAACCTTTGCCTTTGCTTTGATATGAATATTATCACAAATCAATGCTTCTTGGCGCGTAGATTGACATTCGATTCCGAACAAAACATGGCGAGTAGACTAAATGGTGCAAGCCATCAATTGGTATATAAAGCCATCAATTGGTATATAAACAAAAGGTTTTTCGTGGAATTATATTTTCCTTTGAGTTTTTAATTCATATTATTCACATTCTGTACTAAAATTTGACAATTCAAGTGTATTCGACAATTCGATAAAGTTATTTACATCTGATAATTTTTTTTGTGCCATCACGCCAGTCCAACTCATCATTAATCTAGGTGTCTTGCCAAACAAAACAGCACTTACGATTAGTGCATGGAATCACTGTAATATCATTTTATCTCAAGCCATCACAAAATTAAACTAAGCGCTTCAAGTACACTGTGATATGGCATGCTCGTTTGCTGAGAAGACGTAATAACAGAGACAGTGGTTGGAATAACTTTGGCCACATGTCGTGACGGATTTATTTACTAGATAAGATAATTACTACAGTCAGATCAGCAAAGGTGGGGATAAAATTTCGCCACCGTGGAATCAAACAAACAGATATAAGATACCAATATGACAAATTAACCATGTTTACACCAAGGGGGGTGACGGGGAAGGAGGCGGGAAAATTTGTAGACTTAGTTGTACCTTCGAAGATGGTAAGAATAAGAGAGGCTGAGGGGTAATCTTGACACACCTAGTAAACCCTAAGCCGTCACCGCCCCTCGCGCGTGATTGGTTTAGAGATTACAATAGTAATTGATACTTATGTTGACCGATGGATAATGTAATGACTCGAGATAAAAGCACATTATGCTTTGGACATAATGTTTGGTTTTTATCTCAAGCCATCACAAAATTAAACTAAGCGCTTCAAGTACACTGTGATATGGCGTGCTCGTTTGCTGAGAAGACGTAATAACAGAGACAGTGGTTGGAATAACTTTGGCCACATGTCGTGACGGATTTATTTACTAGATAAGATAATTACTACAGTCAGATCAGCAAAGGTGGGGATAAAATTTCACCACGAGGCCACAAACTGTGGCCACCCCACCCAGACATATCTCAGTGTACTTTGAAATTAAATGAAATTAAACACCAAGATAGCATCCCCTGAATGAAATATCTGGCTTTGTTCTATAAGAATAATACACTCAATGTAAAGAAAGGTCGGGTTCAGCCCCTGCGTGAAAACCCACCTTGCCTATTTTGCAACTGTAACTCTTTTTTTTGTTAACATTTGATTACCGGACCCGATATGGGTGAAAAAACAGCAACGGAGGTTCAGCCCCTGCCTGAAAACCAGCCTTGTTAAGATAGAGATGATAGTGACGTTGGTCTGATGTAAAGGCCTCAGATTTCCATCGACCAAGGGACGGGATCTGTGCATCAGATAAGCCTTTCTCTCTGCTGCATAACTTGCAGCCCCAATCCTAAAACTATGACTCTTGTATCGACCACTATCTAAACCACAAAAGTTCAAAGATCTTCTAAGCTCTGTGTTGAATTGAGCACAAGTAACACCCTTCATATCAGCAAAGCAAAATAAAGGGCCTGGTTGACATCCTCTAATGTTACAATAATCGATCAAAGCTTGCACAGGACAGGAGACATCACTTTGCTGTTCAATGAGAATCTCGTAAGGCTTATTTGTTGCATTATGCTTGAAGTGGGAGATAGTGATCTGAACTTTTTGAGTCTTAGCCTGTACTGACAAAAACTTAACGTCTTTGTAATGTAATACAATGCTTTTTGATGCTGGTCCCTTGGTCGCTAGCTCACCGAGGCGGAAAAATCCATAAAAGGCGACTAGGAACATGGCCTTAAATAACTTGCGTTGCCATGCCGAAGAGTTAGTATGCACCAGAGACCCAACCAGCTCATTTAACAAAGGACGTGTAATTGGCAATCTAACAGCACTGGATTTTTGCCTACCCACCGCTGTTAGCAATTTGCGTATCAAAAATGCCTTTGTAGGGTCTGCGAAGCCCTTCATTTTGTGCACATAGCCAACAGCTGAAACATAAGATGTGATGGTGGATGGTGCCAGTTTCCGTTACGAGATAAAGAGTGCGAGACAAGAAGTTGATATAGGCAAACTGGCCTGAGATTTACAATAAAACCTATTGCTAAACTGCGCGAACACTGACCAGGCGCGTTGATAAGCTTTCGTCGAGCTCGACGTTAAAGTGGAGCTGAGGAGGCCTTTTAAGGTATCGACCAACTCTTCGGCTGCAGGCTCACTGGAATTGGCGTTGGATTTTCTGCTGTTTCTGGCGAGAGTTCTTTGAACTGAGCTACCTGAAAACGCGATAGTAAATCGGCCCGTGTATTATCCACACCAGGAATATGTTTGGCCCTAAAATTAATCTGATACTTTAAGGATGTTAAAACAAGATCACGTATTAACACCATTACTGATCACTCTCTAGATGTTTGCTGATTGATGATATACACTAGGGCTGCGTTGTCAGTGTAAAACAGCACGCACCTATTGGTCATCAAAGTACCCCAAACACACAATGCCACGACTATCGGAAAAAGCTCCAATATAGTGATATTTAATTTTTTTCCAATTCGCCGGCCATGCACCATAAAACCATTTATCACCAAAGACTGCACCGTAGCCTTTAGAACCGGCGGAGTCCGTGAATAATGTGAGATGAGAATCATTTTCCCAGACCTCGTCTCGAAAGAATGCTTTGCCGTTAAATTCACTTAAGAATCGGAGCCATACCTCCAAGTCGCTCTTAGCTTCTTTAGTTAGCCGAATCCGGTGGTGGGGTTTGCCATCGCCTATGGTGAGATCAATCAAACGTCGCAAAAAGGCACGGCCAGGAACTATAACCGAGCATTTGAAATTCAAAAGACCTACTAGAGATTGGAGCTCTTTCAAAGTGACTTTGCGTCGTGTTTTAAATTGGTGAAGCAAAGTGCGGCACTTTTGCAGCTTATCTTCAGGCAATCGAGCCTCCATCTTGATAGTATCAAGAGTGATTCCTGCAAACTGAATCACTGTGTCCGGGCCCTCACGCCTATGAAATCGCAGAGAGAAATGTCAAGCTGTAGATCAGCTTGACATTTAGCCTCATTTTGTGCGATAAACAGAAAGTCATCTAAAATATGAACAATACCCAATGCCCCAAACAAACGTGAAGACAGCCACTCAAGTGCCGTACTAAAGGCTTCAAAAATTGCACACGAAGACGAACAACCCATGGGTAGACAACGATCAAAGTAGTATTGGTTATTCACTTTCATACCAAGCAAAGGTTGGTCATCAGGATGAACTGGCACGATACGAAACGCGGACTTAATATCCGTTTTAGCCATGAAACACCCTTTACCCAACTTTTTTATAATTGCTATTGCGTCACTAATAGAGGCATAGTGCACAGAAGATAAACTGTCTGGAATAAAATCATTGACTGACAAACCGGTCGGATAGGATAAATGATGAATAATCCGAAATTCAGAAGGATCTTTTTTTAGGCATGAGACCCAAGGAAGAACAGTGAAATTATGCAAAAGGGGGATTGTTAAAAGGACCCGCTATCCGACCGGCTTGTCGTTCCTTATCCAATTTAGACAATATGATATCCGGATTATCTAAGGCACTCTTAAGATTATGACAGTCAACAGCACACCGCTCTCCCATAAAACCAATGCGAAAACCATTTGAAAAACCATCAATTAGAAACTTTCTGAGTGAGAAATCGTAACTTTGTAGAAAAAAATCAAGACGCTCTACTTTTACCGGTGTTACCGGTAGAGTTTGGTTTAGCTGCTGACTGTGAACCAGGGCATTGGTTACCCGGGTGCTTGTCTCCGCATTTAAAGCACTCGTGTTTGTACTGACAACCTTTGCAATGGTTTCCTCCTTGAAAAAGCCAGCATGTACCCTTAGGAAATGGCAGCTGCTGACGTGAACGAGAGCCGGATTTCTCATAGTTTGACTGAGGCAGCTTTGCATTACGAGCGTTGGTGGCTGCTTTCAGCCACAATTCCCAGTGAACCCCATCCCAAGGGTACATGTCTGGCTCAGATTGCCTTAAATAACGAAACTGTTCGTCATAGAATAACCAATCCCCTGGTTTCGCCGCTAAATCGCGCACAATTTCAGCGTACTTCATTAAACGCGGAGTTGCGCTTGGAAATTTGACGGTGTAAATTGCGCAAAAAGTATCGAAAGCAGTTAGCCATTGATTTATCCCTGTAATCTTTTTGGAGGGCTGTGTGGGCTCGATTGTCAGTTTTGGCTGGGCGGAAGCGGAAGAATTCACGGAAGAAACTGCCAAAGAGTACTTCTCCTGTTGGGGTTTTGTGTAACGAACTTGTTCACCCAAATATTTGTCTTCGTTTTCGCCAGGACCCGACATCCTAGTGGAACAGAGATGCTTTCGAAGCGCGATGAAGGTGTTTGTGGAGACGTACCTGCAGTATCTTCGGCTGTCACCCCACCTTGAATGTCATGGATGTGTCCATCCACAACCTCATCAACGTTTGCGTCATTTACTTGTTGGGTGAGATCACCCGCTGGGGCGGAACATGTGTTTGAGCTGGCAGACATGGCATCCTTCACCGCTTGCGAAACTGCGCCTGCCAAGGACGCTGAAAGGGCCTGAATGTCAACCAACATTTGGCCTGAACTGTACTATTATATAAACTATTGAACGAGCGAGTAACACAACAACACTTTAATCCAAGATGGCGTCTTACAAGAACGTGTTACCATGATTCCTTGCGGTATTAACACAGGTAACCCATAGGTACTAAATAGTATACAAACATGATACAATACATAAAGAACTGTATAATACTACATCCCCCTGCAAGCTATATATACTACTAATAAGATATAGCGATAACATGTTCATGAAAGGATATAGTGTTCAAAACAAAGTCAATGTTCAGTGTTCAAAGTTCACAAATCCAAGCGTCGAGGTGGATGTACAACTCTGCCAGCTCGAGTAGTGACAAGATTCGACTGAGGGTTCTCTGTAGGTGGTTCACTAAGCTTAGGTGTTTGTGGCGGTGCTGCAACTTTGGTTGACGGTGGAGTTGACATCTGTGTTGGAGTTTGAACACTTGCAGAAGGTTCTGTTGAGGTATTTGCCACAGGTGGCTCTGCTGGTGGTAAAGATCCTGGTGGAGGCTGATTGGTTGGGCTGAGGCTTACCAAGGCAGAACGGTTGCGGCGTAGCACTCCTTTGTCTGTCTGGACCAGGTAAGACCTTGGATGTGGTGTTTTACATAGGACATCTGCTTCTCGTTTCTGGTCTCTAATCCAAACTTTATCACCTTCTTGCAGTTGAGGTAAGTCCTTAGCATTGTGGCGAAGGTCAAAGTTCATCTTCTGCTTACTTCGGTACGAGTCTTCCTTCTGACGGACTCTTTCCAAGTCTTGCGACTTTGGTTTTAGCGTACTTGGTAGTACAGGTAGTTGAGTACGTAGTCTACGTCCCATCAACAGCTCTGAAGGAGACAAACCATTCTGAAGTGGAGTAGACCTGTATGTAAGAAGAGAGATGTAAGGGTCTTCGTTCTTTCGGAGTAGGTCCTTTGCTGTACAAACGAAACGTTCTGATTCCCCATTCGCTTGAGGGTATCTAGGTGAGCTGGTAACGTACATGAATCCATAGTCTTGTGCAAACTTGTGGAATGTTGAGGATGCAAATTGAGGACCATTATCAGAAACAATCAGGTCAGGTATACCATGGATTGCGAAGATCTCTTTCAAGATCAGCACAATGTTCTCTGAGGTCTCATTAAGTACTTTCTTGATCTCTAACCATCTGGAATAGTAGTCTGCAATCACAATGTACATCTTACCATCTAGCTCAAATAGATCTGCTGCAATCCTTTCCCATGGACGGGAGGGGAAAGAAGAAGGCATAAGGGGTTCTCTCTGCTCGGGGCGAAGTTTGGCACAAGTTCGGCATCTTGAAACCATTTCTTCAATACTGTTGTGGATGCTGGGCCACCAGACTGACTGGCAAGCTCTTGATCTACATTTGGTTATTCCCAAGTGACCGGTGTGTATTTTGTCCAGTATTTCTAGTCTCTTGCTACGAGGTATTACCAGACGTTCACCATATAGAAGTAGGTCATCAACAATGTTGAGATTTGCTCTTGCTTCCCAGTAGGGACGGAGTAGTGGATTATGTGGCATGTACATAGGCCATCCTTCTGTGCAGTACTTTCGTATGAGTGCACACTCTTCATCTGCTTTCTGAGCCTGTGATATTTCCTGTAGAGTCTTGGGGGTTGCAGGTAGGATTTGTACTGTGTGAACAGCAAAAGATTCTACTTCACTGGATAACTGGTCGTCTAGGAGATCTGAGTGACCAACAGGTGCACGTGACAGGACATCTGCTGTCACCTGACATTTACCAGGCACATACACTACTTGAGGGTTGTATCTCATCAGTCTTAGACGGAATCGCTGGATGCGAGCAGGCATCTTTGACAGTTCCTTTGAGTTCAAGAGTGTGATAAGTGGTTTGTGATCTGTTTCAGCGATGAATTTAAGACCAGTTACGTACTGTGAGAACTTTTCGCAGGCCCATGTCGTTGCGAGCGCTTCTTTCTCTATGACTGCATAGCGTCGTTCGGCTTCGTTGAGTGAGCGAGAGGCAAAACAGATTGGGCGACGATCCCCGTTTGTTTGTACCTGTAGAAGTACTGCGCCAATTCCTGTAGCTGAGGCATCAGCAGCAATGATAGTTGGACGAAGTGGATCATAGTGTGCCAGTACAGTAGGAGACTGCAACAATTCTTTGATCTTTCGGAAAGCTGTTTCCTGATCTTCTCCCCATCGCCATACATTGTCCTTACGTAACAGCTGTCTCAAGGGCTCATTGATGGTTGCTAGATCTGGGACGAACTTTCCGAGATGATTCACCATTCCCATAAATCTTTGCAACTCTGTGATGTTTGATGGCTTTGGAAACTTTGCGATTGCTGAAGTTTTCTCGGGATCCACATGTACTCCTGTGCTATCAATAATGTGACCAAGGAATTTGATGGAGGGCTTGGAGAATTCGCACTTCTCATTCAAGGTAAGTCCTGCTTTCTGTAGTCGGGTCAATACTGCTCTAACTCGTTGATCATGTTCTGTCTGGTTAACTCCATGTATAAGGACATCATCTAGTTGACAAATAACTCCTGGCAAACCTTCGAGGATGTTAGACATTATCCTCTGAAAGACCTCTGGTGCGGAGCTTATGCCAAATGGGAGGCGGTTGAATGCATATCGACCGAATGGAGTTATGAAGGTTGTGAGTAGTTTTGATTCCTCGTCGAGGGGAATTTGCCAGAATCCGCTGTTGGCGTCCAACTTACTGAAGACTTTACCCTGTCCTAGTTTTGCAAGACTTTCGTCGACTGAGGGCATAGGGTGAATTTCACGTTGAACTGCTTTATTTAGTTGTGTGAGGTCAACACATATTCTCACTCTTCCGTTAGACTTTGGTACAGGCACCATTCCTGAGCACCACTGAGTTGGGCAAGTCACCGGTGAGATAACTCCCTGTTCTAACATGCTGTCGATTTCCTGTTTCACCTTGGGTACTAGTGGATGAGGGATTTTTCGGGGAGTGTAGAGGCAGAATGGTGTCATGCCATCTCGTAGAGTGATGTGACATTCCGTTTCGAGTTTACCCAGGCCTGTGAATAGCTGAGGGAACTCGGCTCTGAAGTTAGGTGTGTCGGTGTTGAGTTTGTCAACATCTACATCTAATCGCTTGATCAGTCCGAGGCCGACACAAGCTTGTCTGCTTAATAGGGAGCAAGGTTGGTTTTTGATGACACAGACTCGTTCTTGTATCCTGCTTTGTCTGTACTTCATTGTAGCTAGGAAAGATCCAAGAACAGTAAGGTGTGTCCCACCTGGACCCATGAGAGATTGTTTCACTGGTTCCAATTTCTGTTGCTTTAGCCAAGGTACCTGCACCTGTGTCCAGTTTACAGCGAGTGACATTCCCATTAATTCCAACTTGGACTATCCACGACTTCTCTCCTCCGGTTATCTCTCCTACCACTTCTCCTAGAAAGGGCATATGTGAGTCATCATCTTCGATTTCATGAACTTTAGGCTTTGGGCTGGCTTGTGTTGATGTCTGTTTTCGGCAAACTGACTGGAAATGTCCCCGTTTCTTGCAATTTAAACATGTTTTATCTTTGGCTGGGCACTGTTGACGGTCATGTCGTTGACGGTTTCCACACCAAATGCAACTTGAGGAAGGTTGGGGTTTTTTCTTGGCATCACCTTTAGCTTCATTGCTAGGACTTGGTTTGCTGTGTTGTGTAGAGCGTTTTACATAGTTAACAGTGGTATTATTGCTGGTAATAGTCGTGTTTCCACGAATAACCTCTTTACTCTGTTTTCTGGCTTCTGTCTGTCTGCTTAACTGCACTGTTTCTTCCAGAGTTAGCTTCGTTTTAGCTTGAAGTCGGTCGGAGAGAGCGTCGTCTAGCACACCAACGATTATTCGATCGCGAATCAGCTCCTTTTTCAGTGTACCATAATCACAATCATCTGCTAGCTTGTAAAGATCCTGTATGAAGGCATCAACAGACTCTCCTGGTTGCTGGACAAGTTTGTTGAATTTGGCGCGCTCGACGAGCACGTTTCGGCGGACTTCATAGTAGTTGTTTAGGGCGAGTTTAACTTCGTCGTACTTCGCTTTAGTTTCATCAATATTGATCGTTTTCAAAATGTCGTCGGCACATTCACCCATGGAGTACAACAAGGTACTTACTTGCTCCATGTCGGGTTTATGTTGGAGGCCAGAGGCGAATCGATATCTCTCAAATCGGCGAAACCATTTGTGCCATAGCTCGGATTGTTGAGGCGAGTTTGCACCCGAAAATTTCTCTGGTGGAGGAATATTTGCCATTTGAGGACGTACAGACGATGTAGCTTGATTATCTGGGTCAGGCATTGTGATTTTAGGTTCGAAAACCGGCTGCCACCATGTACTATTATATAAACTATTGAACGAGCGAGTAACACAACAACACTTTAATGGAAGATGGCGTCTTACAAGAACATGTTACCATGATTCCTTGCGGTATTAACACAGGTAACCCATAGGTACTAAATAGTATACAAACATGATACAATACATAAAGAACTGTATAATACTACATGAACCACTAGCACTTGTGGATGTTGTTGACGCTGCAGATGAACGCGTAGTGCGTTGACGTTTCTTTGGTGGCATAGCTTAACAAGATAACTAAAGATATAGTAAATAGTTATACAACCCATGCACAAGCAATAACGTAAAAGAGAACAACAACAGTCTATAGTATTTTAAAATCAGGAGGATGATGACAATTTATAACAACAAAATGTCTAAGCCTACATGCAAACAAAATGCATGACATTGGAACCGAGCGTATTGAGGACACGTCACATAAATGACGGTCGGATTGGGTTGCACGCCCATGTGGCCCATGTCTGCACTAAATATTGCAACATTACCAAAGCCAAAATATCATAGAAACCCATTAACGGGTATAGTTAAGTAATAATTGTGTTAAACAAAATATCATGTGGAACCAAAAGAGGCCACAAATAAACGTTTGACACACTAACAGTATAGGCTTGGCATATAGGCAAATAAAACATGTGGCTAGACAACAACGTGATACCATAAATGATACAAAATAAGCTCACTGGCACGCAGCCTTAGTGAGATCATGTAAAAACTTAAAAGACTGTTGTATGGCTCCCCTAAAGCTACGATAAAGCTTGAACTGGCCCTTATCGTTTAAATGAAGCCCATCTCGAAGGTATAAATTATCCTGTGTGTTCCAAAACCCCCTATGCTTCCAATATGAAACAAAAGGGAGGTGTTCCAGAAGCACTTGCGTGTAATGATTAAACGCCTTCAACTTACTGTTGAAGTCGTGGTCGAGATCACGCCAAAGAGTTTGGCACACAACAAGAACTTTTACATTGTAATGGCTATGCAACAACTTAACTAGTTCCTCAATCTCGGATGCAACCGTGAGCGAAGGAGTGGTTGACAAATCATTTGTGCCAAGCTGAATTAAGATGATATCGGGCTTAAATGCTCAAACAGCCTGCATGTCGTAGCGTCTAACTTTTCCAATTGTTCGTCCCCCTGTTCCTAGCCACTGCACAATGACTGGTTCAGATAGGCTAAAATGTTCATCGAGCCTAGCATGGCCACGCAACGCAAATTGATGTAGGCGCCGCACAAATGAATGTCCAAGAACCTAAATACGGGGTGGTGCCATTAAAATACCCAGCCCAAGAAGTAATCAACTAAATATTGTGCTTGCCTTTAAAATTTGTAGACTTAGTTGTACCTTCAAAGATGGTAAGAATAAGAGAGGCTGAGGGGTAATCTTGACGCACCTAGTAAACCCTTGGCCGTCACCGCCCCTCGCGCATGATTGGTTTAGAGATTACAATAGTAATTGATACTTATGTTGACCGATGGATAATGTAATGACTCGAGATAAAAGCACATTATGCTTTGGACATAATGTTTGGTTTTACTTCCTTTTATGGTAGGTGCGACCAGCGACACCTAAGAATTTAATAATCGTTTTGGCTAATTTCGGCCAATGTATGCGATTAGTGCACTTACGATTAGTGCATGAATTCACTGTTTAAACTACTTGCACTTACAGTAAGTGGGACTGGCGATACACAGAAAAATATTATAATCGTTGTCGCTAATCCAGGCACATAGAACTTTACACATAGTGGAACTGGACTTACGATTAGTGCATGAATTCACTGTTTAAACATTGTGTACTTGAACTGCACTTATGATTAATGTTTTCTTGCACTCACGGTAGGTGGGAACTTCTTCAGAGTTGATCTAAATTCTCACTTTACTGCGATTTTTAAAACCATGTGAATAAATTCCATAAGTCTATAAGTTTGCTCAACGACCTCAACATCTTATCTAAACACTCAAATGCTTTTACCAAATTAGCTTCCGTCAATCAAAATGAAAGATAAAAAATACGAAGACCTAACTAATACTTAAAATATATTTAGCTGTTACAGATTGTCGACAGATCATTTTAAGTGATTTGATAGGTTTGAGTGTTCTTTATGTGTATTTTTTTGGTTGGTTGTTTGGTGGGCGGAAGCGAAAAACCAAATTGCAGGTCAGAGTTCGCATAATTAACTCTGGTTAGATGCCAAAGTGCCCTAGCCCACCACCAAGTAGAACAAATATTCAAAAACTTTGTTTGGTGTGCGGAAAAGAATTTGTTTGCAGTTTTAAAATATCTCAATGATCTTTAAGTGGCTTCATGTAGCGTGCTTGATATTTGAGATATTTAGTATGGATTTCTTCAATATTACTAAAACAAAAAATATCCCCATCTCTTATGTAATTGACGCAATCAAATATATATGTGGGGTCAACATCGACAACATCTTTTTGCTTGGGATATTTGTAACGGCTGGGGTCGGACTTCGGACCGGCCTTTCTTAGAAAGTCTATGACAGGCCATTCCTCCAGCTCTTTCATTATTCCCAAAAAAAACGTTTTGTCGTATGCCACTGCCACTGCTTGGCCGACGCAAAGCGTTAGCTTCCCATCCTTATAATCCTGTTGAGAAAATGAACCGTTTCAGTTTATTAAAGAGACTTAAGAAGTCTTAATTTTTGTTCTTCTGTTTTTTCCTTCCCAACTTGCTGTATTACCTACAAATACATTAACATCAATCTGTGATGAGTTTACTTCTTCAGTGTCTCTTGTTGAGGCGAGAGAAAATGAAGTGGGAGTCTGCCAGCCCGTGCTTCTGTACTGATGCGAGCCACGAGCCTATTCTTGCGCGTCTTCAATATGTACAATTGCTGAATTTTTGAGATATTTCTTTCAGTAGATTTAAATAGATTTTATTTAATAGGCCCGACATGAAAACATGATTACGTTTCCTCCATCACCGTGAAAATTTTGTCCAACAAAAACTAAATATTTATAATATTATAATATTAAATATAATATTGGAAAAGAGCACACCAAAATTAGTAAAAGTTAATTTTGAAATTATGCGAGCCACGATCCTTCTGTCCCGCCAAAATATAATTTGCGCCAAAACATGTAAATTATGGTCTAGGCTTAGTTTGGCAAGAGGGAAGTAGTCCTTCAAAATTCATACTTTTACTAATTAAAATGTCATCGCGCAAGGTGTGCTAAATACCCATTTGAGGGATGAGCACGAACGATTATTTGACTGCATTATCATACCGCATGACTGGTGCTTTTATATAGCCATGCAGTATACATTCCATAATTCCGCATATTAGCTAAACAAAATCTCTGCAATTTTCATGTGGCCCGAGACAAAAGAAAGAAAAAAAGACTGAAAGAAAAACTAATTTTCTAAAGAGAATTCAACTTAAAAAATTGAAATACAGTAACTCACCTTGACTTTCTCCATTGTATCGTCCTTCCTCTTGCCAAGCTTAGCCCAGACCATAATGTTTTGGCGCGAAATTATATTTTGGCGCCAAAATAGGCTCGTTCGCATGGCAGAGACACAGGCTCGCAAAATAGCAACCCTGTCTTTAAACAAACTTGATGGATATACATAAAGATATCACTTACTTCGCTTGAGTTTTCTTCTTCCTCCTCCCATTCGGGTCTGGCGTTTTGCACATCATTAGAAGATGTCTTACGCTGGTTTTAAAACAAAAGAAAAGAAACAAAAAATCAAATGTCTGCAACATCCAGGATAACGAATCGATTGTTATGTCACCTTGAATATCACGTCAAATATATTTATGCGGCATGCTACATCCGTAATGCAAGAATATATTTTGTATAATTCACTTTACCATTTTCCCACAAGGCTTTTTTGTTTCTATAGAAGATAATGAAGTTTCCTTGAAAGAAAAAGAAAGATCTTCAGAATAGGACATTCATTGCAGTATTTTGAGACTTCTGATTAAAATTGAGCAGTAAGCAATGCATATCTTACCAAATCCATTAAGTCTTCTTCGCATCTTCTTTTCTTCTTTTTTATTTCTTGTAACTTCTTTGCTGGTTCTTTTTCTGTTGACTTTTCATTTAGCTTCTTTGGAACCTGTAGAGAAAAAAAGACTCAATCTATATATTTCGGAAATAAACTGACATAATTGGTAAATGTCAACCACATAACCGTCAGTTTTCTCTGGCATTACCGGCATTGTAGTTTTTGTATCTACTGCAGAATGCAGTAGATACTATGTCATCGTGTTGAAAATGGATATACTTCATGCTTCACTCCAATTATGAGTTCACGGTATATTGGTATTCACCAGAACATGCATGAGTTCTGACACGAAGTTCTGTGCTTGTTAACAATAGAAATGTGTTAACAATAGAAAAGTCGGAATATTTTCGGAAAATACGCGGGAACAAACAAGTAAAGACGAAATGACGTACGAATCGACCGAATGTCTTTCGGAAACATTCAGGAAAAACTGACAAGCACGAAGTGTGCACGAAGTTCCATGTGACTGACGACTGTTGACAAGTTTGACAGGAATTCAAGTCAAAAATCTTGGTAAGTGATGTTTTTAACAATGTTTTTATGTCAATTGATAAGGCTCAGCTGTAATAGAATGTGTGAGGTTTATTCTTATGGAGAATTTTTGAATCATTATTTAATTTTGAGGCCGTTTTTGAGTGTAAATAATACAATATTGAAGTGTTCGTCTCGATCATCGTTTGAGCCTTTGGCAATTGTACTATCCTTTAGCAACAGTAAACAAGTTAACAACGATTGCTGATGTAAATTATCAAATGACTCACTTCATTATACAATATTTCATATTCTATTAAGGAAATGTAATGGCCTTCGTATGTGCGAAGAGCTCAAAAGGCATGTGGACCCTGATTGCAAGGCCAAACAAACACTAGCAATCCTTTTATAAAACCTATGACACTGTCTATGAAAGCTGTCTCTATTGATGTACGTAAAAACATTGTTAAAAATATCACTTGCCAAGTTTTTCCGAACGTTTCAAAAAGACATTCGAGGTAATAACAAGCTGCCCTGTCCAACTCCATCAAATTCTTCATCGCTATTCGTGTTTCAGTTCTTTCCAATCAGCATTTCACATTTGTCAAAATATTTCTATAACACTTCTGCAGTAGATACATGCACCTTTCAGGTGCCTTTTATTTGTGCTTGTAATCCTTTCTGCTGCTCATATCTTATTAGCATCTAAAAAAGGGTATTCGTAAATCAGCTACATTACCGTGCGATTTCATTTTTTTTGGTTTAAAAAGGCGTTGTCTTGTTTCAGTACCTCTAGTTCCTAGAACGTGAAAAAAGCGGCTAAAAAAATTGCTCTATCATTGGCAGTGAAAAAGGTGACTATTTACCTTTTCTAAATTGTCTTTTTCTTTGTCAAGTTTTAGGTTACTGTTCTTCAAGAACTTCCACTCCTGTCGTTTGAAAGTAAAAGGATTATCATATTTCGTTGGAAGGGAACGTCATTTAACAATCTTTTCATACCTTTTGGAGTATTATGTTCTGTTGTCACAACACATCGAGCTGGTTTTCCAGATCGATCTTTTCCTAATTCAAAAGGTATTGGGGGCATTAATTAATCCAATAGACAAAGAATAGAAGAGGGAAAACCAAAGTGGTCAATTGACATTTAAAGCTTCAAGTTGATAAACAGCATGGTATACTTACAGTTTTGATATCTTCAAGCTGTTGCGACGCGTTTTCGAACATTTTAGAAAGAGGCTGAGAGAAAGAGAAAGAGAGAGAGAGAGCAAGCAAGCAGATAATTGAAACGAAGTGAAAAGAACTGGCATCAGAAATAAGTTAGTCTTACGTCTTCCCCAAGGCTGCAAAACGTTTCTTTCTTCCATTTCTTCGGCCTTGGAACCTCATTTGTGACTATGGATACGGCTCCCTCATAGTTACCATTAAGGTATTCGGTAAGTGCACGATGTGCAATGGCCTCATGACCCTGATGTTTAAAACTATCAAGGGGGTCAATAACATCAAAAGACGACTGATAGACTATTGGTTCCTTTTTTCTCTTGTTCTTGTTTAAGGAACCATCTTCAATTTTTTCCATTATCCTTGTCACCAATTCCCAGTTTCGTGCAGATTATTGGGACACTTTAAAGTAATGGAATAAAGTGCCACTTCCCCTCTGAAATATCAAACAAATGAGTGTATGGTGAGTACTGTTGTTGGAGACACCAATAAATCATTGTCATTCTTTTGATTGTCTTTTGACTAAAATAACTGATTGTGAAGAGTATACCTTTGTTTTTTCTGTTTCAAGTAGCCTTGAAAAATAAGTTTGTTGGGCCAAGCAAGAGGCTTTCGTCCACTGATGGGGCGGTCCAAATTTTCTAACCAGCATGTCTCTAAAGATGTATACCGTTCTTTTGAAAGGTGGTGGCCAGTTTTGTGAGGATTTCTTCGGAATATCCTGACCAATCAGACAATTTCCATTTTTGTCTGCCTCATAAAGCAAATTGCCAGCTTTGTCACCTGGAATCCTTGCAGTTTTCTTCTGGGTGGGAGGCCTAGGCTGCTCGATTTCGTCACTCAAAGCAACATTGAAAGGCTCTAGAAATCAATTATATACTTTGTGTGAAACAAACGGCAGTATAGCCAATGTATTTGTCATATAAGGTTTTTGTGGTTACCGGCTTAATGCCAGTAACACACTATGCCATCGGGTCCATGAGTCAGTGAGTGAGTGAGTGAAATTCGGGCAAACTTCGGGTGAAATTCGGAAATCTCCGAAAGAGAGGCAAGTGTCAAGCCGAAAGATACGGGAACTTCGTGCACCGGCCTGAGAGTGTTTAAGGCGACTATTAATAATCAAATATAGGGTTTGTGGTTATAAATATACGGTTTGAGACCAAACTGTGCAGTTTAGTCCAGAAATGTATCTGTAGGGGAAACGTTTGATCAATTCTCGATAAACGTAGTATTGACGTAGCCGTTCGGAATGAAATAGGAAACTGAAGCACGGAAACACGGGGCAATATTTTACTATAGATCAATGGCTTTGGGTCGTAGGCGTTTATAATGTGCATTTTAGTAATTAGAGGTGCCAAGGTAAGTTGATCGTAATTTATATTTCTCAATGGTTCTGTTACATTTTATATAGTACTTCAGTTTTCATTTTGCTTATGTAGAAATTTAAATGAACTTACCGTGTCTAAAGATTTGAAGGTTTTCGATTTGTAATAGACCTGTAGACAAATCTTTATTTGCACGTCACGGCATAGGTGCCCAAAATTTGAATTAATGTTTCATTTTTCGTCCAATCGATTTTATTCAAAAACATGGTTTAGAAAACTGTGTTTGGAGATTTGAGCCGAAAGCGAAAGAATTTGATGCACAAGATGTTTTATTCGGCGGGCAAGAGTTGTTATGTCACATAACTCAAACTGTAGCGTATTGCTACCAACACTTCAGACACCGTGAATAAAGTACTTTCACGTACGTAAAATACGAATGTCTGTAACTGTATAGAATTTTCTTTATTTGATGTAATCAGGCACAGCTTTAATTGATTCTTGTGAGACTTTGGAAAGACTAAAAATATATTTTTACTTTAATATGATAAGAATTCTACTTGGCTTTGGGCTACCATTGATATTATAATACTAAAAATGCCAAGCGTCGTCTTGTTTTTGACCTCGTAAAATTCAAGATTATCTTGAAGTGTGGTTTATTGTTGATTTGGTTGAGGCAATTTCTCAACAGAACTTACATGTTTGATCGAAATTTTGTTTTCCGGCCGTGTTTACAATGTACATTTACTAGTTAAAGGTGCGAAGGCAGGTAGAACATGATTTATATTTCTCAATAGTTCTGTTATATTTTATATAGTACTTCAGTTTTTCATTTTGCTTATGTAGAAATTTAAATAAACTTACCAAGGGCACTAGGACAAAGTCGGTGTGTGTATGCACTAGTCGAAGTAGACCCCTACCCCCACCCCGAACTAGGGACAGGCCTTGAAATGTGTCTATATCTATATTTGGATTTGGGGCCAGTAACCACATGGCCTCATAGAGATCTATTTTTCAAACTTACCATCATTATCTAATGATGTGTCAGGGTCCGTAGCCACTATGCCACTATCATCTAAAGTGCTTGCAATGAAGCTAGTTTCCATTTCAAAGCGGTCAGACTCTGGACCTGAAAGTACATGAAAGGAAGAAAATGTGTTTTCCGGCTAGTGTAAATAAACTTGCATTCTTGCGTGTTTTTGAGGCATTTATTTGTGTCAGGGAAATAGATGTAATCGGTTCGCGAGTACTGGCATAACAGAAAGTGATATAATACTGCAGCACTATTTCAGAAGAACATTGACTTAAGATGAGATGAATCTACACTTACTGCTGACACAAAATTCCATATTGTCCATATTGGGGTAGTCTGCACTCACACTTGCAGTACTTTGATCAGGGTCACATCTGGAGAGGCTGTTCCGGTCGTCACCGGGCTCTGTTTATTAAAAAATGCCACAAAATCGGCTGAGCTACATAAATCGCCAGCACTGGCATCTCTACAAATCTCGCATGTTTCATTATCGAGCGACAGAATATTGCTTGAGTAACTCCTGTACAATGTACCTGAAAAAACAAAACAGTTGTGCTCAGCATCAATTTGCAAAATACATTTCAGAATTAGGAGTCTGCTAAATGCGCTCCTATCTGAGAACACAATTTCACTTCGATTACTTCCAGGTAGTCCAAAATTTCATTACAGTGTCAGCTGAATGCTAAATTTCTGAGTTTTTATTTTTATTTTTTGCAACGGTGTAATACTAACCTCAATATGTTCATCTTCATAATCTTCTTCTACAGGTACAGTCACTGATTGCACCTCCAGAGTTGTTTCTGTTTCATCGATTCGCAGATAAATATTATTTTCGATTATCTGAAATCTCCACGTAAGTTCTGTCATACTCCAAAATATAATGAAACAGCCAAGGCGTCCTTCTCTTTTGAATCTTTTTTACTTTATGGATGGCTGTAGGTTGAATTGGACTTTTATAGTGAATATAATTACGTCATTACAAATATTGGGCAAGGCCTTTAAATTAGCTTTTACTCAATGTTAATGACGTCACGATTTTACAACTGGTCTTTTATCTGATAAACTCAAGAGATTGAGTAGGGGTATCCGATCAATCCTAATACTTCCCATATTCTAATTATGGCATCACGTCCTTGATGTGCATCTGTTATACGATTATCGGAAATGGTTGGAATGTTACAACATAGATCAGCAAGACGGCAGTAGTAATTGCCCAGGGGTGGTCCCACAGACAATCATGTGCGGCCGAACAAAAACGTTTGCGTTCTTTTACAAATTTAAGAAATTCAAAACTACTTATGATAGCATTTATTTGTGTGGAGAACACTTTTGAAAGAGAAAACTGTTTCCACCTGAGAGTTTGCACAATGCTTTTGTTTCCAAACTGCTCGAATTAACCCAAAGAAGTAGGGTTATTCTGTTGAGCAATCGACAGTGGTGTCAATGCAAATTAATGTACGGCAAATAAACACGACAGCTGATAGCTGAAATGCGAGCTTCAAGTTTAAGAATGCGTACACTGATAGATGGTGCCTTTGATATCAGATCTTTCCCACACTAATCTTTAGCTTTCCTATTTCGCAAGTGTATTTAGATAACGCATAAATAATCATTTAAGTTATATTCCTACAAACCGCACAACAAATCTCAGTTTTACCTACTGAAATTGTTCAGAAACGTGCGAAGAGCATAGGTAGTGAGCTGAGGAATCCAACAGTACAATTGACAAATATTATGGCACATAACCCCCCCAAAAAAAATTATCCAAAAATCATTAAAAGAACAGAAACTAGCCAACGTAAACTGGCTATGTCTTTGTACAGCAAAGAAGGCGTCATTCATTCATTTAGTTCTTCATTCAATTTTGTTTAGGAAATATTTAGATTTTAGATCAGTTTAGGAATAACTTTGCTATAATTAAAAAACTAAAAAGTATGGCATTATTCTCCAAAATCTCTATTAGCATCAAGACCGTATGGTGTGATTACACTCTCTAGCAATAATACCCATAATAATACAGAATGTATTAATGGTAAGGACAATACAAAACATAAATCACCGACTCGCGCCAAATTTCATTTTTGCACTTATGGTTAATAAACCATTGACTACCGCCAAATCAGTTTAATTTTCTATTTAACAAAATGCACTAATGGTAAGTGCAAGGCAAAAAAAAAATTATTGACTCACGCCAAATTCAATTTTCTGCCTTTTTCCGCCTTTTTTCCGCCTTTGAAATTGCACTTATAGTAAGTGGAAATGCAATTGTACACTCAACTGCACATGAGTCTAGTTTTGGCGCCTAGTTTCAAAATATTTAACTCTTCGTCGAGAGTGCATCCACCAAAGCCTTACTAGAAGTCTTATATTAACTCTTCCCTTCTTGTTTGAAGCATATTGACAAATGGGACTTCATAGATCACTTCTTAAAGTTATCAGGTTAATGTTCACTCCGTTTCTTCTTTCGAGTTACGTATTGCCCCCAAATGCTGTCCTACTTGACATGAACTTTATTCAGCAGATACAGAACAGAAAGGTTAGTTAAAACTGGTTATACCAAAAATCACTTATATACGCTTAGATGATGAGTTGACTGATAGATATTCACAGAACTGTTTTGAGGTATTTTTCCTCTCATTCAGGATATCAGTAACCTCAGGATACAAGCTTACAGAAATACACAAAAGGTGACAACGGAGTAAATACAGTTTTATAATATCAACATTTGTCTTTTGCTTACATCAGAGTTCATATTTAGAGAACTCATAATTGGGTCTAATTGTTGTGCAGGATGTGGAAAACTGGGAAGATTACGATTATGCATGTAGCTGTTTGGGAGACAACTGTGATTGCAAAGAAAAGGCTTCTGGAGATTTAGAGGAACTTGAAATAGAACTTTCACAAATTCAGGCAAGTTAGGGTTTTACATTTTTTTGTTTAGTCTGAATTCAAGGAAAAAAAATCCTTGGAAGCCGGCGAACCCAGTCTTTCCTTCCCTGAAATTTGACTCACGCTCAACATTGTTTGAATGACCTTCAGGGGCAACAGGGAACAGATAATGAAGATCCTTATCAGTTTGACACCCGAAATCAAGAGACAATATGTGATGCGAATGATGACCACCATGTAAGCATACACTGAAGACCTTGATATAACTTAAGAATTGAATTTTGAAAGTAGTATATGATAGTTGCCTTGTCATTAGTTAAAATCACAGGGTGCAGAATTAGTGTTTATACTATCCAGACGAAAGGATTGCATAGTAATCCCTATATAAATATCTTACGTAACGTCGACATAACGCAACAGCGTTACATGCCTTCTTAAGCCATTATTGGTGGGTAATATTCCAGTCCATTGACATACAATGGACTGGAATATGGTTGTTTTGAGTTAAGTTTAAAGGAATTACGATACTCTAGTTATTTCTAATATCACTTAGCCAGGCGCCCAGTGTGGTAACCAATCCTATTGGTTTATTCCTTTTAGAAAATAACAAGAAGCAAAAAACAAGCCTGTAAAAAAAACAAAGGTACATTGATCTTTGAATCCAAACGGTATTCTTTATAATTCTTGAATTGTTAAATAGCGATATTTGCAGAAAGGTTGTCCTATAATATAAATTTATACAAATACATCGTATATATTGTTATTGTGTTATTGTTATGTTTAGGCGGATTGTATATATGCGAAAAAAGAACAAGATACTCTTCTGCAGAACTAGTTTATCAAGAGCTCCGAACTACAACCTGCTGTTCACAGGAATGTCTTAAATCGGTCCCCTTTGAATCAGCATTGACAAAAAGAGATAATTTCTGGTTGTCGAAGTCCTTAACTCAACAAAGAAACATGATGCTTGAAAGTCTTGACAACAGTTTTTGTGGCTACAGCCTCGTAGAGGCAGTAGCCGTACTATGTCATCGTGCGTGTAAGTAAGTCTGTAACACCACAGGAAGCCCAATTGTTATTTTCGGGATCCCTCGGAACCAATCAGCATTCGACCAAACAACTTTGCTCTCGTGGCATGCAAAGGCAGTCGAAGGTGTCGCTAGTTCTAGGTAAGTTAAAGTTAATATTCTTTAGAAATTCAAGGAAATTTCATTTACCAAAGATTTTTGGCGTACGTTATGAGTGCTATTCAGCCGTTGACTCGATATTTTACCGATATATCGCACATATTCCAACTAAAGAGAGAGCTTCCAAGATACCTCATGGTTGGAGGGAAGTAAAGTTTACTGGTACATAAACATCAAATGTTGAAGCGAAGCATGACATTTATTGCAGCAAATGTTCACATGAAGTGTTCTTTTAGTCTTCTTCATGTTTTAGGTCAATGTTTATGTCCAAAGTCTGACCTGCTGCGACCAGCGAGACAGCGTTTCTACGCGACGGCTGATTTGCCTCAACTAGTACCGATACGAAACAAAGGTGTAGCAGAAGAAAACTACGAAAATCCCTTATTGAAATAATGTTATCATTTCTGTTCTCAAAAATGTTTTTTTATTTTATATTGTATATATTATATTTTATACAATGTTCAACTTTTAAAATATCATGACTATTTTTTCCTCTAACAAATAGTCTTTTACATAAGTTTTATATTTGATATTGTTATCATTTAGATTTATTATGTATGTTCCAGTTCATCACAATAAAGTGATTATCACGTCCGTTCTCAAAAATGTTTTATATCTTATTTGATATTTCCCATAGAGTACCAAAGTATGACATATAAATTTTTGGGATTATTTAAATCTTACTCCTTCGTTCTGTTAGAAACAAGGGAAAAGAAATGAAAAACGTCTGCTTGCATATTTCAACACTCAGGGTTTAGGTCCACAGATGCTCAGCAGTACTCACTTACAGCTACTGTAGGCTGTAGACACATGCGTCTGGCAGACGCCTATTTTTTTACCGAGGGAGGCCGTAGATTTTTCCACATTGAAAGTCCAAATCCAATATGCAGAAAAGCGTGATGTGTCGTCTATGGTATCAAAGAAACAAGGTTTGTAATGTTTAAGTAAATATTTCAGACAGTCCTATATTGAAAAATGTAAAGCTAGGTTTTTTCTGATACTTGTTGCCATATATAAGACCCGCAACCACTGAACCAATTCAGTCATGCACCCTACAACTAAACTACGTTTTGTTGATTATATGAAAGAAATTTATATATTACACGTTTATTAGATACAAGGACATTGTGAAACTTCACAAACAAGGAGTTCAAAGTGTCGATGAAAAGCGATTTAAGCCAAAGTCTCTTTCCTATGACTTGGCGAAAGAATGGATGAAAAGGTTTACCCTTATGGCTGATGTTATGCCAACAACGGGAAAAATCAACCTCCATTTTGACAAAGAAAGGTGTCCATATGTTATATGTTGAAGAAATGAAGTTGAGAAAAAACGTACATCCGCTTTTGTCAAGACAACACTTTATAAGCGGCATGTGGAAGCATGAATTTCCAGATGTTGTTATACCAGAGGTATGTAGGTTGACTAGTAGTAGTGCTGCCGAATAAATACTGTTTACTATTTAATATGCATGTTGACCATTACTCTTGCAGCAATCACGTTTTACAAAGTGTGGAGTTTGTGTTCACCTCAAAAACCAGTTGATGAATCCCCGGCTTAGTGCAGAAAAGAGGGTGCGCTTTACCAACATGAGAAAAGTACACCTCGTGCAGCAAACGTAAGAAAGTATTTCGCCGTTTGCATATTTTTTGTTCGCCCGTTTTTTGATTCGTCATCTTTTATCACTTTTTCAATAGGGCCGAAAGACAGAAATACTATAAGCATGGTATTTAAGCTGAAATGGATCCTTATAAATACTTGTCAATAATTATAGATGGCATGGATCAAAACAAAACTCACTTGCCACACTTCACAGAAAACCCGAAGGTAAAGGCAATATTCTCACATTGAACTGTTGTATTTCAAGAGTTTCTATTTTATTCACCGATCCCACGCACCATTTTGGTCTCAACTTCTACTTCCTATGTTTTTAGAGCCGACCACGTTTTTTCAATTGACTATATATATTAAGTTAATATTTTGTTTACTGATTAGGCTGATGAGAACCTCTGGAAATTGCAGATGCATATTACTGGAGTTTTGCTGAACGCAAGGTCTTCAGCGTATTGCTACATGGATGCAAAATAATATTCTCATGATTCGAATTTTACCATCAACATTCTTTTCGATGTTTTGAAGAAAGAAAAAGCAAAGGTGGCCGATTTTTTGTTTTATTTTATTTATTTATTTATTTATTTTTGTGCGGTAAATTGTGCAGAGGTTTGGGGGTAGACTGAACATTCAAATAAAAGGACATGGTTTCATTCATTCATGTTTGACATGTTTTTGTATTTATCTATTTCAGAATGGAAGGCTCCCCCTAGTCCTATATCTCCAAATGGATAACTGTGGATGAGAAAATAAAAATTGATTTTTATTGTCATTCCTTGCATTACTAGTGTATTTTGACATATTTAAAAAGGTAAATCAGATCATGGCCATCTACACAATATACTCCTCCAAAATCATTTGTAAATGCAATTTTTTTCTTTTTCTTTTTTAAAATCAACAGGTGCGTCTTGGGTTTCTAATGGTGGGCCACACCCACGAGGACATTGACCAGTTATTTTCTCGAATTTCAAAGAGGTTGCGGAAAAAAGATATTTTAACTGTTGACGACTTAAAAGAGGAAATCAGGGAGTCGTACAAACCAGTTCCTGTTGTTGAACAAATTCATCACGTGTTTGACATCAAAAACTGGTTAGACCCAATCCAAAACGACGTTATGGGTCATTCAGATCCCCATCAATTCAAACTCTTAAAAAACAAAAGAGGAGCAATTACACTTTCCTACAAAAAGTGGAGTACTTCCCCAAAATGGAATGTAACTAAGGCGTTGTTTAGTGCCAAATTAGTCAAAAACTTGAATGGCGAACCCGAAACGCTACCTTTGGACATTGCAAAGATAAATCTCGATAAACTAGAGGCCGACATTACAAAATATAAAAGGAAATTCAGCAGAGCAACGGAAAAGTGGTGGAATGACTACATTGGCAGTATTCGAAATCAGACCTCCAACCCAGAAGGTCATAGAGGAGAATGGGGTTGGAATAAACTGCTTGAGCCTGAAAACCCTAAGGTGGTGACACACAACTGCCCAGTTACCGCAGATGACTCGCGAGCACATGAGGAAATTGAGAGACTCTTTGCAAAGGAGCGCAAAGAATCAAAGGTACGTTTTAGGAAATAGGATTCATTTTATACACTTATTTCAAAATAGGTTGTTAGAGCTAAAAGGCAATAGTAGATAGGTCAGTTAAACTCCGAAATAATCAAGAAGTTTTAGAAACAGCTTCGTTATTTCGTCTCGTTTTGCTCCGAACATTGATATAAATGTGATTGTTGACTTTCTTGATAAAAAAACAATATAGCCCTCAACCGTGAAAAGTAGAATTACCTATCTCCTGTCGCCTTTATATAAATGCCTACAGCAGTTATTGCAGCTACTTTCATTGTTCGAAGTAAATATTTCAATTTGAGGCTATCGGGTCAAACAGCAACAAGCCTACATTGCCTCAAAGCAATGATGTTTCGCCCCGTTCAAAACCCTTTACGAGACTTGGAGTTCTAAAAACTTGCAAAGAAAAATGTAAACCGATAGATATAAGCCTGTAAATCCGTGTGATGATTTGAAAACAATTTTGCCATAAAAATATTTAATGACTTATTATATTAAGTAGAGCGTAAACTTACTGTCGAGATTACCATGATTTCCTCTCCTGTTATGATTGGCTAATTTCACACACGTAACAAAAATTTAGGGCGTGTATGATTGTTACAAGTTCTGTTCCCAACAAATCAGAAAGGGGTGTTCCCACTGTCAACTAAACAAAACATAGTCCTTTTCGCGAGACGTTCTATAGCGCTTGCTTTCATGTGATTGGTTGTCGGTGACAGGCACTTCAAATATCATTTGGTGGTACGTTTTCACGTACGGATGCTAATTGACAGACGCGCCAAAAATTATGGGTTAGCAAAACCAAATACAGTAAACAAAAAAATGGACAGAAACCTGCTGGATAGCCTAGACCAGAAACCATTGCTCATGATTCATTAAGCGCCATAAGAGCTATCGTCCCTGTAGATATTCAGAACAAGTGAAATGTGAAATGATACCATTCCATCAGGTTGTTGTGAAAACCAAGGATGATGTGAGGAAACTGCAGAGAAAGAGAAAAAGTACTAATAACAAAGAAAATCCAAGACCTAAAAAAAAGAGACATACCAAGTCGAAATAAGCAGACTAGTCAACCGTATGAAATTTTTTAAACAGGGTCCCCTATACCCCTTTGGAAAATGAAATCACGCTAAAATATTTGGTCTTTTCACGTGTCACGGATAATTAAAAAATCTCTTTCACATTGACAAAAATATCAAAGTTGCTTCACGTGGACACAAAAAGATTTTAGACCTTAAATCACGTTTCACGTCAAAATAAATCATCCATGCACGTTTCACGCAAAAGGTATAAGGGACCCTGTTAAAAGAAGCTTTATATTCGTTTTTCAAACATTTGCTCGACGATAGTCGGCGCCTCGTCTAAAGCCAGAAAGACTGAACTGAACTATGGTGTTTTCCATTTTAGTGGAACCAACCGGTAGTCTCCTTTGCAGCCGTTTTTAGTCATGAAGATTACCAACCAGCCATAATGCACTAATCGTAAGTGCAGTTCCACTATGTGTAAAGTTCTATGTGCCTGGATTAGCAACAACGATTATAATATTTCTCTGTGTATCGCCAGTCCCACTTACTGTAAGTGCAAGTAGTTTAAACAGTGAATTCATGCACTAATCGTAAGTGCACTAATCACATACATGATGCGCCGAAATTAGCCGAAACGATTATTAAATTCTTAGGTGTCGCTGGTCGCACCTACCATAAGGGGAAGTAAATGATATTACAGTGATTCCATGCACTAATCAATATGCTTAGGAAGTTGTGTGAACGCTTACATCTTTTAAGTAAACACGGTTCCCCTAAGTACTACTTTGGTATTTCATGTACTTTAGACCTACTTAAACGCCAGTGTGAACCCACCTATAAGTGCAGTTTTGTTTGGCAGGACACCTAGATTAATGATGAGTCGGACTGGCGTGACAACACAAAAAAATATTATCAGATGTAAATAACTTGATCGAATTGTCGAATGCACTTGAATTGTCAAATTTTAGTACAGAATGTGAATAATATGAATTAAAAACTCAAAGGAAAATATAATTCCACGAAAAACCTTTTGTTTATATACCAATTGATGGCTTTATATACCAATTGATGGCTTGCACCATTTAGTCTACGCGCGATGTTTTGTTCGGTATCGAATGTCAATCTACGCGCCAAGAAAGCATTGATTTGTGATAATATTCATATCAAAGCAAAGGCGAAGGTTTGAATTAGTGCATCGCGATGTAAAAATGTCTTGAATACTTGATCAGCTGTATTATAAAATATATGCTAGCCTGCAAAGGATTTTCTGTGGCGCTGAAATATCTCAAACCTTGGAAATGATAAATATTACTTGTCCTAAGAGAAAGACGCGGCTGGGACCAAAAATATTCCTCGACACAGCTAAGGTAAGAAATGCACTACTTGAATTAATTGAAACATTGATTACCACGTCGGTGACTGAATCAATTTTCAGCTAAATTCATCATTTTTTGTGAAAGGACGAATTTAATATCCGGAGAAAGAAATCACTTTAGCATTCCCTCAGTGAAAATTAAATTTCCTTTTTCGTTGTCACGTTATTCAGTCATGATGATCGAAGTCGCCATAATCGCCAAGAGATTTTTACCGAGTAAATGTTGAAATAATTTGTAAAATTACATTCTTCAAGGTTTGACTGAAGGACAGTAACTTGATTCAGCTTTGAATAGTTGCTTGTAGATTTCAACCCGCCTGAGCACTTATCATTAGTGGAATGATACCATTTGCACCCTTCGTAACCTATTTCTATGTCGTAGCACTTATCATAAGTGTAAACAAGCCGGAGTCGACTCAAACCAGGTTACCGTAAGTGCAACGGCGTAACTTGCACTCATCGTAAGTGCAAACGATCCAAAAGCACTTATGATGACCTCAAGGTTGGATTTATTTATGCAGGTCGGATTTATTTCGGCAGTTGTTTTGAATAATTCATATCTGTACATATATCTCTGATGTGCTTGTGTAAGGATCTTGCATTAAGAAAACAGATTTTCAAACTTATTTGAGGTGCATTATATATCGGTTTTATTGCAAGAGATAACTGTCCGTCAGTTCTCAAACGATGCATTTCTGTTTGGACATCATCACTGGCAGCTATTTTGTTTTCACACAGGTCTGTGATGTAAAGACCATCTATAGTTGTCACTCTACTCAATCCTACATAATGTATGTGAGGTATTGCTCTTCTTGTTTCAAAATTAACTACAACGTTGGTTTCAGTATCACCTTGTGATCTATGAATGGTTTTAGCAGCAGCAGGTCTCAGTGGGAACTGTGCTCTAACAACTTGTACAGATCTTGTTCTGTCTATAGCAAACTGTGTATTGACAGGTTTGATTGGGGTCCATGTTTGTTCAATAGCATTGGCATACAACTGTTTATTATCATGCCTAGTTTTTTGGCCAACATCAGGATGGTCAAACTGTACCCATATTATACCTGATGGTTTATCTGTCTGATGTATTTGTATTAGTTTGATAACATTACCGGCACCATTGGTCATACCATCGTCAGTTCTAGTATTAAGAGATATCTCTGTTCTTTCTCCTGCTGCTACATGTAGTACAGAATGCAGCTGTTTGGTTTTCCTTGGATCACCAGGTACTTGTTTTAAAATGTTATCTCTAAGTTCCTGAGTCTCAGCTCCAACTACACTGTCATGGGCTTTAATAGAATATTTGGCACCTGATAGTGCATTGTGAGCTCTGTCGTTAAAATTATTCACTTTTGCATTTAGAATGAACAAATGTGGTACATCATCAATTTTTCAATGTCTTCTTTAGTATGATTTCCTTCTCTTAATCTATTCAATAATTCAGCAAAAACTTTGCTTTCTCTTTGTCTCATTATTTGTTTTAGTTCATACATTTTGAAAAGTTCTTTCCATATATTGGGAGCAAGAACACCATATTCATCATTATCCATGTTTTTTGAATATATAACCATCCATCACTGGCTGAAGTTGAAATAAATCTCACTATAGCGACAATACTTTGCACCACCCAAAAGGTAGTGAACTACCTTTGATATCTTTCAGTCTTCTATTTATTTTGAACATTGAACATGGTATTGCCCACCATTGATATTTCATCAATAAAAATAAGTTTAACTTCACCAAGTTGAAATCTTATTGTGTTAAGTCTACTTGAGTCAAGACTTTTGTAATTTTTTTAATGACTGGCATGCAGGTATTGCTAGAGCACTATGAATAGAAAAATTATTCCTTTTGCTCTTTATTCAACATTTGGACAATATGTCTGTATTCATCATCTGGTGATTCATTCATTATTAGTGGTTCACTATTATTCACTGATGGTATTCCTAAATCATCTGACAGATTATAATTTCCAGCAAAATCTGGATGTAAATCCTGGTCCCCCTCAGCTTGATCTTGTCGTTCTATATTTTCAGTACATGGAGCTATATCATTATATCTGTCTTCTATTTGATTTATTTGTTGTTGGATTTCATTGAAATCTTCATTGCATACAGCATATTCATTCATTTTCTCTTAATTGCATCGTAAAGCAGGTTATATCTATCTTCATATGATGAAAATTGCCTAATAAGTCGATTTTTTCATTTCTCCATGAGTAAACAGCATTAAAAGTTCACGATAGTGTTTTTTCTGGTTCAGTTTGTTTGTTAAACCACACACTTCTTATTATCCTGGCTTTAGAACGCTTCTTTGTTCTACTACCTGTTGTTTTTTTCATCATTATCCATGCATCAGCATTGTGTTCATCATGTTTGTTCATCATCAATAAATTTTTCCATTGGAAGTGCATCAATATCAACGTCACCCATATCCTTTACATATGGTTTTGCATTACAGCTATCATACCATGCTGCCCAGATCTGCTAGTGTTAAATTTTCAAATTTTATGTGGCCGTTTACTATATCTCTTAAGTAATCCACTGGTATATATTTTCTTCAGATTCATCCTCCATGTTTTTTATATCTTCCAGTGGTTTCAATAGTTGCACCCTTTTCATCAGGAGGTGAAGTATTTATGAATATGATTTGCCTAGATGCTTTTCTCATGGGTAATTGTAAGACAATGTACACTGCTTCTTGTGCACTTATTTCAACATTATTAAGAAACTTACTTCCTATATCTCTAACCTGCTGTTTTATGTTATGATTCCCTTGTCTAGCTTCAGTGCAAGCTTGTCGTAAAAGTTCACTCATACCTTTTTGACCTTTTGATATGTAATTTACTATATATACAGCACAAGCATACACATCTAAGACAAACTGTATATCCATATTTGCTCTCCATGCACTAAGACAAGCAGGATTATAATTGTTTATACGAATTTCATTGGGATTTCTTTTCAAAAACACTGTAGGAGTATTTAAAGATGAGCTAATAGCAAGTAAATAGTTCTGCTCAGTTATATGCAAAGTAACCAATATTTGATCAATTGAAATATCTTCATCTTCTTTGAGGTCATTCAAATAGTTTTTCACAGATTTCCAATTATCTTTATGTGTTTTAGTTTCACTCTGAGGTGTATCTTTATCCAGAGGATAAATGATCATTGTTTGCCTCATTGGAGGTTGTGGATAATTGAATCTACATGGACTGCTTGTATTCTTACGACATGTATGTGAATGTCTATGTATCTGTCTATTAACAAGATTCAATAATTCTGGATTATCTACTGGTTTGTGACATGAGATGATTTTATCAATAAATGCTGTTACTTCGACATCGCTGTCTACTTGAAAGTGCGGAGCTCCTTCAAGCCATATTAGCATGTGAATATGAGGCGATCCCCTTTGTTGATATTCAACTCTATAAACCCAATCAGATATTTTACCTAAAGGCTCTGAAGAACTTAAGAAAAAGTGAGTCAAAAACTGATTAAGTTGATAATCATAGTGTCTGGCACATGTCACAGGGTCACTTTGTATTAGTGTACATCTATCTTCCAGTTAAAATTTTCGATCTGCTCATCAGTATAATTTTTATGATCAACAAGTTGACCAAGGATTCTAAGCAAGTGTACCCACTGGGTTTCAGCAGATGAAAAACTACAAAACAGTGTAGCAGGACCAAGCTGTCTTATCATTGCAAATAAATCTCTTTTAGCTTTTTCAAAATATGGAGGTGAACCTCTTAATGCATTTAGAAATTTATACCCTTCATCATGACGGATTAATCTATCTAAAGCTCCTTGCTGTTTCAATTGCCCTGCTTTAATATTTTTATTATTTCCCTTGCATTTTCTAAGAGCAATATGTGATTTTCCTAAAAGTATTTTCATTTGTAACTTCTTTGTTTTATAAAAAATATTTTCAATGCACATCGCAGCTCGTGGATCTGACTGTCTTAGTTCTGACTTGCAAATATCACTAAAGGTAACACTGACTTTTCTTTGTTTAGTTTCTGGTCTTGGCTGACCAAAAAATGTTCCAAGATATGCCAACTTCTTAAAATGCTTATCTCTAAAAACACTCAATGGCCTATTGCCAGCTGGAGCAATATTAAGAATATTTTGCCGTTCATTATCTTCTAAAACGTCTGTTGCAGTAAATAAAGTATCAGTTACACCAGCAGGTAATTCTACATCATCTTCTTTTAATTCATCATTATTAACTAAGTTTACAGCAGTAATATCACTGGAGCTATTATTTTCATTTGACTGTGATTGCAAGCTGTTGTCATTGTCAACATTATCACATTGTGCAGCTTCAATGTTGTATTTGTTGATCCAATAATTATCAAACGCTATCCCTTCATCTCTGTATACACCTATTTCAAAAAAGGTTGTCACCGCTAAGAACGATAGGCGATAGGTAATAGGTCATTCCAAGACCGCAAAGCACTATTGATTTCTTAATTAAGCCATCCTAAATCTTTCTTTACACTCTTCCATCAAGTATTTGGCTATTCATATGTAAATCAATTAGAAATCAATAGTGCTTTGCGGTCTTGGAATGACCTATTACCTATCGCCTATCGCTCTTAGCGGTGACAACCTTTTTTGAAATAGGTGTAAACTGCTTTTTGTCATTAATCATTTTGCTGTTTGAACTGTACAGGCCCGCAAATGATCCCAGGCCCGCAAGTGATCCCAGGCCCGCAAATGAACCCACTAGAGGCCCACAAATGATCCCAGGCCCGCAAATGAACCCACTTGAGGCCCGCAAATGATCCCAGGCCCGTAAATGAACCCACTTGAGGCCCGCAAATGATCCCAGGGGAAAATACGGAATCTGATGGATGGAACGGAATTATAAGTGATTACTAAAAAAATACACCGTAAAATAATTATAAAATTTTCAGTATTCACAAAATTTAATTATAATTAACACAATTAAGAATTAGTGCCCAAACAACTGAAGCTAAACACATTTATTTGTTGATCAAATTAACTTTTAAAATGTATTCAATACAGGTGTATATGCTAGATTATTCTTTTCAATTCCGTAATCTAATTATTATGTGTGATTACATAACGAGCTTTGTCCTAGACTGATTAGTTCGCTCAATGTACCCAATGTATCTATAAAACTTTTAATGCGATCAGAGATTTTTTTTCTACAATCGTTGTGGAAATTAGATATAAAAACTTTAACAAATACAAAGCAAAAACTTAGTGTGCGACAAACCACTAGATGATTAACTTTGTGTTTCATTTTCCCCCCTTAATTTGTTTTTGCGTTTAACTTTATGCTTCTTTTTGCTCAGTCTAAAATTTCTTAAGTATCCTGAGGGATTATTATCCTACGAGTCTTAGTTTAATATTCAGTTCATATTTCATGTTTGTTTGTAATTCCGTTCCATCCATCAGATTCCGTATTTTCCTCTGGGATCATTTGCGGGCCTCAAGTGGGTTCATTTGCGGGCCTGGGATCATTTGTGGGCCTCTAGTGAGTTCATTTGCGGGCCTGGGATCACTTGCGGGCCTGGGATCATTTGCGGGCCTGTACAGAACTACTTTGTGTTGTCGTATATTTAAAGACAATGCTAAACTTTTATACTGGAGTTTTCACTTTAAATTGACTTTGATAGTTGCAGTCTGGCTCTGTAACTGAGGCAACATGCTTACTGTGTGAGTGATATCTGCAGGTATATTAACAATATTACCATGTATCTTAAGCTGTCTTCCTCTAGGAGCCTGCATCAATTTTTGAAATGCGATTCTTGGTGCTAATAATCGGCATTCTAATTCATTCAGATAAAAAAAATCCGGTTTTTCTGGAAAAACCAAACCATTTGCAACAGCACATGGAGGGACCTTGTTTTTTATCAAATGATTTTTACATGTGTTACAAACACACTCTTTGTCATCAACACTGGTTTTATTTAATAGATATTTTTTCATGCCAGGATTTGTCTGTCTAAGTTTATCTGCATTTATGACACTATGTCTATACCATAACTGGTCACAACTATAGATGTAAACTGGACCTTATTTTACTATATCATGGAATTTTTCAATGGCACAATCAAGATGTGTAGTTGCTCTACGATTCTTTTCATAATCATTGCATTTAGCTTTTTTCTCTGTAGAGGCTGAAGCTGCTCTACGATTCCTTTCATATTCATTATGCTTAGCCTTTTTCTCTGCAGATGCTGAAGCTGCTCTATGATTCCTTTTGTATTCATTTCGCTTTGGTCTTTTCTCAGGAGATTCAGTGGACATTCTATATTGTCTCATATAACCGAGAACTTGAGCTTCTCACTAGAACCCCAACAACGTTGGAAATACCAGAGGTTGTACTAGGCAAAGAAACGGCAGGAATTCCTGTTGTGACTGTGCAGTGCCATTTTCACAGTTATACAAAATCTACTCTATCCTGCGGTTTGCCGTGTGCGATCAACGTGATGCTAAAGGTCACTATTAGCACATTAGAAGCTGCCTTTGGAGGAGTTGGACTGAGCTTAAGGCCTTTTGATAGCAGAGGGACTTCGCTATTTGTGAGGACTTTGCTTAAAAGGTTCTTAATAAATCTCTCATTATGAACCCTAGTTTTTGCTATACGATATCTGTTCATAATATAATGCCTTTTAGAGCGAGATTCCGTTCGCATAGTTCTTACGCGCTGAGAGTCATTAAGTGAGACATTTAGCTTACAACTCAATTTTTATTTTCACATTGTGAAAAAAAGTTTTACGGTTGTTAGTTCCTTGACTTTCTTTCTTAAGTCATCAAGTTCGTTTTCCTCAGATTTCTTAGCAAATTGTCTCTTTTTTGTCCTATGTATTGATTTATTCCTTGCTTCTAGTAATCTCTTCTTTTGGTCTGGGTTGTTGTTCAGTGATGTTTTCAACAATGCTATGGCTTCATTGTCTGCACTGATATTTTTCTGGTGCTGTTTGACCAGTTTAAGTAGACTTTGTTCAGCAACTTTGCAAATGTGGTGGACTTCGGCAGTGAAGGTAGAGGCTGGTCTGATGTTGGGTTTTGACTGGTACTGTAGACCAACTGGACAGCTACTTTTGCCGACAAATTTGTTGAGGACCAACATTGACTTTTTTACTTTTGGCAACTCCTCTTGATTTGATGCGGTTCCTTGTGTGGTTGGAGCTCTCTGCAGTTTTCTGGCACTTGGGAGGTGGTTGATATTATGGAATCTCGTCATCGCTACTCTCTAGATCTCTCTTGAGTGGAGACAGTGGTGTTGCCTGGCTTTCCGTCATTATGACGAGTATGGCAGCCGTGTTGTCAGTGTTCATAGTTCTGAATAGAACTGTTTTCAGTAGTTAAGCAGTCAGCAAGACTGGTTTCAGATAATTTAATAAGGCCTAAAAGCCTTATTTCTCAGTTAAGTGAAGCCACTCTAATTTTTGTTCCAAAAAAAAGTAATAATAAGGCTATGTAATTTAAAATGTAATTCGAGCTTGATAAATGTCTGTAAAAGTAATGCTGATCTATTCTGTGACCGAATTTCAATTGAAGTAAGCTTTTCTTCCATTATTTGTTGATCATTTCAAATACAATCAAACAAAACGGTTTTAAAACCAGTGTACAAACTCTTAACAATGTCTTTAATGTGATCAGGGATGTGATGATAGCTAAGTACGGACTGTATCAAGTTATGATGAACTTCACCAAGAGCATTTTTAAGGTCAAGCAGTGTGGAGGTTCAAATCAAATCAAGCAGACATTCCTTTGACTCGTACATTTATTGTAACGGTAAAACTACAAACAAATCAGATTTTGGGCTCAAATATTATAATCAAACAATGAATCTCAAAACAATGAATGATTTCACTTAATTTTAACATGATTACTTACGATCGTGCCTGCATTGAGGGCTAATTTTGATTACAGCAAAACTTAGTGCGATTACAAAATAGTTTGTTATTGAACCTCGTGGAAGTCACGTGACCACACAGGGTTCCCGGAAACTGTCCCGAACAAGCAGAGTGATGACAAGAGAACGTTGTTTGGATCGAGCTTTGTTAATAATGTTAGCCATTTGAGCAGTATAGTTTTAAGTACTAGGTTAGGTGTAAATCCCTTTTGGATATCTTGGTTAACAAAGTTTTTAGCAGCAAGAAAAGAGAAAATGGAGTTAAAAAGACAGGACGTAAATACCTTCAAAGTGACGGATTCCAGAGTGATAGGACGGAACTTTGAAGGAGTATCTGTAATAATAATAATAATAAGGAATTTCTATAGATAGACAACCTGAGTGGAGGTTTTATTCACACTACAGGTGTAAGATACTGCTTAGCCTCGACCCCAAGACCTGGGGCTTAGAGACTAAGCACACTCTGCAGAATGAGGGTGGTCCCTATGACCGCAGACGTCTGCATACCACCCAGAACGTCTGGAATACCTAGATCTTTCAGGTACCCCTCAAGATTACTAGACACGACCCCTAGAGAACCAACAACCAACGGAACCACCTTTGTTGACACCCGGTGCAACTTTCGTATCTCCTTTGCAAGAGGAGAATATTTAGCAATTTTCTCCTCTTCCTTCACCACCACATTACGATCCCAAGGCACCGAGAAATCAACAAAGGTCCACTTACGAGCCGCTCGGTAATAATAATAATAATAATAATAATAATAATAATAATAATAATAATAATAATAATTATTATTATTATTATTATTATTATTATAATGATGATGATGATGATGATGATGATGATGATGATGATGATGATCAATCTTTCAAGAGGAAGCTTCCTCACAACTTGTGATTCTCAGGGAGGTCCTCCATAACAAAATAAAAGTTAAGAAATGCTCAGGAGCATAAAAACTAATCCAAATTTAAAATATTAAAATATAAAACACTTCATAAAGTTAGGAAAATTTCGAAAAGCCCTTCTGGCTGGACTATAAAAAGCTGTAGTGTGATAGATATTGCGTGACCCGTGTGCTGGGGAATCATATTGGCTGAATACACATACAGTTTAAACCTTTTTTTTCTTTATTCAAACAAACACGCCATTTTCTCGCCATTTTTATTTAGCTGTTCTTACATCAATTTTTGTTAAAAAGTGTTGTTAAATTTATTACAAAGAGGTAAACTTGATAAAAGATGAAGATCAAACAACCCACAGCATGATAACATTGCTGAAAGTAAAAGATCAAGTGTTCTACAAAAGGAGAGAATCTGACAAGTTCAACAGTCATTCTTCAACATATCTTCTTCGCTTTAGAACTGCAGCTTGAAGTGAAGGGTTTGAACTACCAACATTGAAGGTGCAATGATTGAAGACTGCTCCCGAGAAAAGCGGTTGATCAAGAGAATGAATGGTTGAACTCCCAGTGCTTGTAGTGCTTATGTTTTGAGTGACATTACTCAAAGGAACCCGTGGGCTGCTCAACTTGCTTATGGCCAAAGACATGTTCTTCAGAGGCACTTGAGTAGCTGTCGATGGATTTTAAGTTTTTGTGCCCTGTCAGCTGGCTGATGTCAAGCGGATTGAAGTTGTCGTGGCAGAGTGCTGTTATCATTGTTCGTCGAGCAGAGTGGTTGGTGTACTTGCCAGGAATGTCAGCATTGGCCGTCATTTGCTTCATGAAAGATGCAAGAGAATGAACTCCAAGTGGCTGGCGCTTGTACCATATATGTGTCTTGGGATTCTTTACCGTTGTAAAGATATAATGGGTAATCTTCACTCATGATTTCTGCTGGTTGATGCTCCAAGTAGGCTTTGAAAAACTTCACTTGACACCTGTCATTCCCGGTAGCGTACATTCGTCTATTAAAATATCGCTCGGGCCCGAACTCTTTACCACCGGGTCTGGTCTTTGATCCACGTTCAGTTTGCCAGATTATATACTCTCGTTTATCTTCACCTTGCTCTTTATGGATTTCTAGATCTCCCAGGAGATCATGTGCACTTTTTTCTTCCCTTAATGCTAGTTCTTTCTCTTTCAGTTCCATTTCTTTTTCATTTCTCTCTCTTAAGAACTCCACAGTTTCAGAGCCTGTTTTTCTTTTTTCTTTTTCTTTTCAACAACCCCCGTGGTATCACCATCATCATCATCAGTGGCACCAGTATCATAAGCTTTCCTTTTCTTGTTCTCACTAAATTTCTCCATTGCTTTCTGCCTCATGTCAATTGCTTTTTGCCTGTCTTCTAATTGTTTCTTCTTTGGATCACCTATGAATGTGTACAATTTCAGAAAATTGAAATCAATATTTGTCAGATGGTTTACACATTTATAAAAAATTGTTGATAACTTTAGTGTACAAACACTAAGAGAGTGCAATGCTTTGCACTATTTAGTACAAAATAGTACTAACTAAACAGAGAACAATAAAATTAGCATAACATCACTTTTATACTATTTATGTTACATGCTTTTAGTACAGAGCATGTCTACAGTGCATGTATATTATATAAAACTGTATAAGACATATTTACGAGCTGTTAAAACAGAAAAAAATGCTATCAGAGTGAATTTTGCCAATATTTCTTCGACCAGCTTGTCTAACTCGGTCATTTCAGGTGAGATACCCGATGCCCATTTTTCCTCTGCCATTCTTTTCTTGTAAAAGTGTGGTTCGATCCTGAACTGACTCTTTTGTTAACGTTGTATTAAACTTTAGATAGTCTAGTGACTTCCAATGGTCACACACCTTATGCCACAGCTGTGCTCTTCGCTTGATATGGGTTTGTCAGTAAAACTAAGTAAGTTCCAATCCATTGGGACACTTCTGTGAAGTCAGAAATATATGAATGAAACAGTTTGAAAATCTATTCAAACATTATATAAGCCAGTTACAAACAAATTATATGTACTAAGACAACTAGGCAAACAGTTATTTTACACACACAGCCAAACACAACAAAGTTAACATTAGAATGGGCAACTTACTGCTCAGGTTTTTGAGTTTCGCTACTTCCTGACACAGACATTTTTTGGCTGTTTCTAGGCTATGTTGATGACCTAAAAGGAAACGTTATTAAGTTAAAAGCGATATATTTGTGTAAAATTATACAAGATGAAATAAAAAGAAATAAAAAGAAAACAGGAACTTACCACTTTACCGTTTTTCACCTTCAACACGGACGGGAAAGCGAGAGTTTTCACATCATCATCCATGACGAAATCACTTCCGGCTGCCGTCCATGGCTCAGAAACGTCTGCTGCTTAAGCTCTCTATTATTTAAATATGCCTTAAGTATCTGACCAGCATCTTTAGCCTTAGCAGTCCAGTTGACTGGAGTCCCTGGGGTCCACTGTTTAAAATCATGTAACAACTCTACGTAGTGTCCTGTAATGTATTTTGGGCTATGGCTCTTTTCCTTGTCTTCTTTTCTCTGTGTAACTCTTTCTTGTGCATCATCTACTGATTCAAAAGACTGATTGAGCCATTGTACATTTCTTGCTGTAAACGATGTTCTTTGTGCTGCCACATATTTTCAACGCTTTTCTTAAATTGACGTTTAACATTTCTATTTTTCTCATTCTTTCAGTTGGAGAAACTTTCTTTTGAAGTTGGGCTTCTTACCAAGCATGAAGTTGTAAGTCTTGTAAGTGGCTGATAATATTGGCCGCATGGCCAATTGCTTCTTATGTAATTTAGGTAGACCATACAGATGGGCAAGCCTTGATCCTTTATGGCAGATATATTATCAGCAATGGCTTGTGGTACAATCCTGCAGGCAACAGAGTTGATAAATTTCTCTTTGTCTTACAGTGGATGGCAGTATTTTGGTGGTCGTCCTCTTGTCTTTAGTCTTTCACTATCACACATTCTAAACCCTTCTGTATCATTGATTGATTGACTCAGCTAACAATCTATCATATTTGGACTTGTTCATCACGACCACTCCTGTACCTTTATCAGGTTTTGTTAGAACAGTGTCACTACATCGTTTCAAATGAATGATGACTTTTAAAAGTTCCTTGGGAGTTGCAGGGCCTTTGTGTCATGCATAATTTATGGCAATTGAACATAGGGTCACAGACGTTAATTCCTTCTGATCTTCAGTAAGTTTAGATTCGATGTTCCAATGTACTGTACTAGTACTGGTTGCTATTGTTAGAAGATCTGTTGCTTGTCATAAGAGCCTTACACCTTCATCTATTTTCTTACGATCGCCATGTGCTTTCTCCGCCACTTTGATTGTAGTGGATCCTCCGACCAAGTCTTCAAGACTAGACAGATGTTGAGTTACATGGGCGATAATCCACTGTTACAGATTCTAGTACCAGTCCATTTTGATGCAGAAAGTCATTGGGGCTTAGTCTACGTTGACTTGCAAAATCAGAGGTTAATGTTCGATGATGGGATGAAATTCGACATGCCAAGAGACAAATTCAATGCCATTAAGGATGGTCTTGACCTCTTATGTACTCTGTGTCAGGGAAACTCAAAGCTTCAATCAAAGTTTTGGCATTCTGTGCATTCCCCTATAAGATTTGGGATGCCCTCCCAACGTGAAAGTAACGTTGCTGGAAGTGGAAGCTGTGGTGTGGGTCCATCGTGTATTAACAACTTCCAGTGGCACTACAAAGACATGAAGTACCACAGAGTCAGATTGATGGTCCAGATTGCCAAATGGAAGCAGATTAGTTGACAATAATAGAGCTGAGTAGGCAAGTTGTATTGAAATCACAGGAACGCTAGAATTATTGCTAAGTCGGCTAGTACACAATTCCTATATTGAGGTGAGTACAATTCAAAATTAGTTGTTAGTGCGTTAAGAGTTGTTATTTTTCAGGTCTTGCATAGAATCGTAAAATCTACAGGGCCTTTGCGAGGTCTAAATTATTGGGTGGGCTCTCGGGATTTCAAGTCACATTATAGTGAACGAAAGACAAAAGTAAATTTGCACCACGTGATGCTTTATGTATGGGCGTATCCGTAGGGTCCTAGCGTGCACATGACTCCTCTAATTAGTGAGCCTGGGGGTGTACATGTGATCCCCTTCGTTTCGATGGTAGTCAAACTTGTATGCTTTTTGAGGTTCAAATCGTACTCATAGTTTGTAGGTGATGTGGTAGAATACAATATTTAGCTATAGCGAGCGCGAAGCGCGAGCCGCTCGGTACAAATTTCGGCAGAAAAGGAGTTCTCAACCACCGTTTCTAAGTTGTTTTGGGATGTTTCTCTTGGACCAGTGTTATATATAGCTACATTGAGCACAAAGTGCAAGCCACTTGGCAAAAAAATGGCCATTTTTTACAAAATTGAATTTTGAACAATGAACAACTTTTTTTGTGGGGAATGAAATGTGATGTACTTAGTCGTCAAGAGCTCAGTTGTATTTTAAAAGCAATGTAGGTACCATCTTTAGATTTTCCGAATATAGTACCACTTTTTAACCATGTAGTTGATATGGAATATTAATTGCGAGCGCGAAGCGCGAGCCACTCAACGCATACTTTTTTGAGTGTACATTTCAAAGATACCTAAGAATTGGCGGCTCGCTCGATACATGTCAGCTTAGAACTGTAACAGTGCACTTTTTACACTAAATTCTGTAGCAATGTGTTATATATATGACAACTGAATATTGTAGTCATTTAAAATTTAGAACTTTAAATGTAAAAATTTAACAATTGAAAAACTGTTGAAAAATTATTGGGGGGGCGAGCCCCCATTGCCCCTCCCCTTGCTACGGCCCTGATCTAAAAGAAATAGGATATTTTATAAGCTCATTTTTTCTCAACTGCTTTGGAAAGAAAGAAAGCATTCTATCTTCCTTCAGTTGGTTAGTCAGTTTGCTTGTGCATTGTTGTTATCTGGAAGTGGAATTACATTCTACACTTTCCTTGGGTTGTCAGTTTGCTTGTGCGTTGTTGTTATCTGGAAGTGGAATTACATTCTACACATTCCTTGGGTAGTCAGTTTGCTTGTGCGTTGTTGTTATCTGGAAGTGGAATTACATTCTACACCTTCCTTGGGTAGTCAGTTTGCTTGTGAGTTGTTGTTATCTGGAAGTGACAGAATTATATTCTACCTTCCTTGGGTAGTCAGCTCACTTGTAATCTGTTGTTATCTGGAAGTGACAGAATTATATTCTACCTTCCTTGGGTAGTCAGCTCACTTGTAATCTGTTGTGATCTGGAAGTGACAGAATTATATTCTACCTTCCTTGGGTAGTCAGCTCACTTGTAATCTGTTGTTATCTGGAAGTGACAGAATTATATTCTACCTTCCTTGGGTAGTCAGCTCACTTGTAATCTGTTGTTATCTGGAAGTATATTTATGTCGTAAATAAAAACAGAATTAAAATTAATTCGTTTTTTCATTTTATGAGCAGGTCAGCGGCGAAATGTCATCACTATGGTTACAAATAATGTGCCATTCATAATAGGTGACTTTAAAATAGAGAAGTAATAACGTGGTTCTTGTTCTTGTTAACGCAGTATGCAAACAAGCGAATTATTAGCTAATTATTGATGTTCCATAATTTTATGGCAAGAAACAAGAGAAAGAATATTAAAGACAAAGAGAAGTTTAAGCAGTTAAGGAAGGCATGTAAAAAAAGGCGAAGAGAAAGAATTAAAAAGAGTGTCAAAGGAGCTTTGATCAATGAAGCAAACGGCGAGCCTCAGCTAGAGACGCACATACTGGCTGTTCATCCCACAACCAATGGAGTAGCCTCACTCTCTTCAAAGGATAACATCATTTTACACAGAGGAGCGATAAAAGAAATAAGCACTTCGGAGATAGTAAGAACCAAGAAAAGTTTAGGATGTGGAACTTTTGGAAGTTGTTACTTGGCCTTTTATCGAGGGATTGTTGTGGCTGTAAAACAATTTAAAAACACGCAAGAACCTGAAACAATTAAGGAAGATGTTTTGCGCGAAGCGGCAGTCATTTCAAAACTTGGTGATCATCCTGGCTTACCCTTATTGTTTGGTGTAGTTACTACGAGCCAGCCATACAGCTTGATTCTACAATTTCACGGCGATAAGAATTCCAGTTTAACCCTTTGGAAGGCAATGAAAAAGTTACATTTGATTAAGACAAGCTGGTATAGAATTCTGTCGGGAATAATAGATGCTATAATAAGAATTCATAGTATGGGATTTTTGCATAATGACTTGAAGTCCAACAATGTAGTCTTGGAAAAGAGAGATGATGATTACAACCCTGTTATTATTGACTTTAGTAAAGCGAGACGCATAAGTAGTCCAAAACCCGTGAAACTACTGTCCCCTGATGACCAATGCGGTTATAGAAAGAAATACCCTCACATTGCTCCAGAAATAGTCAAAGGGACAAGCCAACAAAGTGTTCAAAGCGATGTATTCTCATTGGGACACCTCTCTCTAGGTGTTTTGCATCTGATTCCGACAGTAGAAGCTGCTGTGCTCAATAGCTTTAAGAGATCTATTGCCGAAGAACAATCAAGAAGGCCCACCCTTCAAGAACTCTTCCTCTTGTTGTCTTCATAAGATATTCTTACTAATCATTTTGTTCTTTACTATTTTAATGAGCGTTTCTGAACTACTCGACGTACAGCGCGTTGCCCTTTTGTTATTTTTGTTTCAGTCGTTCTTTGCTATTGTTTTGCTTTGCTTTTTTCGTAATTCTTGTATCATAGCTCCAAAATCTTAACGTTGGTCACTAGGATCAATTGTTTTGACAACTACTCAAGAGTACCGTTGGCAATCCTAATGCTTCGCATATGAGATTTGTGTTTGATTTTTTATCCCTCACTTTCATCTACAAATTAAGGGTGTATTGCTTGTTGTTTATTTATCAAGGTTATAAAGGTAACATTTTATATAATATTAAAATTCCTCACTCCCATAAACAACGCCACATCATGCTATAAATCAATCGTTCTATTCCCTGGAAGCCAGAGGTACAGTATCTATCGTTGTCCCTATTTTCAACATTATTCAGAGTGAACATGCTTGTGATGTTGAATGCAATAAATTTTACATGTAAACAATAGCTACTCTTAGATATTTACACACATTTCATTAAAACCACTCTAGCAGCAACGAGGCTTTCGTTGGTTTCAGCTTATATACAACCGATACTTTTTTAGAAAAATACAATAAAAATATTCTACTTAATAAAAGTTACATCATTAGAAAATCAAATTAATGCGAGTAAATTTTACCTACGTAAAACCTAATAGACATTTTGCCATAATTAGAATTGGCTGAGTACAGGTCAGGCCACCACTTGATTTCAATTTCTCGAGAGGGTACTCGTTTTTGTCCCTCTCTCACTTGAATTGAGCTGCTGCACGTTGCGCGCTTTGTATTTGCTGCTCTTTTAATGGCAGCCTGTATTGCCTCCTCCGCTTTTCGTACACTGGCAATCGCGTCTTGGATGCCGTCAATTTGCTCTTCTCCACTCCACACAACAGACGTTTGTAGATGGGCATTTTCTGCATGTGCCAAAACGTTTTCAAGCGAAGCAAGCTGAAACGACTTGTATGAAATCTGCATTGCCTTCGACTTCATTATCGTTGCCCTCCAATGATGTGTCTCTCTGACTGCGTTCGGAAGAGGAGTGCCAAAGTCAGCCAGGAAGTGTTGAAAGTAGCTCACTGGAACGTGATTTATTTCAAGGTTATTCCATTTTGCTGTAGAAAGTTGAAGAAAAAACATCTGAACATCTCAAGAAAAAAGTATTTGGTCAGTAGATTGTGCTAAAATTAGGTAAGGGCAACATTTCTTTTACATGTGTGTTAAAAAAACCGAATTCAATATTTAATTCAGCACTTGGATATTAAGAAAATTGCAATCTCAAAAAGATTGCCCTAAAATGTCGACGAAGTTGTGAATTTTTAAAGTTGAATATTCTTGCAGAATTTTTGTAAAGAAATGAATGCGTTTTAGCATGATAACAAGGCTCACCGGGCATTACATCGAACATTCCTTTGTAAAAATTCATCTCCCTGAAACTTTGCAATTTTATCGAAGTGAAGAATTTGGTGGTGAATTCTTTTTTCCGACGAATCAAATCACGCCATGCTAGTGTGATATGAGTGTATTTTGTTTTGACTCGAGCATTACTTGTTAGCTCTGTACTGATCTAAATGATACACAATATAGTATGAATAGAAATACCTTTTGAACTTGGGTGATGGGCGTTATTTATTCTTTCGACGACCGTGTCCAGCCAACTCGCGTATAACAGATGCTGTTTGGAACTTTTTAGCCTTTCACTGTTGGAAGACAGTATGTGAAAGCTAAGTGAAAATTGTGTGAAAAGCCAGTGAAATATTTCACACAATTTTCACACATTTTTTCACATCTTCATGTGAAAAAATAATGTGAAAAGTGTGTGAAATGGGCGCCTCCTTTTCACAGCCTTAAATCATGTGAACAGACAATGTGAAAAACGTGAAAATGACTGCAATTTCTAAAGAAGATGCCTTTAATTCACATGGAAAAACATATGAAATTCCAATTTACTCTGTGGAAAACCTGTGAAACATTAACATTTCACATGAAAACACAATGAAAATGTGAAAATCATTGAATTTATGACTTCTTTCACTTGGAAACATGTGAAAATCCCATTCTTTCTTTCTGAGAAAACCTGTGAAAAACCTGAAACATTTCAATTTCACATGAAAAAAAAAAGTGAAATCACTCTTTACATAATGATAAAAACCTGTGAAATAAATTCAAGAATAAGAAGATATGATCATGATGCATGGTGTACCTTAAAATTATTTATTTCTATATTATATCATTTATATATAAAATTTTCAATTGTGGAAATTGAAATTTAAAGAATATTAAATGTCGATTTGTAATTGATTCCATGGTAAATTAATCATTGTAAAACTTTCTACATGTAATAATCATAAAATTAAAGCATTTTTCGTGTTATTTTGAATTCATAAATACTATAATTTTGATAATATATAGATCTGAAATTATCACTGCGTGAAAAGTGACGAATACGGTGCCCTATACTCCAGGGTTCGGACTTGTATTCTTCACGAATACGAAAGAATACGAAAGTACCCTTGAACCAAACACTTAATGTGTCATGAAATTTCAGAACCATGATTTTCCCGTATCCGGACTAATTGTCCCTATACGGGAATTTCCGGATTCGTGGTTCGTTAGGTGCACGGTACGTATACCTCATGACTTTTCCGGCCTTTTCAAGAATACGCTATTTAGGTATCACGTATTCTTCACTATACCTGTAACGCATCCTATAGGGTTTTGCTTGTCTTACGAATACGTGAAATTGAGAGCCTGTATATTCTAGCTTTTCCTGCTGCACGCTTGGTCACGTTACGGGCACGGAAAATTTAGGCCCGTATATTCAAGGCTTTTCCCTGCCACGTTACGAATACTCCAAATCACGGCCCGTATATTCAAGGCTTTTCCCTGCACACGTTACGAATACTCCAAATCACGGCCCGTATATTCAAGATTTTTCCCTGCACACGTTACGAATACTCCAAATCAAGCCTATATTCAAGATTTTTCCCTGCACACGTTACGAATACTCCAAATCACGGCCCGTATATTCAAGGCTTTTCCCTGCACACGTTACGAATACTCCAAATCACGGCCCGTATATTCAAGGCTTTTCCCTGCACACGTTACGAATACTCCAAATCACGGCCCGTATATTCAAGGCTTTTCCCTGCACACGTTACGAATACTCCAAATCACGGCCCGTATATTCAAGGCTTTTCCCTGCACACGTTACGAATACTCCAAATCACGGCCCGTATATTCAAGGCTTTTCCCTGCACACGTTACGAATACTCCAAATCACGGCCCGTATATTCAAGGCTTTTCCCTGCACACGTTACGAATACTCCAAATCACGGCCCGTATATTCAAGGCTTTTCCCGCACACGTTACGAATACGAAAAGACTCATAAAGCATAGCGTAGCTGGGAGCGTATCAATATAATCAAAACAAATTATACTTTGCTGCTCGTATTTATTTATAAAATGTAATATCAATTACACTAGTCTTGAAAAAAAAATCACGACTGAACGCCAAAAAAATCACTGAGCAAATCCAGAAAAGGCCGGCTTAATTATCAAAGGCAAATAAATAGTTAAAGTTGTGATTAAAATTGTGGCAAAATACATTTGAAGAACTGGAACAAAGTCAAATTTGACTCAAAATTAAAAACATATGGTATATAAAAATGGACATTAATTTCTCTGGAACTACTTGCATACAAGGAATTTTAAAAGTTATCTATGCCTAATGCCTTTTCTGGATTTGCTTGATTTTTTGGTGTTCAGTCTTGATTTTTTTCGTGGAGGTGAACGTGAGTCACTCTCCTGAGCCAGCTCGGGTGTGTTCGTTGTCAGTTGAGCTTGACTGCCAAATACAGGACTTAATCTTGATGGTGGTGCATGGTTATGAGGAGCCACTTCATCTTGGTCATCTTCGTCTTCTTGGTCATCTGTCAATGAAAAATCATAAAACAGCGCTTATTAGTATATGACAGAGATCGATGATATGAAATGAAAAATCATAAAACAGCGCTTATTAGTACATGACAGAGATCGATGATACGCATATCACAAAAAGAATATAGAGTGTAACAACTCGAAGATTTCAGACAGCGGTACGTATAAAGCTAGCTCGGAAATTAAAAATTTCTGTCCTTTGGAATTCAAGCTAATGCAAGGGAGGAAATCATCTCGACTGGCACCCAGCATATAAAGTTTTAAAAGCTAATTACCTGGAAAGAGAGATCGGTTGGTTGTCAAGTGTCGCGGGCCGCGGTTTGGTGTATCGTCATCCGATGACTCGCTGCTCATTCTTGCTCTACGGCCACTCACTGTAGGTTGTTGTCTTTCTGGCTCTCTGTCTGGCTCTCTTTCTTGGTCTTGTTCTTGCACTCTTTCTGGCTCTCTCCTCTCAATTCGCACAGCCCACTGAGGTGCATTCTTTGGTGCTGGTCTTGAAGATGGCGGCCCTCTCACTCTCGGGTTTTTGGGGTGCTTTGAAGATTTTTCCTTTGAAGTAGCCCTTTCATGGAGAACAGATAGGAGTCTGTTAAGCTCCTGACTCCTCCATGATGGGCTACTCACGACCCACAAACCAGTTTGATCACCTTCGCCGTCATCCTCGTCGCTCATGTAGTTGAGGTCGATTCCTCTGAGCTTCTCTGCTTCTGTGTCATTGGCTACCTTGAGTCTTTGCATATAAAGCTGAAAAATAAAAAATAAACTAAGTTGAAACTAAATGCTTTTCAAGTAAGACGTTCAAGTAAGCGGCATTTTCAAAAACCTAGCTTACAAACGGCTTCTTTGGTTTTGTTGTTTGGACAATAGGACCAAAGGAGCACGCGTTTTGCCGAAGTTTTTGAAAAAGCCGCTAACTCGAAATTTAAAACAAATTTGAGCTAGTCAGTCACAAAACGGCTTGTAAATATAGTTACCCAATTATTAGATGGATCTGTTAATTCTATATGTGTTACTTACCCTCCTTCTCCTTGAAGTTAAAACTTTTTCCCTCGTCTTCTTTTCGGTGGCCTCTTGTCGTTCAGGCAAACTGTCCAAATGCTGTTGTCTCTTCGTCTCGAAGTATCGCGTAACAGCTTCTACAAATGGAATAGCCATCCATTAATTAAACGAATAAGGCAAAATATCAATCTGCTCTGAATTAGTGTTAGTACGTACGATGAATACTAAGAGTTATCTGATCATAACCAGTACTTACTCATCACGATGGTCTTAGAATATCCATTCTCTTCTTTCAAAACTTCATTTACAATAAATGCCCTTACGGCGGCATTATGTGCTGAATCAATCCTGCAAGAAAAACGTAATTAATTATACTTTTCTACTGGTACGATAATATCGCCGTGTCTCTTTTTCAAAAGTAATGATCATGACTTGGGGAATTCGAAGGCTTTCCTCTGCGGGAACGAATAAAAACAACTTTTCAGAACTTACCCCTCTTGACCACGAAATTGCTTTGTTATTTCTTGACCATTGTGGATCATGTGGACATCATCCTAGAAAATGAACCATCATGTTTTAGACTGAGCTTGACTTTCATTAAATAAAGCAGATTTTCTAAAAATGTTTTTAAGAAATGTGCATACGTGAAATCACGGTTTTCTTTAGATTCAACTCTGCATGGCATGGGTCAGCGCTAATTTACTGTCGAACAACCGAGCCCAGAACATTTAGAACAACCGCGAGTAGAGCTATCCGTTAAAATACTTGATTTATTGACCGGTTTCAGCAGAGTTAATAGTTCCCTCTATTAATTAACTCTGGTTTCAGAATAAAATCCGCGCGCGCGGCTAGAGAGTGTAAGGTCTGCGTATAAGAATTACAGTACGAAACGACCAGAGAGTAGACCAGGAGCTAAGAGTTAAGAGTTAAGTCGTACTTACCCTCAGTTCTTTGGGAACAGGACCTTTGTAAGCTGCTTGCCGGCTTCCAGCTCCATTCGAACACTGAGAGCTTTCCTTGAGAAGGGCCACCTCATTTTTAAGGTCGGACACCTCTTGAACCAGAGACACTACATCTTCGGACATCTTTTCGATGGTTCTGTTTTGTTTTTTTATACACTCGCTGACGTGTTTGATGCCATCAAATACCCTGGCCAGTTCTGTAGAACTTACGACGACCATGTCTCTCCTGCTTGAGCTTGCGTTGTTGGAACGCGGTTCGCCTTGCCGACGAGACTCGTTGAGACCAGATCGATTATTAGTAGAGCTACTACTTGAAGAGAAGAACGATCCAGCGGGAATAGACATATCGATATTTAAGAAGTGCGATCACTTGTAATTATATAATTATACTAATTTAAAGTTGAAAAAATCTTGTGCGTTAAGTGACGTTCTCAATTGTAGAATATAAAAGATGTCAGTATGAAGCACGCTAGAGTCGATAAATGCAAATGATGACGCCAATTTATTCTTCATCCAATAAGAGCAATGCAAGTATGAAACTCGTTGGCTGATAAATGCAAAAAGCCCGCCAAATTTCCTAATCCAATCACAGTTCTAGAAGCTTGTCGAACATGTGACGTTTCAAGTGCATTCGACACGTGATTGGAATGATTACATAACTTTTGAAGTTCGTGACCAGCTCTTTTCACAGACAAATTATGGGCTAGATTTCACGAGTCGCTTAAACATGGCGCTTAATAGAACAAGTTCTCAACCTTCCAAGCGAAAATTCTGTGATGGATGTCACTCCAGCATGGCTAAAACCCAATACTATGATCATCTACCTTGTAAAGTTATTAATTCAGGTAAGAACAATCTTGAATGCAAGCTATACCGCTGCATGTGTACTGAAATCTAGCAGATCGACAAAGGTATACCCTGGGTGGCAGAAATTTAGAAATTCCACGATTTAAGCTTAAAGTATTTTCGTAGGATATTTTGTGTGTATTTCAGTTTGTTAGGATCGTCGCTTCGCGACTCAATTTCTCGTCGCTTTGCGACTCATTTTGAATCTCACAAAAGACAAGCCCCTCTGGTATCCAGGGTAAACAAAGGTAAAGCTTTTAAAATTCATTGAACTGGACAAATTCATGTATTTTCTAAAGGGTGTCCTCGTGGTCAATGAGCTAATATTATATTTATATTATATATATATTATTTCCAACAAACATTAAGCAATTATCCTTTCAAAATCATCAAACCTAGAAGCTTTGACTGAAATGGCTCCTTGTTACACAAATTATAAAGGGTCTGTCTACATGGAGATAGGGTATACAAGCTTAATAGAATGGCATGAGACAACTTTTTGCCATGTAAATGTTATAGTATGTTGTTACAATTATGGGCTTTCAATGAAAAGGTTTGCGATGTGTTCAAATAGTAGGTATATATATTACAATCACATGATCCTTATTAATTAATTATATATATATTGTTCTTCTATTGTAATTAAGCAAGAAAAAACCCTTAAAATTCTCCAATTTCTCTTTTGATAGCACCAAAAGTTTCTACCAAGCCATTTTTTTGTGGACACTGCAATCAATATGTTGGAAAATCCACATTTTATGAGCATCGTGCCCTCTATGATAGCCATTGTGAACAGACAGTGAGAGAACCAACAAGCCAATCAGCTGGTGTTCATATCCAATCCCATGATGATCCTTTGAATAAACATACCAGTATTTGTGATGAGAGTTTAAGCAGTGAAGAAAGTGGACAGTCTGACGATGAGGATGTTAATTTGTTTTATGGTGAGGAGGAACATAGTAATGACGAGGATCCAAGTGACTGTGATGAAAGTGAAGATGAACCAGTCAATGAGACATCCACAGCAGATAATACACAGGTATTTAACAATCTTGAATGTCAAATTATTTTGAGATTAAAATTCTTGCCTGATACACATTATTCATAAAACTAAATAATAAATTTTTACAATAAATTTGATTAATATGTTACATATTGTACTGTATATAGTCAATTGATGAAATGTTGTCGGGTCTAAAAACATAGAACATAGAAGCTGAGACCGAAATGGTGCTTGGGATGTCAATAATAATATTCTGATTTATTCATTTACACTTTGCCTTCGATGCAAAATGGCAAAAGCATGTTCAGGACCTGGGTTGGCGGGTCGTTTGGCTTTGATTCTTTATCGGTTGCAGCGTAAATAAATAAATCAGAATGTAACTATTGACATCCCATGCAGCATTTCGGTCTCAGCTTCTATGTTTTTAGACCCGACAATGTTTCTTCAATTCACTATATGTGGCAAAGTTAACTTGGAGCAGTTTGCTGGTCAATAGTTGTTGCTTACTGTAAAATGCTCTTTCACTGTTTTTTTTTTGTACCTCAGTTTTCACTTCTAAGACATATTATACATTTCCATGTTTAAAATGTCAGATTGTTTACAATTAAGGTCACTGGTGTGATATTATAAAAGAATCCTGGAACAAAACAACAACACTGTTAATAGTTAAGGAGACTCATTAATGGAGGCATTTGGCCTTGACAATTAAACTTTTGGTCACAACTTTTAAAAAATTAATTTTATTATTATCATTAACACATTGCAATTTTTTATTTCCAGGATCAACACTTAGGTGATGATCAGCCAGAATGTATGGAGAGTGATTCTGAGTACTCAAGTGAAAAATCCCATGATACACTTCAATGTCCTTCTGAGTCAAGATCTCTTCTGCTCTTTATTCTTCTTTGGCAAGCATTGTACAAAGTCTCAGATAAAGGCATCATGGTACTTCTTAAGTTCTTGAAAGGATTTTTAACATATATTGCAGAACTATGTCAATTTGATGCCTTAAAGGAATTTTCTAAAAGCATACCTGAAACAATGTACATGATTTACAAGTCCTTGTGGTTTGACAAAGATGACTTTGATAAATATGTGGTATGCCCCAAGTGTAAGACACTATATGACCTCAAAGACTGTGTTGTTCAACTTCCAAATGGTGACAGTGTATCTCTAAAATGTAACCATATTAGATATCCACAACATCCACACAGACCAAAGAGACAACCCTGTGGAACAGTATTGATGAAAACAAAGAAATCAAAAAGTGGATCAAAATATTTCTATCCGAAGGAGATGTACTGTCATAAAAAAATAATTGAATCACTGCAGGAGTTGATTTTAAAGAAAGACTTTTTAAAGGATTGTGAACTTTGGAGAAACCGACAAGGAAAATTACCTGATGATGTTCTTGGTGATATCTATGAAGGCAGAATATGGAATGAATTTCAAAATGTTGATGGTGAAGCATTTTTGTCAGTCCCTAACAACTTTGGTTTTATGTTAAATGTGGACTGGTTTCAACCAGCAAAACATGCAATACACAGCATTGGTGTTATATATCTTGTTGTAATGAACCTTCCAAGAGAGAAGAGGTTCAAGCCAGAAAATGTAATTATAGTTGGAATTATCCCTGGACCTTCTGAACCAAAACTTCACATAAACAGCTTCTTACAACCATTAGTGAATGATCTAATTGACTTATGGGATGGTGTTATTTTCAAGACAAACAACAATATCCATGAGAAATTTAGAGCAGCTCTTCTAGCACTATCAAGCGACTTGCCAGCAACACGAAAATGTGGAGGATTTATGGGTCATGGTGCCACAAGAGGTAAGAAATCTGACTTAAGTTATAGTGTACATACATGAACAAATTTGTGATCCATTTGTTACTAACAGAATAAAGTCCAAAGTCCAAAGGGAAGTTATTAGAAGTACAGGCTTAATTAGAAAGGGGGGGGGGCATATTTTCCACTAATTCAAAGTGGGGTGGTTATTGGAAGCTGGGAGCTGTTATTGGCATTTACATATACGTACATTGTAGTAATGATTATGTAAAACCTGTGAAGCTAGGCTTCCTGTTGTTGCATACTGTTGAATATTTTGGTTGAATTTTGAAGCTAAAATTAAGACAGATAGCAGGATTATGAAAGGAATGAGTTGATTATTTAATGGCAATACATGAATAATCTTCACAAGCTTCACCATAAAGCAAAGAAAGCTATGAATCAGTTAATATGCAATTACAGTCCTGTAATATTCTTTTGTAATGTGTAATTTGCTTTCCCTTTTTAGGCTGCAACAAATGCCACAAGGAGTTTCCAAGGGCATCCTTTAAAGATAAACCTGACTTTTCAGGGTTTAATAGAAGTGAGTGGGTAAAGAGAACCAATGAACAGTGCAGAACTTATGCAGCATCCTATCAGGTGGCAGATATGCGTACTCCCTCTGATGCAAAGAATCTTGCTAAAAGAACAGGCATTAGATATACTGTTCTTTATGAGTTACCATATTATGATGCTGTCAGGTTCACTTTAATTGATCCCATGCACAATTTGCTACTTGGTACTGCAAAGCATGTTCTAAAGACTTGGATCAATGAAGGAATCCTAACTGATAAGGAACTTGACAAAATTCAATCACGTGTCAACAAGATCAGTGTACCCTCTGATACTGGACGCCTTCCAGGCAAAATAGCTCATGGGTTTGCAGGATTTACTGCAGACCAATGGAAACATTGGATCTGTATTTATTCACTCTTTGCTCTTAGAGGAATCATACCCAGTGATCATTATAACATGTGGGCTGACTTTGTGCATGCTTGCCAGCTACTATGTTCTAAAGTGGTCACCAAGCAAGAATGCCATGTTGCTGACTCAAAGTTAATCAGTTTTTGTCAAACGTTTGAGAGAATCTTTGGAAAGCACAAGTGTACACCTAACATGCATCTTCATGGTCACCTCCTCGATTGTATCCTGGATTATGGGCCTATCTATTCCTTTTGGTGCTTCTCGTTTGAGAGGTACAATGGAATGCTTGGAGATTACCATACAAATAACATAAACATAGGTAATGCTTTTGTTTAATAGTTAAAAAAGAAAGGTTGCACGGCACATTATACAGATATTGTGTATTAGAATGTGGGTATTTAGTGATTCCTGTGGGTTTAGAAGGGCTTACAAATAGCAGTCATTGCAGGTAAGCACTGTTCATTTAAACATTGTTTGGTTTTTGCGTCTAATTTATATACGAACTTTGTTTACAGCATAATTATGATGTGTAGTGCAACCTTTCTTGCATCAAGTAGTGAAATTACATACTGTATTATACACATACTGTATACTGTTTGTTTCATAGAAGCAATTATTGGATAAGTGTCAAATATTAAATGTATAGGCTGTGTTGTTATCATTTACTTTTAAGCTGTATTACTTGAGAACTGTATCAGTCATGTTCTCTTAGAATATTAATGATTTGCTTTATAATTCATATTGTCAGGTCTTCTGATCATGAGAAAATTCTCAAGAGACAGACATATTTTGGCAGCAGAATTCCCAAAGGAAATGGAGCATCTAGTGGAAATGATTGATAGTGCTTCCAAGCCTAAAGGCACATTGCTGGAAATGACTGTTCCTGCAGAACAATATGCTGAATTGCAGGTTCAGAAACAAAACAACCCAAGGGAGGGAAATTTTTGCAAAACATCATGTCAGGTTCCCTTGACACCTCTTAAGAGAAAGCTGCTAGAGAATAGAAGAGTAAATGATCTTCATGACATGTACAAGATGATGTATACTAGTGAAAGTATTCAACATGTATCAAAGTTTTGTTATTCTTTTAAAAGCCTGCTATATGCAGGTCATCTTTACAAATCCAGCTTAAGAAATGATGATAATTCATCAATTATTACAGCTAAGTGGCTTGATGAACAAAAGCGTCCAGCAATTATCCGAGAATTCATTTCTCATGACATAATTTTACAGAATAGAAGTAATACAAAGCAAAGAGTGACACATATTTTGGCTTATTTAGAGTGGTACTCTCCTTTCATTGGTACAAATATTTATTCATATCCAGTAGAAATATGGTCTAACTTATTTGAGCCACATTCTAAATACTCATTTATGCCCATCGGTAGAATTCAACAAAGCTGTGTAAAAGTGAAGGCTAGAATCAAAAGTTGCAATGGTCAAAAGAAATTATCCATTGTCATTATTCCTCTCCAGAGTAAGGCTAGGGTGTAGTACATTTTAATGAGATTTTTTATATATATATATAGGTACTTTTTAATTGCACATTTTGGCCAAAATCAGTTTTTCTGTGGCCATCTGTTACATAATCATGTTGACAGTAGATTGTGTTATTGAACTTAGAGTGATTTTAGAGTGCAAACAGTATAACCATGAAAATTTAAGTAACACTAATTTGTAGAGTGATTTTCATCAGACTGTGAAATACAAAAATAGTTACTAAGCTATTACACACTAGTAGATCCCAATTCCATTGTTTCCTTTTGTTGAATTTTGACTGCTATACACTAATAACTAGTTAGTATTTCACAGTCCAATGAAAATCACTCTTACTATTGTTTAGCTAGTACTATTTTGCACTATTTAGTTTGTGCTAGTTGATAAATGACAAAAGAAAAGAGTAGATAGAGTCTACTACTAATTTTGACAATTCTTTCACAGGCTTAGTAAATACGCTCTAACAAATGAAAATAGTTTATACACTAGTAAGAGTGATTTTCCATCTGTGAAGGAATAGGCAAACTAATAGTTAGTAGTAGAATCTAAACCTATTTTCTTTTTGCCATTTATCAACTAGTACCAACTAAATAGTCATATTTCTTTCACGGATGAAAGATAATCACTCTCTTCGACAAAACTGTGATGACTTTCTATTATTTTAGGGAGTACCCTTCCAATTGAAATGTTTGAAAGCAGTAGTGAGGACAATACCAAACACTGCAGTATTGAGAAATGCAATTTAAATTTAGGAGAATATAGGATTATAACTGGTACAAACCAAAATCACATCTTCAATTTGAAAAGTCCTAACATGTTGTGACCTGGATTGTAGTAGACCTGTCTTCCCTTGTTTTCTCTGGTGTTCATTTTATGTATAAACTGATAATTTTTATGACTAGTAGTTTTTCTCTTTGCTCTACAACAGACTAGTCAAAAGGACAGAGCCATTCTTCCTCTCCACTGTAAGGCTTTGATTTAGAATTTTATTTGTTTTTTAATGAAATGAAATTGAAGCCTAATTTGTACAAAAATGATGTTAAATGATTGATTAATAGAGGATATTTATATTTATTGTTGCTGACATGGGCTGACTCAGGCTGTCATGAGTCAATGAGAAAGGCGGCAAAATTGAAATAAGGATTATAACTAGCGAAACTACTACAGCAGTAATATACTTTCATATATTCACTCATTGTATTTACCAGACTGACTTTGCTATTTTGAAATCTTACACAATAATTTTAAAGCTTGAAAGTTGTAATATTTGAATGTTATTGTGTCATAATCTAATAAACAACTGCAAAAGAACAATGATAATGAGGTCTACTTAGTGTTATTGTACTATTTCACAAGTTATTAGAAATGATTAGAATCCCTGTATGCATAATACTGGTCCACATTTTGCCTTTCACCATAGCAAGCATAGAGCCCAGTCAAGTCTTCAGAAGTGGTTTTACTTTAAATCATTGAGCCCATTCTGTAGCTAAGGGTTATAGGGAATATTCACTTTCAGGAAAAAATGAGATATTGGTAAAATATTCTCAGGGAACAATGGACGTTATGGGAGGGAGAGGCTCAGATTTGTCATCAAACAGAAGTGCTTCTTCAAATCGGGGTTCAAATTCGGTATCTTTAATAAATTAACGTTTCTACTTACGTATATACTATTGGCAAAAAGACAACTTTCAGTCATCAATTTCCAAGATCTCAACACTCGTGACTTCGTTTACGGGAGAAAAATTACAAAAGCTTTTCGTAGTGCGTAAGGCTATATGAAGTTCCTCGTATAGTTTTAAGCTGAGCGTAAAGCTGCGTTTAGGAGAATAATTGCAAACCTTTAAGTTGTGTGCAAAGCTTCATAAAGCTCCTCGTACAGCTTTAAGCAGTGCGTAAAGTTGCGTAAAGGAGCGTAAAGCTCCTTACTACTCGTTCCCAAAAAAATCTATCGCGTGATGTTCTTTTATTTTGGTGTGTTTTACCTTATCATTTACTGCAGATTGCATGTGAATCATGGAAGATCGCGAAAGCTTATGTACGAATTTCAGTATATTTCTCAGAGTGTCGGATATTACACACGAATCTCAATTTACACGGGATTTAATATTCAGAGTACGGATACAGTTCATACGCTATTTGCTACTCTACGACCCAAACCAAGGCTTAACAAATTGTAGATTTCTTCAAACATTAACGCTAAATTGTTTCATGGCTTATCAAAGAAGAGATTCAAATCTAATGCTATATATTTAGGTAGTGTCTGATTCGCGAATCCAGGAAATTAGTTTCCATGATATTTGATATTCAAAGTATACACCGGTATACGATGCAGTGATATTTATCCATACCTGACGAGTAAGAATCTGGGACACCGATATTCCATGACACTTCGTATACTTGAGTATACGGTGTTTGATACTTTTTGACACTTTAAGTATCCGTATACTCAACGTTCCGTTTCATGATACGTAAAATATCATGGAAAATACTGCACCCTTAATTTCCGTGATTTTTATTATTTCACGCAGTGTATGTGATATAATTTAAAAATACTTGATTTGCTCATCTAGTATATATATATAACATTTTCAGCATTGCATTATGTATTGCTATTGATCAGTAAATTTGTTTAATCCATATATACTCACTTGATAAAGTTATTAATCATGAGTATAATATGATGAATGTCTGTGATTCTGACTGATAATTGACTGATAAAAATACTGTAATGTGTAAAAAGTAGATTTGAAAGCTTACAAAAAGGCATTATATAATTGTAATCTCCATAAATCAGTAATTATATAATCATATGAAACCAACAGAAAACCACATGCTGCATGTTTACTGATCTGACAATGTATGCATTACACAAATACCATAACACATGGCAAAATACAAAGTGTGTACAGAAAATGATTTATATATTAAGAATTTATATGTTTATAACAGTTACTTACTATTTTCTTTTGAATGTCTGAGGTATGATCCCCTTGCAAGCTTGTTAATTCCATTCATGACAATCACATTTTCACTATAAAGAATAACAGGTATTTTTTGAGTATTGATTCATATTAGTGTATTAATGATATCATAGTTATATCTGCATGAAACTTACGAAGGCTCAAAAACAAATCCAGTCTCCTCGTCATCAGTGTTGTTCTCAAACTTGTCCTCTTTGTCCTTCATTTTATTCTCTTCAATTTTGTTTTTGATTGATTCAACTGTAGGTTGGAATTCCACTTGCTCAATATTGATGGTTGGTCTTGGACAAGCTTGATCTTTGTACTTGTTAAGCTGTACATAAATTTCGAAAATATAAGACTGAGTGAAGAAACCTTTTCTTTTCTAAACCCATTGTTTATTATGTGCACAAATTTTTCCAAAATGGTACAATTTCATGGTTTGATATTGTTTGTGTTCACTTTAGACTACTGCTTGAAAACATAAAATATGTCAAAGTTTTGGTTAGATAATTACCTTCAGAGCACGTTTCCAGTGCTTAGTATTCTTCAATTGATTTCGTCTATAAATGAGACTTTCTGAGAGTTTTTTCTTAATTTCATTTTCTCTGCCTTTGAGTTGAGGAAGATTTGTGGTGACCTTAATTAATGAGGACAGAAATATACATATATAAGATGTAAGACCATCCTTCTATGTTACATCTATCAAACACTTGATAAAAGGGGGTTTACCAACAACTTATGATAATTTTAAAAATAACAAACCTTTAGTAGGCCCAGGGTTGGAGAAATAATATTTGAAAATCAGAAAATGTCAAATGCCCATGATGACTGCCATATGGATATCAGTCTCCCAAACTCCTGTTTGTAGGGTATTATTTTGAGTGTCTATCATATCACAGGCAGTGTAATATATTGTTTACCTTTTGCATAATTTTATCAATCGTTTTTGCTTTGATTTCTTTCATGTAAGGGGGATTTCTCCACACCCCATGCCTGGTAGCTGCAGCTCTGAGATGGTACTTTGTATGGAAAGAAAATGGAAAAGTAATGTTAATTATTTTTCATAACACTGAATCGAAATGAGCGTATAAATTATGTAATATATAATTTGTATACACTTCCATTAGGTATATCTAGGTATATCTAATAGAGCTAATATAATAAGATTATGAGTTCTATAGAAAGTTACAATAACTATAAAATACTTCTTAAAATGTTCTAGGGTTATTGCAATTTCAATCTTCCACTTTTCAATGGCGTAAGCAAAACTCACTTGAAGGTAAATCAGTAGCTAGTTTGCCCGCGTAAACGCTCGTCGACCAGATTCAAAATGTCTCAAAAGTCTTAATAAGTTATATCTGACAGCCAACAGCTAGCAAAAATATGTTAATAAAATAAAAACTTACTCGAAAGTTTTGTTGTGCGGGTGTAGCCTTTTTTTTTCTTTTGGATAACAAGTCCTCTGCAGTGTACACTGCCTCCACATTCTTGATCTTCTCTTCTCCCGTGACGTTCTCTTTTGGCTGCTGATCATGATCATCGTTCTCCTCCTCATCAGATAAAGGCCCACTGTTATCCTGATCGTGAACCGTGGTTTCGTAATCGGAATCAGGACTACTATAAGAGCCATAATCTGACTTGTTAGTTATAGGCTCGTTAGAAGACGTGGTCCTCGATGGTGGCAAAGGAACTTTTGGAGAAGCAGAGCGAGTCGATGCTTGTAGAGTTCTTAGTAGTGATTCAGCCAGGACTGGATTCTCTTGCAGTAACTGAAGAAGCTGAGTTTCATTACTCATACTAGTTGAAGATATTTGTGATTCTAAGAATCGAAGAGATTTTAAACTTGTGCTGATCAACTCAACGAAGCCTCGAAATGCGCGCCTTTTTTCATAATTTAACCCACATCTAGATCGGATTACTATGGACTTTAGTCCATGCTACTCCATATTTGGAAATGAGCATGCAGGGTGCACGTGAAGACTAGTTACAAGTCTTCCTCAGCCATCTTCCTCATGTCGCCATTAATTATATCAACATGCCGTTTAGTCGCAGCATGTTCGAAAAAAGTCATGTGCTTCTCAAAAGAAAAGAGTCAATCGCCCTTGTCCTTGTTCTGTGTGCAGGCGGGAAAATAATTACTCAAGTGATTAATCGACATTTAAAAATCTTTGGACATCACGACTTCAAAGACGACTCTGACAGTAGCACAAGTTCAAGCGATGATCATGATAACGCTACAAGTCAAGCTGTGCTAAAAGGTCCAGAGGTACCTAGTACAAATAATTTAAGTAATATCGAAGATGGCTACGACAGCAGTTCAAGCAATAGTGCTCAAAACAACGATCCACTGTTACATAGAACATCACATATTGAAGATGACTATGCCATGTCCAGTTGTTCAAGCGATGAGGATGGTGAGTTACCGAGCACTAATACTGTGAATTATGGATCAAATAGCTCCATCGAGTCGAACCTCGAAGATAATGATGAAAGCTAGTCATCAATCTAGAGTGAAGATTCTGATGATTCAGTTGAAGGTGGCAACAAAATTTATTCAAAAGAAAGTGCAAGACTTCCGTTATTTGATGGCAGTTCTGTTAAAGTAATAGAAGCACTTGCAAGCTACTTTGCTTGGTTACCGATTTCCGGCAATCAGTAAAAATGCACTGTCCAAAATGTTGAATGTAAATAAAAAACTTATGCCTTGTCCAAATAACCTTCCAGATTCGTACGATAAAGCAATGGCATTCATCAAACCATTTCTGCCTTCCACTGGTTACTTATCATGCATGTGTGGAACGACTGCATCATTTACAGGAAAAGTCCTAGGTATGACTATTCCAAATTAAAGAGCTGCCCTATCTGTGGTGCTCAGTCGCTACGTTTCTGCCAACAAGCCAGCCAGGATGTTTGTATATTATCCCTCTACTTCCACGCTGGAAGCATATGTATGGCAATACCACTGTTGCCGAAATCCTTCAAAGTCACAGTGATAGCTGTACAACACATGAGAATGCAATGAAAGATGTTCATGACAGCCCATCCTGGAAACAAGCCTTTAGAAATAATGGCTTCTCATGGGGAGATCCTAGAAGTATCCTTCTTCAGCTTTCTACGGATGGAGTGAATCCATTTAGTTCAAACAAAGTCCCATACTCAATGTGGCCCATCACTCTTAGTAATTTCAACCTGCCCCGCCATGTTCGTTCAATGTTTGGTAGTCTGATGATGGTTGGTACTGTCCCTGCACAGTCTGATGGGGGAGAGCCAAAGTCCTTGGACCCCTTTCTTGAAGTAGTTGTGGATGAACTCCTCAGTTTAACTGAAGTCAAATTATTTGATGCATTCAAAAAAGAATCATTCCCTCTTAAAGCAACCATCTTGAATTATACGTTAGATTACCCAGGATGTACCAAGATATTTACTTCAGCAGGCCCAACAGCACTTCAAGCTTGTATGTGGTGTGACTTGAGAGGTAAGAACATTATGGAACTATAAAATAGTAATTCAATCAGTCAATCTGTTTGAGTTTTTGGTATACATACATGTAATTTTTTCCCTCAAAAATTTGTAACTAAGCAATAGAGCAAGAGCAAAATTGTTGCCTATAATTCCATCATTGATGCACTTCATGACTCCCTAGTCTCCTTCACTGAGCTATTATTAGTCTAACTCCCATTCCCCTGCAGTCCACTCCCGCAAAGTGGCTGGCGGGAGTAGATTCCAGGGGAATGGGAGCTAGACTAATAACTGCTGTGAAGGAGACTACATGACTCCCAAGCTGTTACCTTTTTGTGTAGTTAGTTAGTGCTACATGATCAATAGATAAAAAAGGTAATTTTCTTTTAACTAGGAAGCTACATGGATCTGTTAGACAAAGTGGTGTTTCTGAGAAATCAGCGTTTCCTTCCCAAAAACCATGAATTGCATAACCAAATGGCTAAAGAATTTCCTAAAGGGAAAGAGCTCTGTAATCAACCAGAGAAGATTACCAATGATGATATTCTGAGGAATTCTATAGCTCACAGCAAAGCAAAAAATAAGACGCAGGCAGGGAATGTAATGAAAGCAACTGGATCCAAGGGAGTAAATTGTTTCATGTTGCTTCCAGACAACGATCGTCCTAAGCAATGCTATCCTGATTTGATGCACAACATCAAGAATGTGGTCACACATTTTTTTGATTTGTTTACTGGAAAGGGATTCAGTGACAAGGTAAAAAAGTTTGAAGAGGATTTGGGCCGATTTAAGAAACCATTTCAAGATCTTGAAAGGAATGCTGCTATTGGTAAAAAACTAAAAGGTATCTATTTGTACTGCATATCAGTGAAATGTGTCTTGAGAAACAACAATTATTAGGTGTTTTGTCTCAATTATACAGGTGTATATCCTATCAACCAAAAAGACAAGAATCCTTTCAAATCATTAATATATGTGCTGTTGCTTTTTTCACAATGAAAGTCAATGAATGCATACTGTGGTTAGGTGTCAAATCCATGCTATGTATATATATTCAAAATGCTGTCTTTTCCTGCTTTCAGATGTTGGTCTGCCATTTGTGTTGTCCAGCACTGAGTTAAAGCTAGCTGATGAACAAGTGTTGAGGGTGAGAGTTCCTTCTGGTTATGGCTGGCAGCCTCGACCTTTTTTCTCAAAAAGGACCTACTTGAAGTCACATGACTGGAAGCAGGTAAATTTTAAAAACATTAATAATATCTTTAATCTGTAATTGTGGTGAAAATGGAAGCTATCCAATATTAATCCTTATGATCAAATTCATTTATGGAAACCCCTAATTTATAACCACAATGGAAGCATATAATAATGTGATAATGAGCAACTTTGCATTTTTAATGGGCTTGAAAAGTCTATTATTTTGCATGCATGAGATTTGTCCCTCATATGATTCTATATTAATACAACAGATGCCTCATGATGTGCTCAATTAAAGTAATGTTTGAATTGCTATGGAAATTTTATATATATGCCTATGTAATTTCTAATAGCTTGCTGCTGATGGTATACTTAAGTTTTGCCTGAGGGGTTGCCTTGGACAAAAACACAGACGGACATTCTTCCATCTTCTACGTATCATCAATGACCTTACAAGTGAAATTCAGAGGAAGAATGAACTTGATGATTTGGAAAAGGAGGTAGATATAGTCTGTGCAGAAATAGAGCGGGATTTCCCTGTTGCAATCCAGGTAAAAAAGTAGACACTATTAAAACAAGTAAAAATAGTATGGCATGTCATATAATTCTATAGGAGTTGGAATGTATCAACTCATAATTAAACTCACAAATCAAAGCTTATCTCCAAGTGCACCTTTAGCCATGTGTCATGTGTCATGGGAAGTCCAATTCTTTATCATTGTATCATACGTTGTTGTGTTGCCTACTATAAATCAATATAATTATTTCTTTTACATCAGACCATTAGCATGCATATACTTCACCATATAGTTGATGGAATTAAAATACATGGACCAGTCCACAGCTGGTGGATGTTCGTATACGAACGGTTTAATAGCTGGATCAGCCAACGAGTCAAAAACAGATGACATCCTGAAGTAACTGTTATGAGAACTTACAGGGTAAGTTTTCAACATGCTGTAAAGATTTTAGTTTGTTGTCAAGGTATTCACATCCATATATACAGAGAGAACAAACACTATTACTTACAGCCAAAATCGTTGTGTCGCAACCAGCAAATTACAAATTTTGTTTTGATTTTGGGTTTTTCTGAGCCGTCCATCAGTTTGGGGGCGGAGCTTCTTTCAAATCAACCAATCACTGAACAAGTTCATGAAAGCTCCGCCCCCAAGAATGATGGACAGATCAGAAAAGAGCAAAATCTTGCTGACATTGGAGGTAGCGATGCAACGATTTTCACTGTAAAGCATGCAAAAATGTCTCATTTTGCAAGTTTTAGTGTCTGTACTCTACTGCTTTGATATTGTCTAGTCAGTTGACAAATGCTACAAAAAATTGTTATAATATAAATGCACATGCTAGATTTGAAACGAAGTACCTCTCACATTTATTCATGTGCTTACTTATAAAGATTTTCGATTGGGTGCAGTTCATGAGGCTGTCTGGATGTGTTACAATGCCAATTGACAAAGAAGATGAAACATCTAGTCAAAATAAGGAACTAGGAAGTGCCCCAAGCTGTTACCATGCCAAGAAGCCTGAGCTACAGTTGTTGGAAAAGGGAATGAAAACAAAACTTCAGCCATGTGGACATTGCACAGGAATTGATCAACAAAGCCACACTACAAATAAATTGAGCATGATAGTGAGGGCGATAATCGAATGATGATGGTTGTTGATGATAATGACATTGAATATAATAATAATAATGAAAACTTTATTATAGCTTTTTCTTAAATTTACAATTATAAACCTCACTGCTTTCAGGTAGTTTACAATCGTCTACTTGAACCACTTAACTTTAACAACGAATATATAGATATGTATTTTTGTATATATGCTTTGATTATGGATACAAATACAAAGATATGATAACGAGAAAGAGTGAATAATGTTAATATTTCATCAAGTCTGGTTTATTCCATTCCTTGTTCCTTGAGCAGAAAATAAAGTACGTTGTTCTAATAGCAATGTTCATGATGTTCCGGATAACGTATTTCTGGTGCTTATCGTCAAAACCAAGGTCTGTCAACATAGTAAGGAAATCTGACGATTCTTTTGCAAACACACCTAACGCACTAACAGATAGGTTGATAAATTTCACCTTCTTAAAACAGGAACGCTGTATATTTATCAGTTCTTTGTATTTCTCCTTTTTGCGGGATAAGTTATTCTTTAAATTTGATTCGAAGCCAACAGACAATTCGAGTACATAAAGACAGTTATTAGATGAGAGTAGGAGGTCAGGGCGATGAGTATCACCGGTTATAATTGAAGGGTTTTTATAATCAGGAAGATCAACATATAGCACAGCTTCTTTAACTACTTGTAGCGACTTGGCGATAAAATGTAGGATGGAGTCATGTCTCCACGTAAAACGACCTTGATTAAGATATATTTGACATCCAGCGACCACATGAAGCAGGGATTCAGGGGATAAACAGAACGAACAATCAGGAGTTGAAGAAATGCCCCATTTTACAAGATTTTTTCGGGTTGGAAGAGTGTTGTTAATATAACGGATGGTGAAATTGTATATATTTTTAGGCAGTTTAGATTGCGTAGATGACCAGATACTATTAAGCTTTGGCAGGGAATCATTAATCACACGTGAGAAGAAAACGCCTTGTGAAACCAGCTTGTGACATAATTTGTGTTCTTGATCGGCATGAAAATCTTTTATTACATCTTTAGTAGATTTAAAAACATCATACTAATAATAATAATAATAATAATAATAATAATAATAACAACAACAACAACAACAACAATAATAATAATAATAACAATAATAACAACAACAACAGTAATAATAATAATAATAATAATAATAATAATAATAATGGTTTTAAGTACATCCACAAGTGGCTCTTCGCCTTCTAATTTATGAACATAAACTAATAATGAACTAGCAAGTAGACTACAAAGTTTGTTTCCAAAAGAGGATATCATACTCCAATAAGTGTTCTGAAACAGGGAAAGCAATTTCTTGGAAGGAGGACGATTTTGTTTGTTTCTTCACATCCGAAGATAAGTCAGAATTGCAAGTTGGTAGAATATGTTATATTCTCACTTTCAATTATTGTAATGTGGGCTATGTATATACCATATTATCAGTTTTTAGCCAGATTCAAATGCACTCTGAAACTGAATTGTACTTTGTTGATACTACTGTTGGGACCAAGAAAGCAGTTACCAATATCTCTAGACCAATGGTAACTGGTATTGATGACTTGAATGAAAAACTTATCTGGTTGCTAAACTTTCAGCAAGTTAGGAGACTTATTAATTAATTAACAATAATTGTAGCTCTTTATTAATAAGATAAAGAACTTATCCTATTTACAATAATATGGATCAGAAACTATAAATCAGAAACTATGAACTGAAACTAGATGAACTATGAAACTATGAACTGAAACTATAAATTGAAAGATATTGTATCTATTATATCTATCTTTAATCTCTATATATATTATTATGAAAGAATTCATAAATCTGTCCATGTTTACATGGGTGACTAGTCAAGATTGTTCTTAGGTTGTAATTATATAAGTAGTGTTCTTTCATGGTAGAAGCAGTATAAGGAATGACTTCTACTTTCTCAGCTCTTTTGAAGATTTTTCTCTTTTCCATCTGGTCAGGCATGTTCATTCTGTCGCTTGTAAGTTTCAGTTTGTCACATCTGTCCAGGAAAACCTTGGATAGTAGTAAGTTCATGATCAGTGACCCCATAATTACTTATTAACTATTGATTAGATTTTAGTTGAATACTAAAATCTATATTGTGTAAGATGTTTTAAAAGTGTGTTTCTAAATAAGTATTACATGACAATGCACACTTGTTATCAAAAAATCATTCCAGAAGTATCTATATTCAACTTATAACCTGTGATTTTAATTAGAACTTATATGTATATAATGCAAGGGCATTTTTTGAAAAATTAATTAAAATGATTTGTGCCTGATGATCTTAAAATAGGGTGTATCTAGAGTTATGTTAAAACTAAATATGGACTTGGCATTTACTTAATTAATCATATACATACAAAAATTTAGCATTCTGATTGGCTGAGGGCACCTCTATTTTAAATTGGATAAAAGTGCGCATAATCTGAAATTTTAAGTACATATTTTGAAATTGATTATGATTGTTTTGCTGTAGCACTTGAATGGTTTTCTATCACCAACAATGACTAAAATTTTACACAATTTTTGTATGCATATGATTAATAAGACAGTAATCACCAGATTTTTTTGTGCAATTTAGAATATATTAATTAGGACTTGTAAAGTTTTCAGTGTTTTGTTAACACCAAAAATTTTACTCATCCCAATTTATTCTAAATTACACTAAAAATCATGTGATTACCTACTAATTAATACTTTGGTTAATTTACAGACAGTTAAAATTCTCATTGAAATTAGAATTTTCACATTCATCAATTCAATTTCATGAATTTTACTATATGAATGTTTTTCATATATTCTCTGTATGTATTCATGATCACATGCATGCATATATATATGTGTATTAGTATGTTTTTTGTATTTCTCAAAGTTTCACATGTGAAAACTGATTGGGACATTTTTTCACATGTTCTCAGTATTTCACATGATGGTTTCCATGTTTTTTCACATGCTTCATTATTTCACATACATGTGACAACTAATCAGAATGTTTTTCACATGTTTTCAGTTTTTCACATCATCATTTTCACATGGTTTTTACATGCCTCAAAACTTTCACATGTATTCCACATAATTCCATGTTTCACATTTGAAATTTCACATGCAAAATTTCACATGTTTATATCTTTCACATGTTTTTCACATAAGTTTCACATACAGTCTCCTAAGAGTGTTTGTGGACAAGGGAGTACTGCTTCACAGCTGTCATGTGTGCGGTCTTTTGAAAACCGTAGCTTTCGTGGAAGTTTGGCCCTCGGGTGCTTTAAATGCCAGTGCTTCTTAAATGAAACACTTGTCTTGAAATACTTCTCGCAATTCATACACAGGATTTCGTAAACTGATGACGGCATTATTCACTGATAGAGTAGTTAGAGTAGTTGTTCACCAAGAAGTCTTGAACGTTTGGATGTTAATATATTAAAGGGCTTGCAAACATTAACAGCTTGCAAACAAATGCTTCTCATTGGCTGATTTCCTGGTTTCAGGAAATAACACTGTTGTCATATCAATTTTAAATAGACTACCAACAGAAACGGAAAGCAGAGACAAACAACGAACAACAGCATGATTGTTTATGTTTATTTGTAAGAAGAAGTTAATAAGCAAAGAAGCATAACTAAAGTAGGGTAAAATATTGTAAACAAAAAGATTAGAAGAAAAGAGAAAACCTTTAAGTAACCATGATAAGATCAAATCCAGGACACTGGACCGAAGTGTTGGATTATTACTAGATCACGCTTTATTGATGTGCAAGTGTTCTAAAGGATTCGAGTTCAGTTTTACATTAATAACTCGCAACATTTTAAAACAAGCACTACAAAAAAATAATAATAATGGAACAATTGCGGTCTGATTCCGTGTGGAAATTATCCCAACTATGAAATTATGAAGTTGTTAGTAGTATTAGTTTGATTTATTTTCAGCTATCGAGGGTCTGGTTTCAAAGCCTAGAAATGTCCAGGAGAAATGTAGATTGTTTTCTAACTGAGTTTCTAAACTAGTTAAAATATGATTTCTTCCGAAATGTCAGTGATCAAATAGCATATAATTTCATTCGAACCATTCGTTATAAACACAAACCCGCCTCGACTATTGCAGCGCTATTTGCTGGTGCGTGTATGCTTAATATCTGTTGAACTTGAAACTTAAACTTTCATTATATTAATTGACTCACTCATGTCACTCATAGTTTGTTTATATTTGATATAGTGTTCTTTGGTTTTCATGTGAGTATGTGGATTAAGTGAACAAAAGTATATAACACCCCAGTTACACCTATCATTGAAAAATTGATATGACTTGTCAATCGCAAATAAGCTTATGCACGATCTGAGTCGCGCATAAGCTCAATTCAATACCGGTCAAAGCTCCTCATGATCTCTGTGCATTAAACAGTCCAAGATAATGTATGGCAAAGCACTGGCTGGCCTTCAAATACAAGGAATTATCACAATATCTAATTATATCTCTGTGCATTAAACAGTTCAAGATAATGTATAGCAAAGCACTGGCTGGCCTTCAAATACAAGGAGTCATCTCAATATCTATATCGATCTGTGTGCATTAAACAGTTAATACAAGATGGTTATGGCAAAGCAATGGCTAGCCTTAATCAAATACAATGTTGGATGCTCTCCATATCTTACTGCAATATTATAATAACGTTTAAAGCTATAGCAAATTACCTACTTGTAAAACTGTGAAAAACACACGAGAGCCCTTAACAACATTATGAATTATCAAGGATTCTGTAACGTTACTGCTCATTGTTGTACTAAGATTAAATTTCCTTAGATTATTTATTTCCACAAACGTGAAACTTAATTCGCCGAATTTCATTAAGCTTATTGTACTTATAATTAAGCTTACTGTGCAGCAGATTTTTCTTTCGAAGTTCAACATCCTTCTACAGACTTTGTACTCGACTTCTTTATCTGCAAACCAATTACAGCACACTTTACTAAATTTCTTCAAACAGTATCTCTTAGCTAGGCTCCAAGGAGGATATTTCACCCGTCCCATCATGCACCGCGGGCAAACTATATTATCAACTGCCGAGACCCCCAGCGAAGCGCCAGTTCGCGAAGATGTTCAGTAACTAACATGGCGGGCAGTGCTACGAGAGAGACCGTTTCGAAGGAAAGGTAACTTATAGCTTAATTGGTTTCGCTTAACTTATAGTCCTTATATAATATAGCTTTTTTACACTATTTCTATTCAGAATTGTTTTATTTCGAATTAACATATACAAAGCTAACACTTATTTTCTCTTTTAAATTCGACAGAATCGATTCTCTACAAGAGAATCAAACCAGATCAAACGTCCTCAAAAGCGGTCTGTTAACTCTGCATTGCATCGATATGAATACTGAAGTCGTCCTTCCACTACAGGAGTTACCATTTGTTGAATGGACAGCACGTATAGGCCACGTCAGCGTCCTCAACGAGCTTTGTGAAAGGCGATTAGTTTTATTTCCAAACAGTCATTATGTCATGGAGTTGTTGTCGAATTTAAAGTCACCTATAGTTATTGATCTGTCCCACAGTTTTTATGTCAAGGTACGTCTTGCAAAATTATAAAATTTACTTTGGACTTATGGCGAGAAGAGTTAAGCTTCGATATTCTTCAAATAAGCTATGAAATTTCCACTGATTTATGCTATGTTTGTTTATAAAACACAGCTGAGATCAGACGAAGAGGAAGAAGAAGAGAGTCACCCTGTGGTAGTCATATGGAAGTTTGTTGTTGTTCTTGGCATGCCCGGTAGAGCATTGCGCCCTAAGGTTGACTATTTTGAGGTCAACGGCCAACCACAGATGCCTTACCTGGATTTAGAAAGTGTTAGGTGTAACTGCTCAAGATGGCCGAAACGTGGAATGATTTTCGTAAATGGTGGTCATGATGACAACGAGCCCCCGGAGAATTCGCACAGTCAAAGTGACCAAAATGAAAGCACCGTTGAGCAACAAGTACCACATACAGTTGATATCGTTGTTACTGATGGTGAAATTATACTCGAAAGTGAGACATTTAAGCTAAAGAGCTGCAGTTATCATCCTGGCATGCAAAAGGCTTTAACATTTATTCAAGGGAAAATTGCCAAAAAAGAACAACTAGATGTCAAAATAATTGAACAGCCAGTAAATGTTCGAGATGAAAATGCTCTGATTGTTAAAGTCCTGGTTACTGATTTGTATGAACCTGTAGGGTATGTGCCAGGGAAAAAAGTCCAGAAATTTACAGCTGCAATGCAAAACGAAGAGATCGAATCATTGACACTGAAACACATTCATAGAGTTTATATCCCTGCTATCAACAGCTTTATGTTGTTTGGATATGTGCATGCCATCAAGAGAGGCAAATGGTTGCCAGACAATAAAGACTACACTTACAATTGTTAAAATACAATGGATGAACAGATGAACACATACATTTACCTATCAATGCAAGTGTAAAGTCCATGATCTGCCCATTGCTGAAAGCACTCATAGTGAGCTCTTTAACTTGCAGTAGATACTTGCTTACTCAGTTGAAAATATTACTCTATTCTAAATTTTACTAGCTGCAAACTTGCAAGCTTACTGTGAGTGCTGTCAAGAACCATGACTAAAGAAAGACATACATACTCTAGATTGGAATATGGCACTCAATTTAAATATTTCTAATGCTGTGTTCATGTGGAAATAACAAAACAAAAGGGTTTTCACATCAAGAAAAGGCTAGTCAGTCCACAACAAAACTTATTCAAAATGATCGCCATATTACAATTTAGTAATGACTAAAAGTTGACTTGAAAACCCTGTTGGCTGTGAATTGTAGACATTATCTATCATGTCATTGGACAATGGTCATATATTTTATTTATTTATTTATTTATTTATTTATTTGTGTACTTCACCCAAGGGCAGGACCCCACAATGGCATAACCAATTAATGTGGGTCCAAGATTATTATTACACAAAGAATAAAAAAGAAAGAAGAAAGGATTTATAATGAATATTTGCGATTAATTACAACAGGTTACTACATTTAACCCTGGAATTTCTACTTTGCTATTGGTTGCACTTTAAGCAACTACAGCTACTTTTTTAAAAATTTTACATTCTAAAGCCAGTCTATTTTTCCTTAAATGTAAGAGATAAATATTATATAATATTAATTATTATGAATATCATTTCTGTGTTAAAATTACAGCAACTCAGTGTTCAAATGACATTTGCATTTACAATATTGTACACTATAAGTACACTATCATGGTGCATTTGGAATGGGGGGTAAACCAACTACAGGGCGGTGCATTTGGCTTCTAATTGTAGTTTTATTTCTGGTTGGCAAAAAGTTTCTTCCTGCAGCAAATATTGAGCTATCCTCTCTAAGATTTAGTCTTAAACGATGAAGCCTTAAAGGATGTGTACGTAACTCAACATGGTCCTCTTCAAAGGCTGGGCGTTCATCAAATGATGGGAGTTCTTCATCTCTGAATCTGTCATTTAGTGTGTAATAATAGAATGGCAGATTGGCATCCATTTTCTTTGTAAATTCCCTTTGAAAAGAAAAGTATTGAGTGTCATTGTTGACTTAAATCAAAGTATTAGCACTTCAGCTTCATTTTGGGTTTGTTACCATAGCCCTTTAACTGTTAATAAACAACTTAATTCTTTTACGGAAAAACACAGCTAGGTTTCTCATAGTCAACTAATGTTCGAGACACCCTACTTATTTTGTCCCCTTAAAGACAAGCATCGCCGTCCAATTTCGATCAAAGTCTCCTTCCCCCAGGTCTTTTTTTCTCCAAAAATGTACTCATTTTCACTGTATCATGTTTTTGTCATATATTAAGGCATCATTCATAGGACTATTCAAACTTTTTATTCACCTTTTTTTAAACAACAAACAACTAGAGTGGTTTTCATAAACCTACGAATAAAGTGTCCTATTGGCAAAGTTCTAGAAAAAGTTACAATCAGTATTACCATGCACTTTCAGTTAAGAAAACTAAACTGAACTAAGAGAACAAAGTTCTTCAAATGTTCGGGTAAACAACAACATTGATGAAATTTCAATCAAACGAAATACTCTATATGGCAAAGTTCTGGAAAAAATCTGACTAAAATCGGTATTAGAGTGCATGCACTTAATCCGTGAAACAAACACTACTAATTAGTAGTAAATAGTGTTGGTTAGACAATAGGAAACAAAGGAATTACCATAATTTAGCACTATTTTGTATTATTTATGTTTCACGGATTAAGTGCGTGCACTCTACCATGTACTTTCAGTTAAGAAAACTAAACTAAATTAGAGAACAAAGTTCTTCAAATGTTCGGGTTAACAACAACATTGATGAAATTTCAGATGAAATTTCAGTCAAATGAAATACCTTTCATAATGTCACTGAACGTCGTGTATCTCAACCGCATGGGAGGATGCATCGATACAGCGCAAGATAGATAGCATCCTCACGAGAGTATGTCAAGCTAACTGGTGAAGTTGGATTGTCTTTGTTGTATTTTTCCAACATCTGCTCTAGCTTGTCTGTAAATGCTGTGAGCTGGATACTCTCATCTTGACCACTAATGCAGAAGGTTAAATTTACACTGTACTTCCTTGGGCATGTCGACGGTATCTGAACTGCGTTGCACCTTCAACGGACCACTTGATGTGGTGTGACGTCTGTTAAGGCTTGACGACACCTCTTACATTCAGCCCATTGATGGAACCCCTCTGTGACTTCTACACTTTCGACATCAATAATGATATCCCGAGAAAGTGCATTTCTATATGGCTCTAGAAACACTTCGTTGACCTCATGGACGATCGTCTGCAGTGTAGTTGCTAAGGTCTTTGTGTTGTTATAGCTTTTAACTCAAAGATTGATCAGCTTGTAAGCAGAGTTTGAACGAAGACGTTCAACAAAAGCACCCCATGTGGTCAAAGGAAATGAACCAGTTGCGTCAGTTACTAGGGCATTTTTAAAGCACTGCAAAGGCTCTCCATTAACCACAACTTCTTCTGATTCGCCCTCTTTGGTTATCCTTGCTTTCACGGTGACTAGCTGTCCTATCTCTTTTGTTTCCAGCTCTTCTATTTTTACTTCGGCAACACTGTGAACATACTCTTTGTACTCAAAATTTATCTCACTATTTCCAGCTGACTCCAGTTTTGACCTTTTGTTGACGAACAAATCAGTTCCTTTCTTGTCAGCATTTTTTAATTTCACTGAGACTCGTGCTTGTTCGGAGTCTTCAAACTCTTTTTTCAACTCGTTATCAAAACAAACTCCTCTTGTGTAACTGTCGCTCTCTGTTTGGAGGTGAAAATTGAAGTAGTTGAGTGCTCGTTTGCGATTTTTATTTTTTTTGTAGGCGAAACCGGCTGGATGTATCCTAAGTAGTCTCTATCGCTCATGTTGCACCGTTGCACTCAGAACCGCCAAAGTAAGAGAACTGCATCTGACAACAAAAGGATCGAAATGCAGTCGATGTGATTGGTGGGAAAGTAACTGCATGTTCAAATATCGCAAACAGAATAAACTAAGAACTGAACCCGTGAAATATTGCACTCAGAAACACTAATAGACCGTATTTCGATTCAATGATACTGCGGAATAATTCCATTGTTGTCTCCAAAATTTCGGTTTCACTAGACTTGGCAAAATCCACCAGTCATTATTGATGTCCATCTGATAATTGCGAACGCTTGAGGAAAGAGGCACAATGGTACTTCATGTGTGGAAAATCAGAAGCTTCATTCTATTGAATAGAACACATACACGATTGGCAGTTGGATGAACAAAAAAAGAGCGTTTTTTAATTCAAAGCGAGAGTTGGGCATCCAACAAATTGAAATCAGTGTATATCTCATTACAAACAGTTTGAACTTTCAAATAATAAGTTGATATTCTTGGATACTCCACAGAAACCGATCAGATCCTTGCAGCAAGAGAGAAATATGGACGACTGTAAAATAGGGTATTTTTTGGTCCTGTTCATCTGAGTTTGACTGTTTATTTGTCATTTTTAAATGGACGCAGCCTTCGGCTTGGCAAGATTAAAGTGAAAGAACAAATAAAAAGTACAACCAAATCAAATAGTCAATGATTAATCATAATAGTAGTAGGAAAGTACCAATCCTGAGACCGATGCAGCAGGTACAGCATCCCCCTCCCCCCCAGACCCCAACCCCTCCCCCTGCTAGCCCGGTAGGGCTACCCATCACCCAGGGATACGAGGGTGGTACAACGGGGCATGAATGGGGTACGAGCGCAGCGAGTTTCCGGTACAGAGATTACGGGGTACAATGACGTCATTGGTGGTGTAATAATCACCAGCCAGTCAAGGATTTTTTCCTCTCTTTTGAATCCTCCTAATTCGTAAATCGTATCATTGCTGCCAAGCGAGCAAGTCTCAGCGAGCGAGTGCCAGCAGCAGTCCTAATTTTGTCAATACGTCCAATTTGAGAATGCGGTTACCCTGTGGATTCAACAAACTGGTTAAAACCAGTTTTAAGTTCGATAGCAGTTCACCAGTAAAAGCAGTAAAAGTACTACGAAACCGGTTTGGAAACCGGTTCTATGCACTCACATGTGCTTTTTGGTGTTTTGACATCTGAAGCACAGGGCCCCCTAATCAAACAGAATTTTTTTTATAAAAGGTAATAAAAATGTACCTAAATTGTCGTTGTTTATATAGTCTTGTTATTTGCGCGTGCATGTGTAATATTCTACTTGGGCTTCCTGTGGAAAGAGCGCGTGCTCTGCTTTTTATATATTCTGTTGTCGGTCAAGGCAAATGGCGCACAAAAACATCGGTCCCTAGCTAGCTTGTTAGGCGCCCCTTTACAACATTTTCCTGTGACAAGGGATGAAACTCCGAGACAGTTTTTGCTCTGAAGCGCAAGAAGGGCTTACCGGAAGTAGATGAACAGGAAATAGATTAACAGGAAGCGGAAATGATCAATGAAAAGTCGCTTCAAAATGTAAGCAAACCTGATAGCATCAAACTCTTTCGCGACATAAAATGGCAAGTATTACATGTGAAAAAGTTCACGGTATTTGAAAAAGTGTGATTTACCAAGAATGTGATACGATATTTTTATAGGATTTTTGAAAATCTGGCGTACCGTCTAATAAAATTGTGTCAACTTTACGAATCTATCGCAACTTTACAAAACCTTTGTTGAAAACGATGAACGACTCGAAAATTCACCTCTCAGAAGTTATATGTAAAGTTTTTGATCAAGATAATGTACAAAGATCTCTCGTAAGAAAATAAAAAAGGGTCATCAGGTAGAGTTCTGGTTTTAGACAATTTATCAAGATGCCTTTCCCCAAACAAGAAAATAAGTGTAGCGGAACTCACGACTTCAGTCCTGAAAGAGGTTTTGTTCATTGTACATCTGCAAATATGCTAGAATGATTTTCAGTATCAGATGAGCTGTGTGAAGGACGAAGACTCACAAACATACTTCCGGTTTTGCGGTTGCTATAGTAAAATCATAAAATTTACATCCGGAAATTTTATTTCCGGTAAGCCCTTCTTGCGTTTCGAGCGATTTTGATACTTTTTGTCTTTCTCTCAGACATTGATTGATTGATTGATGTCCTTCTTAAAATCCTTCATAAAAGCCTAGTTTAAACATTAAACAATTCATAGATTTATGCTTTTTCAGATGACAAGTGATTTTTGTATTTGAAATAAACGTGTTTTCAGAAACGATCGCGCGGAGTTTCATCCCTTGTCACAGGAAACTTACACCACGAAGCTTGCGCACGGTGAAGCATCACAGGAATCCCAATGCAAAAAGAATATCCCATATATGCGCGCGCGCAAAAGACTACTGAAAACATTTATGATTGATTAGGGGGCCCTGTGTCTGAAGTTTCAGGTTATATATAAACTCTGTAGCTAAAAAGGCCGTTTATCTTTGGTAAGTATTACCATTTAAAGACATATCTACTTTCTAAATTGTAATTAAGAGTCAGTAGTCACGAGCAACGTGAGTGAGTACTATTCCTAACAATCAACTGATCAATATCAAATAAAAGAAAATCCTCATACCCAGAGCACCTCAGTTGGTGGCATATTGTTTTTACTTCATCATTTGTTGTCTAACTGGGATTTTTTCACAATTTTAGCTGAAATGCTAAGCATCACACAAAGAGCACTGCCTCCCTTTAAAATCCTTTTGGCAGCACTCACATAAGCATTGCTTAAGACTAGTATTAATATATTCTTCTAATTCTTAAATGTTATAGAATTAAAGAAGTAGTAAAAGTGGTCACAAAGAATCAAAATTTTAGATTTTCTAAACATAGCCATGCGTGACGGCTATTATTTTTGAAGTGGCCATCTGCAAATCTATTGTTTTTGAAACTCGTGTTTATAGTTTGTACAATAATTAGAAACTAGAATTGGAAGTTCCAGAGTCATATTCAATTCAGTCCAAGGGTAAATATTACAATCAAAATTATAGATTTAAAAGACATAAGTGTCAGGATCTCATATCATTTACACTGTATTTTGAGTCACTAGTTTGTTATGTGGCAAGTTTTATGTCTAGAACTTATGCAAATTTCACCAAACGTTCTGCCTCATTGGTTTAAGGCCGTTCATTGTTTACACAATTGTCTCAAGAGGTATACATGATTAAGTTTTGTTGATTTCTTCTTGTTGTTGCTGTAGTCCCGTCAATTTCCTTCGACGCATTTGCTCTTTTAAGGGTACACCACCGAACTGCCCACGACCTGACGAAACCCCGTTTTGTGGTCCCACTTTAAATGTGAGTTCTTTGAACCAGTCAGGATGAGGTGACTTGCATGAAAAGTTGATCCTAACATCCCCCATGATTATTTTAGTTCTTCAGCCACTCAGTTTTAACCTTTCCGTACGATCGCCTTTGGGTTTGTGACTCGTAAAGTCAGTGGGAGAACAGTTTATACATGAGATCATAAAGAGATAAATAAATCACTCTGAACGGTTCCAACACATGTAAATTCAGATCTTGAAAGGTAGTCAGACAAACTACACAAATTTAGTGTCAAAACTCCTCATTTATTCACGTTCGGGATGTTACAATTCGCTTTCGGATTCTTCTTGATTGTCATCATGATCGTCGATGAGTTTTAACGACAATTGATGGACTGCATCACAGTCTCGACAACGACAAAACTTGACTTTCGTGGTATGATCATCTACGGCAAATATGTGTGAGCAAATATCGCATTCAACCAGTTGGTCGTCACGACAATAGTAACCTTCGCGCCACAGGCATCTGGGGCATTGCACTACAGGTATGGAATAGAACGATTTGAAGTCACGGCAGACGTGACACTCTAGGGGTTCATCGTCTGATTCTGAACTTTCCGGTTCTGAATGCTCCTGTGACTCTAAGCTTTTACTAACACTCTCACTGTCCGACTCTGAAGTTTCTCTTTCAGAGGTTTGGTCACTAGTTTCGCTATCTGTCTCATCCTCTTCCGGTTGCCTGGCAACCAAATCTGCCAGAACCCTTTTGTTACGGATCAGTTTCTTGTCAATACCAATCTCTGATAATCCTTGAGTGAACGTTTTCAACCCACGAGGTACTTTAACATCCAAATTGTAAGGTAACATGACATACTCAATGAGCTCTACAATGCTGGTGACAGGAATTCTTCGCTCATGATACATCTCCCCATGGGAGTATAAAATACTTTTCGAAGCTGACAGGGTATGAAGAAATGCGAGCACCTTTTCTTCGGGGATACTCTGGGAGAGTTTCTGCAAAACCTTTTTCAATATCGTCATCGTCAAAAGTGGCCTCTTTGGTGTAAGAAGCAATACTGTCTTCAGAATCAGTGGACTCGCTCCGTGCTCTTTTCATGTTGCTTCCTCAAATGATCAACGTCGAAATGAGCTTCTTCTTTATAGACATGAATATTTAAAACAAAAACAACTTCAGAGCCGACGCCAGGGGTGACATGATATCGGACACAAAACCACCACCCCGTTGCGCTAGAGTTTGTTTCTTGGTTTTGAAAGGAACGGATGGGTCGGCTAATTTCCGTATGTCGTCCACATGCTTTCTCAGTCTTTCTTTTTGCACTTGTGACACTGGTATAGTGCCTTTGGATAAATTCGAGCAAACATCACAAATGGCATGAACCTGTTCTGGACTAGCGGTGGCAAGTAAAAGCGTTCTCTGATGAGGAGGACAATTGGTCAAGTGATACAAATACCCAAAATGGTCACGGATCAAACGACTCATGTTGTCTGTATGGACGTTTGCTTTTTGCAAAACTTTTTCTTTGACATTTTTTTGATCACATTTACTAAATCGCTGCTTCATCGCAGCAATGTAAATATGATTTTTCACATCTGTTTTTGTGAGGAAGAAACGACGGCTTGTTGGCTCAGGTAGATCTTGACCTGGAAACAGCTCCACCCTGAGAAATTCTCTGAGGTGTCGTCTCATTTCATTAACACTTGTCACCCCCCTCCCTACAAGCTGATGGATTTTTTCAATTATCCTTTTATCAACAGGCTGCTGGATTCCACTTGCCTGTAAAAATAACAGTTCATAATATATCAATAACTAGTTGAAACAGATCCCAGGGGTACATATATCTGATGTCAGATATGTGTACCCCTGGAATCAGTATGTTGAATACATTGATAAGAGGGCTGATAAGAGGCTGTATGCCTTAAGATTACTTAAGAAGTCAGGGCTTCCCCATACTGACCTAGTGCAAATATATTGCTCATTAATTAGATCTGTTGTTGAATATTATACAGATCTATGTGTAGAAAGTCTGTTTTAATGGAAGAAATTATAAAGATCTCCAGTGTATTGCTATTATAAGAAAGTTCTGGTTCAATGCCACTGACTAAATAGGCACCAATAACTTTGATCTTATTTCACAGACTGACATATATGAAATGCACTCTACGTTTTAAAATAATGTGCAATCCTAAAAACTATTAATAATATTATTTTGGATCAATAGGCTAGAATAATGTACTGCAAATTTCATAATAGAGTAAGATCTGAATAGTAAGATCTGAATTAAACATTTATTTCATGCATGCAGTTGTCAAAAAGGAAATTATCTGCTTCTTACCTCACCAGTAATGTGGTTTTGATGGCTGTCATTAGAAGGAAATTGGATATAGGTACACCTTTCTCCCTGCCATTGTTTTGTTTCTGCAAACTTTTCACGAAGCTTTTTCTCCTTTTTCTGTGTTTTTGGGTATCTGAAACACGTTTTTGATACTAAGATCAACTCATAGTCAGTTTTGCATTTAACACCCCTGTTAATATTTGATTGCTAAACTACAGTACAAACACTTAAAATGTGCAACATAAATAGTGCTAAACTGTTGCTTATTTTATATTGTTTTTTACAGTTCGATTAGTGCTTTTTAGCACCAAATAATGAAAGCACTGCACACTTTTATTGTATGTACTCTAATTGAACATCTTGATTACGTGTACATGATATTTGTTTGAAATACAATTTCAAATAATTTCTACCATTTCAAACAGTTTCTACCATTATTCACACCCACTCTTCCATTTGTTCATTAATTGCCCACCTTGTATTGAGGGAATGCAATTATCTCACGCATGTGAATTTTGGCAGGGCAGTTCATTTTTTTAGTGTCTTGAAATAGCTTCCGTCTCTTCTTAAAACTACAGTGTCCACCAATCTGGAAGATTATAATTAATAAATGTGATAATTATATATACATCCACTCTTGATAAGGCTGTCCAGATAAAAAGACATTTAGTCATTAATATACTCATTTGCATAATGTTCTTGAGTAATTTCAGTTTATAATACTAAAGTACATTGCATATTCACATCGTATAAAAGGGTTGTAGTTTTGCAGCTAAATTTTAACATTTCTGACAATATTGAAAATATAATATAATGCAAATGAGTTTATTAATGACTACATGTCTTTTTATCTGGACAACCTTTTCAAGAATGGCTGTATCATGCACACATAGAAAGTAAATTTACTGTTTGCATGTAAATTATACCCTGTTAAATACATTCATGGTTACCTGTTCATTTTCTTTCTCTAAGTTGTATTTCCTCTTTTTGCCTTTATTTCTGTCAGGACCATGTTGGCATTCCAAAATCTTGCTGCCAAGGTAGATGTATGGAGTCCCATCATAGTTCACAACGTCATCCTCCCATAGTACTTTGTGTGATTTGGAAGTGGGGTCTAGGCAGAACCAATACAAATCCAGTAGTACATTACATTTTTGTTGTCATTGTTGTTGTTGTGTAAAAAGCAAGCAAACACACAAGAACAACAAAGTGAACAAAGCTAATTATTTCTCAAATTCAACCCCTTTTTCCAATTTAAACAAATGTTTTCTTTCAGCCCTAATTTTTACATTGATATAAATGTAGTGCATGTGATATTGTGGCACAGTGTGTTGAATGTAAGAGAGCACAAAAGCATCCAGCATAGTATTTGAGGCATAAGCATGAATGCACATAACTTACCTATATTTCCAAAATTCTTGTCTGAAGAATAACAAGTAAACTTTGTTGTTGTCTGAAGTCCAAAGTCCTTTACTAGTTGGTTAGCTGAAGATATATTGGTAACATATCCTAAATTCTCTTTGAGAATTTTATCAAATTCTATGGCTTGATTTTCAGAAGCCATATATTTGAGAGTAATTGCAAGCAATTCGAAACAAGATTGAAATATAACAGATACAAATTGATGATGGAATACTTGAGAATGATTTCAATTTAGATTTTATAATTTCGCGGGAAATAGACTGGCGCCCAGTCTCCCATCGCAAAAAAAGTTATAGTGTGCGGTTCGCGGCCAGGGTCCTTCTGATCTATGTGATATGCTCACTCTTTCTTGGATCAGCTAGATCACATAATGTAGAAGGACCACTTACTCATCACTTACTTACTTACTTTATTTTTTCTGTTGTCATTGGTGGGTGTACAAAAGTACAAAAAGTAGTGTGGAGTTCGCGACCAGGGTCCTTCTGATCTATGTGATGTGGCTCACTTTTATTTGGATCAGCTAGATCACATAATGTAGAAGGACCACTTACTCATCACTTTCTTACTTTATTTATTTTTTTCTGTTGTCATTGGCGGGTATACGGACTGAAGCCGTTCAGTAAACTGTACAGCATTTTTGTAACTTTTTGTTTTTGATAGGGAAAGTTTGCATTCTTCGGTTTGCATTCTTCGGCTTAGTTAGCAGTTTTAAATCGCCAGTTTTTACCAGTTTGATGCGATAACAAGGCTGATAAGAAACAAAATAAAGGAACATCGAGAACATCTCTAATTTGAAAGTTTTGGTGAATTTTAGTTAAACTTAAATGCAGTCAATGTATTTAACAGTCGATTGCGGAAATTTGTTATGGCGTGACAGCTGGCGTGACAAGAATACCCATCGCTGTCTCTGCTATACTGGTATGTGATGTAACCACTCCTTAGTGACGACAACGGAAGTCGTCCGAAATAATGTCTATGTAACCACTCCTCAACGAGACAAAAAACGGAAGTCCTTCTGATCTATGTGATATAACGTCCACCCGGTAAATTAGCAGGCAATTGCCCTTGCCAGAAACGAGCGGGAGATTGGAATCTACTTGGTCGCGCGAAGCCTGGGCAAGAGTTTGGGTAGACAGGAATGTTTACAAAATGGCTTCCAAAGCGTATGATGAAAGTTGTCAGACGAAATCGAAAGTTTTTTTAACGGAAAATGACATTCCTGGCGCGCGATTACCTCGCAAAAAGCCAGAAGAGTGAAATGTCGCCCAATTAAAACGTTGGTTACTTTGTAGAGGAGCATGTACAACTGGTAATAAGCCACAACTTATCGTCAGGTTAGTATAGATTACTCTGATAACACCAGTGATTTTATCTTTTATGTGAATCCTGATGTCTGATCGAGAACTTTTTAAATCCTGATTTTAAATTTTTCTAGGGTTAATAATTATATCAAGTCTGGATTGTCAGAAAAAAATTTGAAAGATCCCGATGGTGGTATTCATCTAGCAAAGAAAAGAGCTGAACTTGGAGTACTCGATGAGGTTCTACCTGATGTTAAGGCAACGTTTCCCAAAGAAGGATATAGCGAGAAGATGGAAGGACTTCCTTGTATTACCTTCAAGACAATATGGACTTACATGGTAACATGTATTGATGCAAAGAAGCAACTTTCAACAGCCAAGCCAATGATTAAGGGATTTAATTTTTACAAATCAGGACATGCTTAATGTCAAATCCTGTCAAGAAGCAAACAAATTCTATGTCAAATCCCTTGTTATGCCATCCATGAAGAAAACGTCAGCATATTCATGTTTTATTGTTGTTACAAGACAAGGATTTGTGCAGAAAGCATTTTGTGGCTGCCCTGCAGGGATAGATGGACGTTGTAATCATGTTGCAGCTACCCTCTTTTCTCTTGAAGTGTTCTGTAAGACAAGAGTACTGGAAGAGAAGAATGCTGCATGTACTTCTAAGCCATGTAGCTGGAATGTGCCAAGGAAAAGAAAAGGAGTTGTGATTCCAATCTCTAAAGTAAAATTTCAGAAGCATGAATATGGAAAACTCAAGTCACAGAAGAAACCAGAAATTCCTAATGGTAGAGATGTAAGAGCACCACATCTTATAAGTGCATCTAACACTAAACTTTACAACATTTTCTCCATGGTTGAAGATTTTCAGATGAAAACTGGAAAACTTATTGGTCTAAGTCATGTCTTGAAGCAAAAAACTGAACCCCAACTAAAAGAAGCAATTCTACATGATCATTGTTATTGTGATTATCACCTGATAGTACTGACAACAGTACTCCCACTAACACTTCATCTGACTGAGAGTGGTGAATTAATTCCACCAATTCAGAGCCACCCAGTAAGTCTGGATGAAATTTTTTCAAGATGTGAAGAAGCAAAGAGAGCTTTGGCAATCACTCCTGAGGAGGGAACTAGAATAGAGTCTACAACCAGAAATCAGTCAATGGATCGTGAGTGGAATATTCAAAGAAAATACAGGATAACAGCATCCAAAAGTCATCGGTGTGCTGTACTAAGGGAAACTACATCCCCGACTAAAGCAATTAAAGACGTTCTTCACTACAATCAAGTACCTGTAAATAAAACAATGAGAGAAGGGCTGGAATAATTCAACAGTATACTGAGCAGAAATGTGATGTTGGTGCAAATGTCCAGAAATGTGGTTTCTTTATTAGTCATTCGCATCCATTTTTGGGGGCTACTCCTGATGGTATAGTTCATGAGAATGAGGACACAGGATTGTTAGAGATGAAGTACATTCAGCAGTTAGAGAATGAAACACTAAATCAGGCATTTGTAAGGAAGAGAATTTGTGTGTTGATGAATAATGTTGTAAAGATGAATCACAAGCACCAATACTATTATCAAGTCCAGCATCAAATGTTTGTAACTAACAAGAAATTGACTGATTTTGTTGTGAAAGGTTCTAAGTCTGTCACTCTGTTTATTGAAAGAGTAGATTTTGATAAGGATTTTTGGGATGGTGTTTTACCTAAACTTGCTTTCTTTTTTAACACTTATATGCTCCCAGAGATAGTTTATCCCAGAATTAAGTATGGTTGTCCCAGATTAGACCTTAGGAATTGTCCACGCCAGCTGTAAATTGTGTAAAATTTATCTGTACCTAGGAGAATCTTTAAATGATACTACACAATTGCTTCATCTACGTTTGATGATTTTTAATTTATCTGAGCTTTCAGGTCATTGACCCATCATCATCATCAAGCATAGACAAAGCAATTGGTATCATAATTAAATCATTCTATTAAATTAATCATAGTCTGTACTGCTGTGGACAACCTTAATAGCAATGGCAGAAGATTTTTTATATAAAATTTAATGTATTTATAAAAATTTCAATTATTTTTATTTATTTTTGCAAGAAAACAATAATTAATCCCACTTTGTCAGTAAAATAATAATGACCAATGTATTTATATAAAATTTGATGACTATGGTAATAATAAATAACTTTTTAAACATTAATGGTGATCTGACATTTATAATAAAAATATTTACAATAATTGATAATTATTTCTGAATTAATGGTGGCTGGAAATTAGAAAGTGCTGACAATACAATGAAAATATCTGATGCAATTTGAGCTAAAGTAATGGGTATTCTGGAGTCTAAAATATGCCAGTTTTTAATTCTCTCCATGCATCTTTCCACATGAACCCTAAGGCAAGCAACTTTTTTGTTTTTCTCTGCTTCTTCTTTTGTAAATTGTTTACGCCCTTGTAAAAATTCAGGTATAACCAGAGATGATCCAACAGAAGCAAGTTCATCTTGAATTAAAAATCCTTTATCTGCCATAATTTCATCCCCTTCATTGCAGACAATTTAGCAGACCACTGTTAACAGTAATTTCCTTGTCAGAGATACTTCCTGGAAACAGTTCGCTGACAAATGAAGTCACCCCACTTGGTGTTATGCCAACTAAACACTTCATAGTTGGCCTTGACTTATATGAAGAATAGCAGGCTGACTGGTTGTCTAGAGCAGAGGGCCTCTCCATCTCTATTTCAGTGCAATCAATGATTAGAGCTGTTTTGGGGTAGAACTCCTTGAACAATGGTGGCATGTGCAGGTTTAATACTTCTCTTGATGGCAATCTTATCAAAGGTTCTAGTTCAGTTCTCATGAATCGCATCCACGTACGGAAAACCACAGATACTGTGCTGGTTGAAACTTTGAAACGGTATGCTAAATCTCTGTTAAATAGTCCCAGTCTGAGTTTCATTAGAACCATTGTAAACTATTCAAAGACTGTCAGTTTGCGTGGCCTTCCTACTTGATCAAATACCTTTCTTTCGTGTGATCCGTAGCTTATGTGTTGTGCAGATTCTTTCAAAATATCAAAACACAACATTAGAGTTTCATAATCCGCAAACCCAGTGTAGAAAGTTACATCTGCAGCACTGTCTTTAAACTGTTCTAAATCGAATCGAGTGTTTTCCATCTGGTGCTAAAGTTTAACTATTTCTCTTTCAAGAGTGTTTATTTTCTTTTGAAGATCTTCAAAACATTCTTCAGTCTGCATTCCAACAGAGCACATCACAATTTCTGGTAGATCGGTCTGTGTTTCAACAGTGTTTTGTGGTAATGTAAATTCAGTGTTGCCAAGGGTGATGTCAACATTCACTTCGTGATCAGTGTTTTCTTTCTTGCGCTTCTTCTTGGAAGTGTTTTCTTGCTCGATATCCGTCTCATGTCGCTTTAATTCTCGCCGCTTGGATGTCTCTTTTGTCCAGGGAAATAGAGAAGGAAGGTGATCACGATTTTCTTTTGCCCACCATCAAAATGTACTGAGCATATCCTCGTGTTGTCGCTGTTCAACTTCAATGTGTCGTTTCTCAAAAGCCTCACATATTCTTTTCTGATCTTGATGTCTTTTGGTATCCTGTAGTATTGAAGGCCGGAACTGTTTCGGAAATTATTTAGGCAACCAGGAACATAACAGTTAACCGGTTTCGGCATATTTTTTTATGAATCCAAAGAAAAATTACTATCTTGACACCATGTGCTGAAGGTTTGTTTACGTTCCTGTCTACCCAAACTCTTGCCCAGGCTTCGCGCGACCAAGTAGATTCCAATCTCCCGCTCGTTTCTGGCAAGGGCAATAAATTCCCCAAAGCTATCTCCGGTACTACACTTTCTAGATATGTTTTTGCTTCTATATCTATTGACATGAATGATTGTTGGCTGTCTGCAATCCATTGTTCTTCTTTGTCATATTCTTTGTCATCCTCAATAAGTTGGGTAAATTCCTCATGTTTCAAGACAAGATTCTTGAACGCTTGTTCAAACTTTCTTAGGCTTCTCTCACCTCGTCTGGTGATCGTTTACGTTCCATCGGTGTATTCAGCGCGTTGCCACCACGAGTTAAGGAGGACTTCGCTGCGCCGACGTCGACTCGTCCTCGTGGCTTTAATCCTGTCTTCCATTATCTTCTCCACGGGCAACTGGTTCACCAAGCTAGAAATCAAGAAATCGAATGAAATGGTCCGCGGAGAAATCCAGTCATTTAATCACGAATCGTATAATGGGCTTTTCAGCTTATTTATTCAATCTGAATGTTACACAATCACTCATATTACCATACACGTGTTTAACTCTTATACAAAATACAACCTTTTACATGCAATCGATTACTCTAATAGTGTGCAACTTGCTTCTGTGACGATTTCCTACAGGTTAGCTTCAAAACACAGGTTAGCTTCATCATATCTTAATGCCTACAACATTTCTCCTTGTCGCTACTAAAACTGATCTGAAACTCGATAATATAACTTGCTTA
>JALIZF010001296.1:0-219037 GCA_029948255.1 Telmatactis stephensoni | reverse complement strand
GCACTGGGACTGGGACCTTGGGATGCACTGGGATACTTGGGATGCACTGGGATACCTTGGATGCACTGGTACCTTGGGATGCACTGGGATACCTTGGGATGCACTGGGATACCTTGGATGCACTGGGATACTTGAGATGCACTGGGATACCTTGGATGCACTGGGATACCTTGGGATGCACTGGGATACCTTGAGATGCACTGGGATACCTTGGGATGCACTGGGATACCTTGAGATGCAGTGGGTACCCTGGGAAGCGATGGAATACCGTGGGATGCACTGAGATTCCTAGGAATGCACTTGGATACCGTGAGATGCACTGGGTACCGTGGGATGCGATGGAATACCTTGGGATGCACTGGGATACCTTGGGATGCAATAGGATACCTTGAGATGCACTGGGATACCTTGGGATGCACTGGGATACCTTGGGATGCACTGGAATACCTTGGATGCACTGGGTACCGTGGGATGCGATGGAATACCGTGGGATGCACTAGGGTATCCTTGGGATGCACTTGAATACCTAGGGATACGTAGGGATTATTTTGATACCCGTAGGATGCACTTGGATACCGTAGGATGCACTGGGATACCTAGGGATGCAGGGGGGGCGGGACATAGAGATGCACCTGGGATAATACTATATTATGATACACTTAGTGATGCATACACGAAGTACTTACCCTAGTGGTCGGGTCTGGTCATGCAGCTGTCGACGATCATTGGTGATAAAATAGAGGATATTACATAGGGGGCTCGGAGATACAATATTTATCGTCGAGTGTTGATGAGAATCTCTCACGATGTGTAGCGCAACGGTAATGTGTGTTCTAAGGTTGTGTTCTAATTATTTCAACCATGGCGGACACCACGTAACAGCATTCAACGCCTTATAACTGAAAATCTAGCACCGCGACCTATCAGAATTCTTTGCTTTTTCGTTGTATTTTCTCATCGAAACTAAAACATCAAAAAAGTAAAAAAACATCGTCGATACTCTTTTGAGATAATCACGAAAAATAGTCAAAATCAACGTTCGAATCGGCGCGTAGTGCAACTGATTTTTACCTTTCAAATGCGAATATTTGAGCTTTACCTACAAGTAAGTGAAGGCATATTACTTTTTCATGATACACTGTTCACTTTATACCTTACACTAGAGGTCAAACTCTGAAATCTCTTGTTTTCAGTTCAAAATGGCGAGATTTCGCTCTTTTCGAGCTATCATAGTACCGAAAACTAGCACCCCCAATTCTCTTTATTGATTTGATATTCCCAACTCGAAAACAATCTTTATGGTGAGCTATAGAAAAATTCATGGATAGAAACTAGCGCAAGCCCATTACTGACCTTAATATGTAATCAGTGATCATTTGTGTTTGGATTTTCAGTTTGTAAGATTGTAACGTTTGAGTAAAAAATCACATGTTTGATGATTTAGCCAAATTTAATTGGTGTCTATTTAGTAAAACATCAAACTACAAATCATCAATCGTTACCAATTAAGGTAGTTGGATTTCATCTGAACTGGCGTGCTGGGGTCCCATGCAGCATGCGTTTTTATGCGCCGATATCGAGCTGCATTTTTAAACTCCATATTATAAGCTGCGATGAGGAAAAAATGTGCTGAGTTCAGTATCTTAATTCACCTCTCACTCATATCATATCTTTAATATTAACTGTCAGATTCAGTTACTCTACGGGAATGTTCCTTCTCCAATGGAACCTGTGAATGGCTAATTCCACCAAAAAATGGGACTTGCTGGAAAATTAAGCGGACAGATAGAGCAGGTTTGATTACTATGTAAATAAAAAATATCTGTTGAGCGTGAGAACCGAAATCTAGTTACAAGCGTGACTGATATACAAACAAAAACAATCAAATCAAAATAAATAAATAATGCTTGAGTTGCTTAGATAATAAAAATGAATGTCTTGTATGCGGTGTGGTTTCTTTCAACGGTTGTAATTCATTGAAATATCGATGGACTTTGCCAAACTTACTGAGACTGTTTTATTACGTATTATAAAATATATGAGATATAACGCGCGCGCTGATTGGCTGGCTACCATGTTTATATCAGAGGACAGAGACATGTCCCGCAAAAAAATCGTCGAAAATATTTTATAAAAGCAATATAAAACGATGGCTTATGTCTCCGTACTGTGATATAAAAACTCTGGAAGATGTAGAGCTCTCGAAAAGCAAGAGAGAGACATTCGGCTACGCCTCATGTTAAATCCTAAGCTTAATTGCTTTTCTCTTGTGTACATCTTCTATCGTGTTTACATCACAGTACAGAGACATGTTTATAAAGTGATATATAATGACATAACGCACGCACTGATTTGATGACTATTGTATTAAAATTATAGGACATAGACATGACTCGCACTAAAACATCGTAATAATATTTTATTAACACTCAGTGTTCTGCATTTCCAAGCAATTTTATGATTACAGAAGCATGTACTTTACGCAACGACGACAGCGACGTCATGTGAAGACGGGACGCCAAAAAAGATTAAAGAAGAATCGATAACGCTATTTCTTTTGCTTTTTCATATCATTTTCATGTGACATTCAGACTTCGAATCTTGAAATAAATGAAAATGAAAGATCAGTTTTCTGTGCGAATTAAAAATAAGCTGATTTACTTCTACAAGTTGCCGTTCTTGGTAGAGCGTGAAATCTGGACTTTTCACGTTGTAGTTTTGAAGAATACGGTCGATATCTTTGCAGTTCTACACATTTGCACGTGCATTTATTGTATTTTGTAATTAAAGGCATTGTTTTATGCCGACGTCGTCCACGTTGCCGTCGTGGTTGCGTATGGTCCCTATTTATAACTTTGGTGTTTGGCAACTATAATTTTGTTCATGGAATCTATTTTTATAGAACCTTCATCGTATATCATGATCAATGACTCGTGTTCTTCAGCACTTGAAAGTAAGGCGTTACCATTCCATAAACGGACTGTATTGTGCATAGGATTTTTATATCGTATGCAATCTAAAGGTAAAGCCGTCCTTTCAGTCTCGAGGTATGACGCGACTGGTGAAAACACTCTCTGGCATTTAACTGGTTATCATGGCCGTAATTGGAAGAAAGGGTATGTGAGACTGGATGGTATCAAAAATCAAAAGGTATGCCATTACAAATGTAGTTAAACACAGTCATTCTCAGAAACGCCCGGTTCCTTGTCCTCCATGACATGTCCTCCTCCTTAAAAGCTTTTAAACTCGTTGCATGGAGGACAACCGGGTGTTTTTGAGAATGACTGCGACAAAAAGTGTAGCCTGTCATAAGCAGCTCGACTCTCTACAACGAATTCAAAAGACCAAGATGACAAGTATTATAATAGTAGTCCGATGAAGGACATCTTAACTTAATATTTAAGTTAGATGTAAAGATGGTGGCATGATGTTTATATTTCGGTTTAATATTAAACCATTCTCAAAACAATATTATAACAAGTATTATACTTCATGGCAGCCGGTTACAGCAGGTGGACCAACCCACTGTAGCGGGATGGCGGGATGACGACATACAAGGCGTTAATATTTAGGACTTTGCCTATAGCACCATATAGATTTTGGAGAAATTCATATAAACTGGTTTTGAAATATTTGAGGCGCATTTTTTTAAACCCCCAAAATGGCAATTTCTTGACACTTTCGATTAATAATTTCAAAAGCAAAGCAGCATGACAACTTTTGGACTGCCCATGTATATATATATATATATATCGGGTTAGTCCACTGGTTCTTCAAGAATAGTCTAATATTTGTAATTTTGGTGTCACCTAAAATAAAGCTACGTACCGCATTTAAAGCGGGAGTTTTACAAGCTGCACTATTATTCTTTTTCGTATTTCCAACTTTATATATGCCTCATGGTTATTTTCACATTCATCTTTGTTCCTTGTTCGCATCCGAGGAATTCTGACAGGGGGTTCTAAGCCTCCATTTTCTCTTTAACACCTCTAGGCCCTTCCCGACTGTCTTATCACTTTTATTATCTATAGAATGATTTTATAAAAGAAACTAAATACACCTTTCTTGTTTTCACACATTCATGAAAACCGAGGTGAGTTTGTGAGAATTAATGTAATTCCAAAAGTTCGAATTTTTGAAAATTCGTATGTCCTTGGTTTTTCAACTTATATCCTTCAAACCTCACAGTTTTACTGATTTTGATGTGCTCTTTCCAGCTATGGTCATTGTTTTTAAGTTTGGGAACAGTTTTGGAATTACATGATAAAAGCTATATAAGTAAGAAATCACGGTAGCAATTCAGAAAATTATATACGTCATTTACCGACGTATAAGATTGCAGAATACGTCTTGGTAACCGTCATATTCGCATTCAGCATGAAAAATCAGTTTAGAATAGTGATGTTACCAAAATGCCTCCAGGTGTCTGATTTTTGGAAAATGCGCCTAGTCTAAGACGAAGTAGATTGCTTGCGCTTGTTTGAGAGTTAATTCTCATAAACGTACTGAGGCCGTGATGTGTTTCGGAAGACGATTTCTTAAATCAAAAATATATCTATCTGATTGAAATTAATAGAGGAAAATTGCATAGGATGAAACAACCAAAGCCTGTTCTCTGTTTTATTTTCAGATCCGCTTTTATGGTGTGGGGGTAACAAATTCAAGTATCAATATAGCTCTAACGAATATCAGCATATCTACAAGATTTTGTCCAGGATTTGTTTCAATCGCACCATTGAATGCAAGGCCAGGTATTTACAAAACTCACTAGAACTATTGCCTTCAAAACATGAGGCTAGAGACAATCTAACCCCTCTTGCAATATAGCCTGTCGTAAGATACTACCTCTCTTAATCAATTAATTTTCTAAAGGACCACAAAATCACTATTAGATACTGAACCTCTCGTGGCAGATCGACCACCTCAAATAAACGACCACTTACAGCCTTGATGAATAATCCTCGAAGACGTCACTGAATAGGCGTCCCCTTGACCACATTGTTGGTCAACAAACTGCAGCGCTGCCATCTTTTGCTATCTAGCCAACATTGAAGTTGGGGCCATCAAAGAGGGTGTTCAAAGGTGTTCTGTCTAAGACTGTAGCTTAATATTTTGGATGTTCGTCGACCGCTGTATTTTATTTTTTAATCGTAGAACATCAAAAAAATTAAAAAAATATTCTTGGCCGTTTATGCTTGCTTTACAATATTTTGCATGTGAAAGGCGATTAAGAGATGAGGTCACGATCGGTCAAAGAAAAGGTGGCAACAGTGAATCGTCCGATTTCGTTCATATTACAGTGCTAGGTAGGCCTTTAGGAAGTATGAATCGTGGTGTATTTTATTTCAAAAAAAATCTCTTTGTTTCGGAGAAAAACAAGAAAATCGAATTTGCGCCTAATTAGCGCTAAATTTAGACCCAAATGTAGCCCAAGTTTGAAGCTCTCGTGAAACTTTGGAAATAGTCTACTGCCAATAATATTTCTGTGTATTTTAGAAGGGTATACCAGCTATGGCCTGAAAGCATTTTTGTTGAATTTACTTGATATTTTCACTGGAAAAAATATTTCTTTGTAACCCTTGTTTTTCGCCGAGGTAAAAGTACGCTAAGTGCAAAAAATTATTTCAACACATGCTACACAAAATAAACAGCCCATATTAAGAATTTAGGAAGATTTAATAATGTTCTTTTCATTTATGGAAAAGATTTTTTGGGTATTTTGTTGTGCGATCGATAAGAGTGATTTAAACTTAGCAACAAATAGCAAAAATGTCGCTGTCGGCAATATCAAAGGAACAGGCAATTAGCGTAACGCGAGTTTATTTACAACCAGAAGCTCGTAAAATAACCCACAAATTGATTAGAATATTTTTCTACTCAAATAAATATGTTATTTAGGATAAAGATTAAAATGAAACACTATTTGTTAGTGTTCTACATGGACAATCGCGTGACATTTAAAGTTGCATTGAAAATGGAAATGACACTGAAATCTACATGCATAATTAGTGTATTTGTTCTATGATTACTACATTACTTGAACAGCTTTGATTAATGTTGATCATGGAAGAAGTGTGCTGTTCGTTCAAACAGTTGCTCGGAGATTGTTGCGAGCAAGATAGAAAAGATGTGAGGGTTAAATACAATCGAACAGTTCCTCTTCTGGCCTGTAATAAGGACATACGTGCACACAAGAGAACTTTTAGCTTTTCCGGACCAGAAAGTGAAGTAGAATTGATTCTTTATCGTGCTGGTGTATTTTCATGTCCGGCATACATTGATACTTGGACAATCTGTCCACATCATCGCTCAAAACTTGGATTAGGTTGGACCAGAGGATCGAGTACAAGGTGTCAAGTGCCCACGTTGATCTCGAATCATGGGAAATCAAAAACAAAGTGGCCGAAGTACGAAAGAGGCATGGGAAGAAATGATTCTCATCTTATACTATCAAAAAGTGGAATTCTTGTTCAGATTGGCTCAGGTAGGATTCTTCATGTCATAATGTTTATTAGAGAAATATAAAATGCAAAGAGTCTTGTTTTGGGTCAGTTACAAATACGGGTTTATTTCCGGAATCACATGTACATCCATGTTTCTTTTGCTTTCAATTTTGAAGCTCAGTGTTATTTTATGTTTGATCTATTTGTTATATATATTTTCTTATTTGAGCAATCAAGTTTATGGAATCGAGCAACTTCGATGAAGGATTCTGGATTTGATAATTGACGCCAAAATTGTGTGTGCGCAAGGACGTGTCGGCTAAAAATAAAGGGCTGCTCACGCCTATGTAGTGATTAGAATTTAGAAAATGCTTTGATTTTCTATGCAAATAGGGATTTGTACTAACTGCAGAAAGAAATTGAGGCACATGAACTCGGAGAACCTGGATCCAATCGTAGAAACTGTAGAAGATGAAGCAATAGAAAAGATGTGTGATTTGAGTCTGGTAAGAGATTATTTATGCATTAGTAGAAGTGGGAAACGAAAATTGACTAGTTGTTCGAAAGCAACCAATGCCCCCTAAGCTTATCTCTATGGAGCGACGGCCCTTTTTTGTACGAAAAAGTGGAGTACTTTTGTTATATAGCTATGTATATTTAGAATGCAGGTTGACCCGAGTTGAGCCCGTGAATTACGTAACACCGTACTTTTGAAATAAGGGTCCTTGTGACATCAATTGACAGAAATTGTTTAATAATCAAGAACTCCTGTATTTCTAGGAAGATGACATTTAAACCAGTGTCGTTACCAAGCCCATCCGGCGAATCTCTCCTGAGCACTACATTGGCAGACACACCCATGAGCTCGTACGAAATATTTGAGGCCTCTTCAACGATTGTCACTGAAGACAAATCATTTTCCATTGAAACATCAGGAGAAAAGTTAAACAAATTCCTTGCATCACGCGATATCAGCCCTATTCGACATACGCTTTCAACGTCGTGGGAAGAAGCTTCTACGCGCACTCAACGTTATTATACGCGCAAAGCAAGACAGGTAGTAACAGCGTGCTTAGAAGAAATTGCTCCGGAACAGTCTGCAAAGCTTCTTAATACTTTAAGTGACAAATCAAACCTTGAATTAACAGGAATAGATCACTCTCTCATGGACTCACTTCGCGAATGCTACTATAATGGAAGTCACTGGAGCATTAGACGACAAATATTATCAATTATGGCAGACAAACTTAGTTACAAGGAATTGTTAAAGTGCAGGGGCGGATCTAGCATTTTGACCGAGTAGTTTCCAACTCGACCGAAACTTAATATCATTAAATCCTATGATACCATTTACACTTTGCATATTTTGAGCATTAGCATCTATAATAAACACATTAATACAATAAAATCCGACATGATAACTCTTGAGAACTCAAAGCACTCGAGCGGGTTTTGCCAAATTAGCTTTCGTCAATATTACTGAAAATCAAGAATACGAATATCTCTATTACCGAAATTATATTTCACTCTTACAGATCGCTCTAGGATTTTAGAGATCTTTATGAGTATATTTTGTGGTTGGTTCTTTGAAGCGGGGGAAGCAAGAAACCAAATTCCAACGGACTGTTTGAAGGTCAGAGTTCGCGTAATTATAAATATTTCAGTAAAACTACTCATATAAAACAGCAGCTATCAATATAAATTATAGCTTACCGAGGAAACTGTTAGCTCAAGCGTAAACTTAGAGCTTAATGTCTGCCTAATTTCCTTGTTTACGTTGAATTTCAATCGCAGCAGGTCCACAATTGAAGAATAAAGTTCGCTCGTGCATTAAATTTTCTTCGTTGCGAGTTCGAAGCACTCTGATACAACAGAGAACCTCACCAGGGTAGACTGGCCCTTTTATACTTTTGTCGGTAGTTTCTGGACTAGTTTACGCCGATTTTAGCCAATCAGAATCAAGTTGGAATGGTAAATTTGTGCTTGGTTTGACTGTGGGTTTCCTGTGTGAACCACTTGTGGGGTGTTTTACTTCCTGTGAATCACTTCGGAAACTACTGGCGGGGTGTTTTATTTCCGGTGCAGTAGTTCACACAGGGATACCAAACTGTGAACTAACACATTGTGATAGCTAGAAATTCCTGTGGGACCCCTCCCTCAACAAAACTTGAAAAGGCTACAAAAATAGCCTGGGAACATGTGGGTTTCCTGTGGAAATAATTCAAAATGGCGTCCAAATAAAGGTAAAATACGCTTTAACTTGTTCCATTTGTATTATTTCTTTTTATTATCTCAATAATTCTTTTTTCTGGGAAAAATCTCAGTAGTTTCCGGAAACTAAGTGAACTACTCTAGATCCGCCCGTGAAGTGGATACCTGACTTGACACCTTACCGTTTCAACGTTGCAAGACACCACATCTTATTACATGGCAGAGGTGCTGCTATATCTCCTACTAAGAACGCAAGAATGTATGTAAGCCAAGAGAAAGTCGAACATTTTCTCACATTTATCACAAGTACTCATATTATTCAAGATCTTCCTTTCGGAGAGAAAACACTGAAACTATCATCAGGTGAACGACTGAAAATCCCAAACGTTGTGCGCACTCTCATACCTGAGCAGATAATTCGTCAATACCAAGGCTACTGCAGAGATGTCGAATTTGATCCCGCAAGCCGTAGTACACTTTCAAGAATTCTCAATGTCTGTTCTGCTTCAACGCGAAAATCTCTCCAGGGCCTTGATTATTCCTCAGCAATCGGGGCCAAAGCCTTTGATCAACTAGAAGCCATTGTCGAAAAAATTGGGGATGAACATGAAAAGGGTCTGACATGGGCTAAAGACACAACTGAAAAGCTAAAACAAGCAAAACGTTACCTTAAAGGTAAGGAAGAACTAACATCATTTACTGCACAGTCAATAACATTAGTGGATGCTCTAAAATCTTATAATTTCGAGATTAGTTCTCATTCTTCTTCCGTCTTAGTGAGCATTTCGGGCATAGAGGTACAACAGGACTTGCAGAGGTGTCAGGTGTAGAGTGGTGTTCGGTGTTGGCGGGATGAGAGAGGCAGTTCTATTCACATATTGTTCATGCGCGCTTTTTAAACAAAACTATTTTAAACAGCACAACAACCAATGCTCATATACAAGTGAGTGCACATATGAACGTCCTTAAATATCGAATGTTCATTGTCTCTTTTAGGTGCATGTTTCTAGCAATTCACAAGTTGTCGATCACTGTAGAATGTATGCCCTCAGTTACCCAAATGATTCTGACTACAAAGAAGCATGTAACCATGAACTTCATATGAAGTGTGATCGATGTGATTTGCTACATCTTGTTCTGGAAGAAATTCGTTCAACTATAGACAATGTACAGTGCTCGGCTGAAGAAAAAGAAGATATGGAATATATAATGGGCGAATCTGTGAAAAATATTGAAGTCTGGAAAGCCCATCTTCTTCGATCAGTGAACCAGGATGTTGCGAGAAACGAAGTGTTGGAGAATTTGAATAATGTCTCTGTGACTCTGGTGTCTGATTGGGCGATGAAGTTTTTACCGCGAAAGTATCGCGAAAGCCAGCGAGATTGGTTTGGGAAACGCGGTATATCCTGGCACCTAACGGTGGCTTTAAGAAAAACAATTGAGCAAGAACTACAAATGCTAACGTTTGTACACATTTTTGAAAACTGCAATCAGGACAGCCCAACTGTCTTAGCTATCTTTGATGATGTTTTGCGCCAGCTGAAGGGTACTTTTCCGGATGTAAAGTCCATATACATGAAACAAGACAACGCAGGTTGTTATCACTCTGCTTCGACAATGCTCGCAGTCAATCAAATTGCTACCAACAATGGAATGAATCTATCGAGAATCGATTTCTCGGACCCACAAGGTGGTAAGGCAGCGTGCGACCGAAAGGCGGCGACTATCAAAGGCCACATGAGGAGATATCTGCACTCGGGCCATGACATCGACACCGCAGAACAAATGAAGAGTGCAATTGAGTCATATGGAGGAGTACCAGGAGTGAGAGTGACTTTGAGTGGCCCACAGTCTACTTCAGGTTTCAAGTCTGTGAAATGGGATGGTGTCAGTTACATCAACAACATTGAGTTTAGTGAGACAGGTTTGACCGTTTGGAGAGCATACGGTATCGGCGCTGGAAAGTTCTTCCTTTGGAGTGATCTTAGTGTTCCAGACAACATACCAAAATTGAACATTAAAGCAGGACCTCGAATTCCAGATATTTCGTTTGTTCCAGTAAAGGCCAGAAAAATTTCCAAAGAAAAGAACCATGAATGTGATAGTGTTGACGAAGAAGAGGAAAACTACGACGATTGTGAAGAAGATGAGAAGGGAAATAGTATTGAAGGCCAAAATGCCAAAAGGTTGTTTTTCTGCCCAGAAGAAGGATGTATCAAATCGTTTCAACGATATTCGTCGCTTGAGAAACACCTTGACTGTGGAGATCATAAGTACTCCCTCGAACACCAAACACTTTATGATAAGTCAATGCTACTTTACGCTTCAATGCTTGAGCATGGAACAAGTGAGATTCGCGAGATTCCTGACATTCTAGGTCAACAACCAGTAGAAAGTGCAAGGGATTCGTTACCACCAATGGGCTGGGTATTAAAGTCAACAGGGAAAAAGATCCGATTTACTGAGACACAGAAAACGTACCTCTACAAGATTTTCAAAGCTGGAGAAGAAACAGGACACAAAGCAGACCCGGTTACAGTTTCAAAATCAATGAGAAGAGCAAAGGCTCCAGATGGTTCTCGCTTGTTCAAAAAAAGTGATTTTTTGTCACCTCAACAAATTTCTGGATATTTCTCTCGCTTGGCAAGAGGGAAAACTCTCCCCTCCAACGAAAATGAAGACGAACAAGAAGCTAGTCATGAAGATCAATTAGACGCCGCTGAACAGTTCATCCAAGAGCTGACAGAGGAAGTGATGAATACCATTGCTCTTCAACATCCCGTCATGTATGACTCTTACAACATCTGCGAAATCTCTAAAAATTCCAAACTCTCTCAGTTTTCTGTTCAAATGTTGAGAGACATTTGTTCATCTATGGAGCTTGACACATCTGGTATAAAAGTCAAACGCAAGATGCCTTACATCGAACTTCTTACTGAACTAGTCAACAAATGTAGCTGTGTACATTGAATTATGTAAGTTAACGTGGTTCCTTGTAATAATTGGCAAAGGATGTGGGAGAGAAGGTTCCGCTCCAAGGTCCACACCCTTTCCAATACCTCACTAAGACGGAACGACCTTTCTTTATACAGTACGCAGTAGGAGGGCATAAACCAGGTACGCGCCCTATAAAACCTTCGGCGGCCTAACTTCATACATAGACCCAGATTTGAGCTATTTTTTTCTAACACTGTCATCGCGTGTATGCTGAAAGTGAATGCATGGCAAATAAATATTATCTACTTACTGACTGAATGGGAAAGGCAAAAGGGAAGACACCTGGTTCGAGGTCATGGCCGTCCCAAATATTTTCCCTTCTTTTCCGACCAAACTCAGGCAATAAGTATTTTATCACATGAGTCTTTTTGGTTCTTTTTCATATTTTTAGACGCGTGCGCATCCGGGTCAGGATACGGTTTTTAGACCATCCGTCCCCGTCACGTGATTATTTTCGAAAGCTTTCTGTTAAAATATATTTCTTAGCCCGCTCAAGTGTCAGATTATGCGGGGCAATCCGTCACATCACCTGACGCGTATGTCTCAGTCTCCTATTTATGCTCTCCTGTACTCAGTAAAAGGTAGACGTATCAAACGCGATGTGACGTTGAAGATCACGCAGCAGTCCGCGGGTTGGGGTACTCCCATATACTTTGGGTGGAGATGCTTGTTGTAACTTCTAGGGGTCGAAATAAACAATCTTGTACATCATTTAACTGGACTACCAGAGACTGAGCTGGTAACTTTAAGGGTGTTTTTCAATAAATAAGATACCCTCATAAACTTTACAAGTAGCTGTTCAAAGATGCTGTCTTTAATACTATTAAAACTGAAATAAGCGCAAAATCAAGTGTTTCCACCCCCATCTGGATGAGACTCGTGTACCATTTCGGCATCATATTCAAAATTTCGGACGAGTGTCCCTACCCTTCTGTATATAGAAGAACCCAAGCCCGAGGGCAGCGTGTACTGGCGAATGCTAAAAACGAACGTTAGACGTCAACAACATTTTGAGGGGGACCCGAAAACAAGCCAAATGGCATCCGCACTAACGTCCCGGCTTTGCCATGGCAGTCGCGCAATCATAGACTGTGATGTGTTTGCAACCTTACGTCCTGTTTTGCATTGCGTGCGTTTGCTATATATATCTGCCTATTTGTATTATAAGGAACCAGTGCGAATTACTACGTTGAAACTTTTCAGGGGATATAGCATTTATGCGTTCATCTATAATTCTTTACGGCAAAGAAATTAAAATGTCGCGAAGAAATTTCAGTTTCAAAACACAGGTCACAAGATAGGAAACAAGTTTTTCTTCATTAGTACACTCACAATAATGTATATTATTTAAATCCTGTTTCAAAGTATTGTCACACATACTAAATAGCACATGTATATATATACGCTGTATAACCTGGCCCGAAGTACGCTGAATACGGGTTCCTAATAAAGGAAGGGTAATCTAAAGTTCACTATAGTTTTTGTTGATGTGCTGGAAAAGGCCATGAAAACCAAAATGTTTACCAATATAGCCTATGCGTTGGTCTGCATAAGTGCGGCTGACTTTAAATGACAAGTAGGAGATTAATCTTGAAAATAGAAAAATGTGGTCAGATTTTTTAAATCTAGAATAAAATTTAGAACATTTATTCAAGTAGAAAATGTTTTTTTTAATATATCAGAAGATTATTTTACGAGCTTTTGGTTGTAAATAAACTTGAGTAACGCTAATTGCCTTTTCCTTTGCCGACAGTGAAATTAATGCTAATTTTGTCAAAGTTTAAATCACTCTTATCGATCGCACAACAAAATACCCAAAAAATCTTTTCCATAAATGAAAAGAACATTATTAAATCTTCCTAAATTCTTAATATGGGCTGTTTATTTTGTGTAGCATGTGTTGAAATAATTTTTTGCACTTAGCGTACTTTTACCTCGGCGAAAAACAAGGGTTACAAAGAAATATTTTTTCCAGTGAAAATATCAAGTAAATTCAACAAAAATGCTTTCAGGCCATAGCTGGTATACCCTTCTAAAATACACAGAAATATTATTGGCAGTAGACTATTTCCAAAGTTTCACGAGAGCTTCAAACTTGGGCTACATTTGGGTCTAAATTTAGCGCTAATTAGGCGCAAATTCGATTTTCTTGTTTTTCTCCGAAACAAAGAGATTTTCACTGGAAAAGTTTACTAAATTCCACAGTATGGAAAAATTAAGGAAATCATAAATTTCCACCATTTGGAAGTTACTTTTTTATATTTCCATGGTATTTCCAGTGTATGGAAATTTCAAAATCCTGGAAATATTGTGGGAATATAGGTTCTTTCCTATTTCTACTATATCATACTGTGGAAATAAGATGGATATACCGCAGAAATTATACGACAGTGTTGAAAGGGGAACTGAAGACTATCATGGAAATATACTGGAAATAATGCAGAAATAACCTGGAGATTTTGATGAAATATCATGGAAATACCATGGAAATGTTAAAAGGGGGCTGAAGATTACTGGAAATAATCATGGAAATATTCTAGAAATAATGTAGAAATAACCTGGAAATTCAGTCGAAAGATCGTGGAAATACTATGGAAATGTTAAAAGGGGGGCTGAAGATTACTGGGAATAACAATGGAAATATTCTAGAAATAATGTAGAAATAACCTGGAAATTCAGTCGAAAGATCGTGGAAATACTATGGAAATGTTAAAAGGGGGGCTGAAGATTACTGGGAATAACAATGGAAATATTCTAGAAATAATGTAGAAATAACCTGGAAATTCAGTCGAAAGATCGTAGAAATACTATGGAAATGTTAAAAGGAGGGCTGAAGATTACTGGGATTAACAATGGAAATATTCTAGAAATAATGTAGAAATAACCTGGAATTTAGTCGAAAGATCGTGGAAATACCATGGAAATGTTAAAAGGGGGGCTGGAGACTACGCCTGGGAAAATATTCTATAAATAATGTAGAAATAACCTGGAACTGTACAGCAAATTTGTGAATAATTAATCTGCTGTATTTGTATACAATAAATACTTCTTGTTCATGAAATGGTAGACACAGAGAGACCATAACACAAAGAGAGTGAAACTCATTATTGATGTCTGTGCGATATTCGCGGCGCTATTTTTAGTAATTTCGCCAATTTTAACGTGCGCGTGGACGGTAAATCGCACGAGCAGAAGATAGCGTTTGAAGATTACAGTACAGTTATTCAGAATTTTTACCATGGTGTGTGCAGCGACCTATAAATGTTGCAAATTCTCTACCCTTTCCTATTTCTCTAGTCTCAAAAGGTCCCTTTTCCAGTGCAGTGTATACAGTACACTGCACTGGAAAAGGGACGTTAACGAAACTGATAAGGGTACAAGAAATGATGAACCAACAAATCAAGGATATTTAAAAAAATCCTCGAGATTGCAAATTCTTGTGATCGGTCGCCAAATTTTATACCCGCAACTGAAAAGTTCTCGTTCTTGTAATTATTTTTACGCAGTATATTTTTGAAAAAAAAATTCGCGAAATTGATCTCCTTCTGACACGAACTTTCTGTCAAAATACGAATATTTTAAAAACGAAACATGCTCTTTGAAAAAAAAAATAAATTACAATTATTTAGGGTCCTTTTCAGTCGTTTTGGGCTTTCTTTCCCGACAAAAATCGAAAAAACCTGGTCGCTAGTGCAATTTGACCAATGAGGGAACAAAACTTTATCACGTGTCATTTGAATAAATGGCGCACATTGGAAGCCATTTTGTCGGTTAGATTGCTATAATTTCAGCTTGTTTGACATATAAAACGTGTTCTTTTGTGTTAAAAAAGACCGAGATGGCCGTTCAATGCCTCAAACACAATCAAGAACACCTTTCACTTTAAAAAGATGTTCTTTTGGAAGAATAACAGGTTTCGAGTGCCGTAGAAGTCCTGATTTCGAATCCAGGTTGTGATCGACTGAACTCGTTGCGTTCAAGAAACAATACGGTAAGTTATGTTCGCTCTTAATATTGCAGCCATGGAAGAGACTGTACTTTCTATGTGTTATTGTCAATTCGGTCTTTAGTTTATTTAGGCACATTACTTGCCTGGCTTACATGTAAATTGTTGTAATTGCTCTGGCAATCGAATCAGTAAAGGTTATACACCGAATATCGATTTGACAATTTGGTACGTCGTTTGAACGAAGATTCTACTCACATAAAGGACTTTGATGAAACTAAAAACACTGTGAAATTCACTTCAGATACAAATAATGTAGTAAGCTTTTTACTTATGTAATGTTGAAATCAACAATTATACTGACAAATCATTTTATTTGTAGATGTCTATACTGAAGTGAGGGATTCGAATTATGGAACCGTTCTGTGTATTATGCTCAACTATTGCGAGCTATAACGATTGCTCTTGAGCTTATGGTAAATACCCATTTAAAAACATAGAATTGTAGTGCTTTAATTGTGACTTCATATTACTGTGAGCTCACTAGAGTGGTTTTCGTAAACCCGTGAAATAGATACTAAACTAATACACATTAGTAAACCTTAATTCAGTTGTTTTCTTTTCTTCTTATTTGACTATTACACATTAACTGCTAGTATTTATTTCACGGGTTTATGAAAATCACTCTAACCTGATTTGCAGAATGATTTTGCCCATGTCCTTTCATAGTTAGTTAGTAGTAGACTGTAAACCTATTGTTTTCTTTTATTATCAATCACTACAAACTAGATAGTCGAGTTTTTTTGAAAGATGAAAGAAAATTGCCCTAGTCTTACAATCAAAGTCTAATAGTCAATGTCTTTTTTCTTTATAGTCTAATCAAAACAAAAGAAAACACTGATCAATTTATGATGTTAAGTGTGTGTCAATAAGAGGACAGACAACACAAAACCATCTTCAATTTGTTAAAGTCAGCTGTTTTTTTATCCAATGTTTTTTTATTTATTTTTATCCAATGACCAAACATGAATTGTTTTAGTAGTTGATAACAGAGTCATTTAGATAAACCTATAGAGTGACTTTATTTCACCAGCTAATGAAAAATCAGTGTTTAGTTTAAGTACTAATAATCTGATAAAGGAGAGGGCTGTAAAGCAAAACTGGTGATTGCACTGAACTCATGGTACAAAATATAATAATCAAAGTGTAGTCATCAAATTGATACAAAAGAAAACAGTGGAATTGGGGTCTGCTATTTTGTATTAGTATGTGTCACATGCGCCTTGAAGTCACTACTTTAGTTTTTTTATGTCCTTCAGCATTGATACCCTAGCTCTTTCCAATTCACTAATTGTCCCCCAACTTCCAATAATATACATATATATATTGAAATTTCCCACTGTCTTTTGTTTTTAGGAACTTTTGGAGCTAGAAAAACTTCAATTAATAAATAAACAAAGTGAGAAAAACAAGCTATGCTAAAAAGTAAGTTGGAGTTATTGATTGAGTTGAAGGGATGTATGGGTAGCAACCATGTAAAGAATAGCACATCAAACAAACTCAATTCACATGTGATCTGAGTGCTCAAACTGGGACTCAAACCTGGACCACGATGGTGAAAGTACTGGGCTCGGTTGTTTGCAAGCCAATTAGTGCTAATCTGTGTTTAACTCTTAAGAGAACGTTTGGAGTTTAAACCCTGGATTAATTAGTGCTAATCAGCTTTTGAACGACTGGGCCCTGGTGCCCTCACAACTTGGCCAACCATGCCATTTTGTTGATTGAATATTCCTATTGTTGCAGGTTGAAAAAAGATTTCTACCTTGTATAAAGATTGTAGATGTAAGCAGCAGCAAATAACATTTCTTAAATTGTAGTAAATAATTCAATAATTCATTATTATTATTAAAGTCTATTAAAATAATTATTGTTTCCACCATAAGGTCGCAGTTATATTCATTAGCCATTATTTAAAACATGACATAATTTAACTTATATAGGGATTTATTTAATGCTATTAAGATTTGTTTGCCACACTTGCTATAGCCCTTTCCTGTCAATTTGTCTTTTGTATCCTTAAGGATAGCATTCACATTTCTTATATCATATTTTATTACTTTTATACACCTATTTAAAAAAGGTTGTCAGAGCTATAGGCAATAGGTCATTCTGCCATTCACGGTTGGGTTTTCTATTTGTTTTTATTAAGACAGTCAACAATCTGACATTCATATATATGTGATGTTCAAAACAAAACGATTTATGAGTTTGCATGACCTGTCGCCTTTAGCTCTGACAACTTTTTTAAAAAATAGGTGTAACAAGGTGTATGCACTCCATTGAAGAAAGGGTGTAGTTCACATTTATCCAAATATCAATTTATTAAGTATATTTAATGAAATGCAATTTGTAAGTAAGTGCTTACAACACACGAAATGTAGATTCTTGATTCCTGTGAGAGTTTAGAAGGACTAAAAATGTTTTGTATCCATTGATATTATAATTATGTAGTATTTTCAGCTGAAATAAAGACATTGTTACTTTCTCATATTTCTATTAGTTTACTAATATCATTATTCATTATTCCAGGTTCCTTTATGGTATTTCTAGGGTCTTCTTTTGTATTTCCAGGGTATTTCTACAACATTTCTAGGGTATTTCCAGGTTGTTTCTTTGTATTTCCAGGGTATTCCTTCAATATTTCTAGGGTATTTCCAGGGTCTTCCTTTGTATTTCCAGGGTATTCCTACAACATTTCTAGGGTATTTCCAGGGTCTTCCTTTGTATTTCCAGTGTATTCCTTCAATATTTCTAGGGTATTTCCAGGGTCTTCCTTTGTATTTCCAGGGTATTCCTACAACATTTCTAGGGTATTTCCATGTTGTTCCTTTGTATTTCCAGGGTATTCCTACAACATTTCTAGGGTATTTCCAGGGTCTTCCTTTGTATTTCCAGTGTATTCCTTCAATATTTCTAGGGTATTTCCAGGGTCTTCCTTTGTATTTCCAGGATATTCCTACAACATTTCTAGGATATTTCCAGGCTACCTTCATGATATTTCCAGGTTATTTCTACGTTATTTCTAGGTTAATTCTAGGATCTCTTTGATATTACTTTATGATTTCTAGGATATCTCTTGGTTATTTCCACAGTATCGAGAAATTTCCACACCATGGAAATGTACAATTTACCTGGAAATTGAATTTCCTGTATATTTCCTGTATATTTCTTTACTATTTCCATACATGGAAATTAATCAAATTTTCCAGTGTTTTTTTGAAATAAAATATACCACGATTCATACTTCCTAAAGGCCTACCTAGCACTGTAATATGAACGAAATCGGAGGATTCACCGTTGCCACGAAAATTATGATTTTCTTTGATTTTTGCTGATCGTTGCTCTTAAGTAGTGAATATCGTCATTTCGCCCTCTTTTTGTCTTTCATTTCTTTTTTTCTTTTTTAACATAACTTCGGGTGTTGGTTTGTCATGATCAAAGGCTTCCAGTGTGAGAGGGTTGTATCTCAATTTCAATGTGACAACAAGGAGTGCATTTTCGAAAGTTGGCGATGCGATGGTGATAATGACTGCCTGGATGGGTCTGATGAAATATATTGTGGTGAGTATTCAATGACAATTTCTCCTTTTTTATCAGAAAAGCAAGTGTGTGGCATCGCCCACCGCGAATCATTTATTTCAGACAAAGAATGTGTTTACGAAAGATAGAGCACATCGATTCGTTGGTCTATGATTCGAGTTCTCGATGTGATATAGTGTCTTCCTTCACCAATCGCCTCACATCTCTGTGGCCAGAGTACGCGAGAGTTTTCACGTACAAATTTGTACTCCTCTCTCTCTCTCTCTCTCTCTCTCTCTCTCTCTCTCTCTCTCTCTCTCTCTCTCTCTCTCTCTCTCTCTCTCTCTAGACCTATTTCAGTTTTGTCCGTTGTTTGTAAGATATTTGAAAAGCTGGTTTACAAACAGCTTTATTCCTATCTCTGTGAGAGAAATATTTTAGTTAACAATCAATCTGGCTTTCGTGCCTCTTACTCAACTGTTACTGCTCTACTTGATGCTTCAAATGATTGGCTTATGAATACTGATAATAGTCTCTTAAATGGTGTTGTACTTCTGGATTTAGCTAAGGCATTTGATACGGTAGATCATACTATCCTGATAGACAAACTTGCATGCTATGGAGTAAAAGACATGTACAATGCTCTTAACTGGTTCAGATCATATTTAAGTAATCGATCGCAGAAATGTTTTTTGAATAATGTTATTTCAGGCTCACTGAATATTTCTTGTGGGGTTCCTCAGGGTTCGACCTTAGGTCCTTTACTATTCATTTTATACATTAATGATCTGCCACGTTCTCTTAAATTTGCTAAGCCCAGAATGTATGCTGACGACACTTCAATAACAGTATCTGCTAGTAGCATTAAGAATATTGAGTCAAGCATTAACACTGAACTAGAGGGTGTTGGAGAGTGGCTTATGGCCAATAAACTGAGTTTGAATGTCGCAAAAACTGAATATATTCTTATTGGCTCCAACCCAAAATTAGCTTCTCTTCCAACACAACCTGTAATTAAAATTGGAAATACACCTATAAAAAGGGTAAATTCCACAAAGCTGCTTGGCATATTTATCGATCAAACACTTTCATGGTCTGATCAGATTGATAACATTGCCAAAAAGGTGTCGTTGGGCATTAGTGCCTTAAAACAAGTTCGTCCTTTTGTTACATTTGACACCTTAATTATTATTTATAATGCCCTTATTTTGCCATACTTTGATTATTGTGATGTCGTATGGAGCAATTGTAATAAGGGTTTTTCTGACAGATTACAAAGATTGCAAAATCGTGCTGCCAGAGTTATCACTCAATCAGACTATGATGTTAGGTCGGTTGATATTCTTAAAAAGTTAAAATGGGATAATCTTGAAGAAAGAAGGTTTAAGCACAAAGCCTGTGCAATGTATAAAGTATTAAATAATGGAGCACCTTCATATCTAAGCACTGATTATAATATTGTAGGAGATACTGTCAAGTATAACTTAGGGGAAGGTGATACTAAGTTAACTCTCCCTAAGGCAATGACAGACTCTCTCAAAAGAAGCTTTAGATATGAGGGTGCCAAAATTTGGAATAGTTTGCCACTTTGTGTTAGATCCTCACAATCATTTACTGAATTCAAAACGAAACTATCTAACTCCTGTAAATAGAACAGTTTGTATATTTTAAATATTGTAAATTAGTTTTGATTTTAACCATATTTGATCCACGGCTTCCATGGAAAGCAATTTTTTAAAGTTGATGGAACTACCGTGACTAAATAAAGGTGATTCATTCATTCATTCATTCTCTCTCTCTCTCTCTCTCTCTCTCTCTCTCTCTCTCTCTCTCTCTCTCTCTCTCTCTCTCTTACTTACCGACTCTGTCTCTTGGTCCTCCATCTTGTGAGCGTCTCCAAGCATCTCCACGTGAATGAGCCCGCAGTACTTAATTGTATCTTGACTTTATCTATACTGGCGAGTTATAAGTCGACTTATATCTTGTCCTTTTAGAAAGACAAATTGTAAGACGACTTATAACTCGACTTTTCCGTGCGAAAAACAATTTCGGTATGATCCTTTGAGGGCTCCGTAGGATACTGACATAGGGGCTCGGAGATACGAATTTTATCTTCGAGTGTTGATGAGATCTCTCGGTGAGCGCAGCGGTAATGTGTGTTCTAAGGTTGTGTTCTAAATTATTTCAACATGGCGGACACCACGTAACAGCATTCAACGCCTTATAACTGAAAATCAAGCACCGCGACCTATCACAATTCTTTGCTTTTTCGTTGTATTTTTTCATCAAAACTAAAACATCAAAAAAGTAAAAAAATATCGGCGTTAGGCTTTTGAGATAATCACGAAAAATAGTCAAAGTCAACGTCCGAATCTCGCGTAAGTACAAAGTGCAACTGATTTTTACCTTTCAAATGCGAATATTTAGCTTTGCCTACAAGTAAGTGAAGGCATATTACTTTTCATGATACACTGTTCACTTGACTATGTCTGAAAGCCTTTAGTTTGCACATTGGCAAGCACTTCCCTTACACTAGAGGTCAAACTCTGAAATCTCTTGTTTTCGTTCAAAATGGCGAGATTTCGCTCTTTTCGAGCTATCATAGTACCGAAACTAGCACCCCCATTCTCTTTATTGATTTGATGTTCCCAACTCGAAAACAATTTTAATGGTGATCTATAGAAAAATTCATCGATAGAAACTAGCGCAAGCCCATTACTGACCTTAATATGTAATCAGTGATCATTTGTGTTTGGATTTTCAGTTTGTAAGATTGTAACTTTTGAGTAAGAAATCACGTTTTGATGATTTAGCCAAATTTAATTGGTGTCTATTTTAGTAAAACATCAAACTACAAATCATCAATCGTTACCAATTAAGGTAGTTGGATTTCATCTGAACTGGCGTGCTGGGGTCGCATGCAGCATGCGTTTTTATGCGCCGATATCGAACTGCATTTTTGAACTCCATATTATAAGCTGCGATGAGGGAAAATGTGCTGAGTTCAGTTATCCTAATTCATCTCTCACTCATATCATATCTTTAATATTAACTGTCAGATTCAGCTGTTACTCTACGGGAATGTTCCTTTTCCAATGGAATCTGTGAATGGCTAATTCCGCCAAAAAATGGGACTTGCTGGAAAATTAAGACAGATAGAGCAGGTTTGATTACTATTTAATTCAAAATATCTGTTGAGCGTGAGAACCGAAATCTAGTTACAAGCGTGACTGATATACAAACAAAAACAATCAAAATCAAAATAAATAAATAATGCTTGAGCTGCTTAGGTAATAAAAATGAATGTCTTGTATACAGTGTGGTTTCTTTCAACGGTTGTAATTCATTGAAATATCGATGGACTTTGCAAACTTACTGAGACTGTTTTATTACGTATTATTATTTAATTTTCATACACTGTACACATTCTGGTTTTCTGATTGGTCAGTTTGTACCACGTGACGCGTGGTTATGACTCGGCTAACGCCTCGTGCAGTATTTAGAATTTCTCGTTCATTGTTAGCAAATTCGTAAAGGTAAATCCCGATAATTTACTCGCTGAGTGCGTTAACCTCTAATTATAAAATATTTGAGATATAACGCGCGCGCTGATTGGCTGGCTACCATGCTTATTTCAGAGGACTGAGACATGTCCCGCCAAAAAAATCGTCGAAAATATTTTATAGATGCAATATCAAACGATCGCTTATGTTTCTGTACTGTGATATAAAAACTCTGGAAGATGTAGAGCACTCGAAAAGCAAGAGAGACATTCGGCTACACCTCATGTTAATTCCTAAGCTTGCTTTTCTCTAGCTGTACATCTTCCATTGTGTTTATATCACAGTACAGAGACATGTTTATAAAGTGATAAGGACATAACGTGCGCACTGATTTGATGACTACTATATTAAAATTATAAAACATAGACATGACTCGCACTAAAACATCGTAAAACACTCAGTGCTCTGCATATCCAAGCAATTTTGTCAAGTTACAGAAGCATATCCACGCGTTTTATGTTATATAATTATAACTTTGGTGTTTGGCAACTATAATTTTGTTCGTGGAATCTATTTTTATAGAACCTTCATCGTATATCATGATCAATGACACATGTTCTTCGGTACTTGAAAGTGAGGTGTTACCATGGAAACCATTCCATAATTGGACTGTATTGTGCATAGAATTTTTATATCGTATGCAATCTAAAGGTAAAGCCGTCCTTTCAGTCTCGAGGTATGACGCGACTGGTGAAAACACCCTGCTCTGGCATTTAACTGGTTATCATGGCCGTAATTGGAAGAAAGGGTATGTGAGACTGGATGGTATCAAAAATCAAAAGGTATGCCATTACAAATGTAGTTAATTAACACAGTCATTCTCAGAAACGCCGGGTTCCTTGTCCTTCATGACATGTCCTCCTCCTTAAAAGCTTTTTAAACTCGTTGCATGGAGAACAACCGGGTGTTTTTGAGAATGACTGCGACAAAAAGTGTAGCCTGTCATAAGCAGCTTATACAGTCGACTCTCTACTGACAACAAATTCAAAAGACTAAGATGACAAGTATTATAATATGAAAAGTAGTCTGATCAAGGACATCTCAACTTAATATTTAAGTTAGAAGATGTAAAGATGGCGATGTTTATTTTTCGGTTTACTATTAAACCATTCTCAAAACAATATTATAACAAGTATTATACTTCATGGCAGCCGGTTACAGCAGGTGGACCAACCCACTGTAGCGGGATGGCGGGATGACGACATACAAGGCGTTAATATTTAGGACTTTGCCTAACACCATATAAATTTTGGAGAAATTCATATAAACTGGTTTTGAAATATTCGAGGCGCAATTTTTTAACCCCCAAAATGATATAAACATATATAAGAGGGTTTTAGATATTAAAATAGATAGTAATTTCAAAGTTGAATTTTAGCATACTTGATTTAGATTGAAATGAATTGAAATTTTAAAAATATTATTAAAGGATCAAAGGTTGAAATGAAAGATTTAGATGTATATCCATAGGTGATTGATTAGATTGATTTTGAGAGTCATAATTTTCAATTAAATGCATTTTAAAGATGTGTGTACATGTATATATACTGAATATTTCCTAATAAAAGTTTGATACTATGAGTATGATATCGTCCTGACGCAATAACGCACGTTTAGCTTCCATATTATGCGATAGCGCGATATATCAAACAGCGTACATGCAAATCTAGAAATTATACTCTTCAAAGAGCAATTTAGTTTGATCAAGTTTGCAATGGCTTGCACAACGATAAATATACTATAATCGGAGCGCAATTAAATCTCAAGTTTGCGCTGCGTTTGCTCTCACAGCAAAATCAAAGGCAAATTCAATATTTACTTGACATTTACTATACCGTTGCAAACATTGCCAAATTTGCTGCATGTTACATTTGCTCTCAAAGCAAACTCGAAATCAAACTTTATATTTACTACACATTTGCTTTCGTGGCAAACATTGCCAAACTTGCAAATTTGCTATAGATTTGCTACAGTGTTTACTATTTAGGTCAGTGAAAGCGGTATTCACCAACTGCCCTGGTGCAGTAAATATAAAGCCAAACACAAAGTTGCATTTGAGCAAATGTGTAAAAATACGAGCAAATACGGTATTTACTACAGTTTTGCATCAGCTTTACTCGTGCTGTCAATCCATTTTTTCGTCCAGTGGTACTGCATTTAAAGCGGGAGTTTTACAAGCTGCACTATTATTCTTTTTTGTATTTCCGACCGGCTTTATATGCCTAGCCTCATGGTTGTTTTCACATCCATCTTTGTTTCTTGTTCGCATCCGAGGAATTCTGACAGGGGGTTCAAAGCTTTCATTTTCTCTTTAACACTTCTAGGCCCTCCCCGGCTCTCTTATCATTTTTACCACGCTCTAACACTATTTCATGCTCCTGTATCTTTGCTTGCCTTAACGATCACTTCATTAGCCAATAGTCCCCTTCACAGTTCTCTGCGCCATCTTGAAAGGTAGCCATGCCTTTGCATCGAAGCGAAACGAACGGTGAGCTTGCAATGATAGAGATCTGGCCGAAAACCTTACTTTTAGCACTCGCAAAAAACTTATTTTGAGCTATATTGTCAACACATTCAATAACTGTTCGTTTGGAAAAGTAGAACAAAATTGCGTCGCACGATTTTAACTGGTGGAAAAAGGATTTGAGTATTAATTTAGAACGACCATTAAAACTGGATTAAAATTAAAGATTAAGATTGGATTAAAACTCGTACGAAGGTCTAGTTTTTGGCGCTTTTCGCCATTATTGCCAGTCATTGATAAAAATCTCTTCTTGATTCTTTTAGATCAAATTTTCTCCTTGTTAGTAGCTTTTCTTCTCACTTTGCGTCTTTAGAGCTCATTGGCTATTCTGGTTCTATTATACTTTCTCCATTGCTACTTTCTTTTTCCATCTCTTAAGGAGGCTTCCTACAATTTTTCTAGTGCTCGACCGGTCAACTTGAAACGGCTGTAGTTCTTACATGAAAGCACCCACAGTTATGACCTTTCGTCCACTTACTACATAAAGACTGAAATTTTTATTGGTGTGTATTTTGTTTACATCAGGGTTACCATAGCGACGAAACGATGACGTCACCGTTTTAGATTCCAAGCAATTTTACGCGTTTTTCGACCTAAACTTTTAAAATGACACACAAGACGTTAATATTTAGGACTTTGCCTAGCAGCATACGAATTTTGGAGAAATTCGTATAGACAGATTTTGAATTATTCGAGGCGCAATTTTTTAACCCCAAAAATCACATTTTTTAGTCTTCGATTCCATAATTTTAAAAGCAAAGCAGCATGACAACTCTTCGACTGTCCAAATGTTGTTCAAATATCAGACTACTTCTCTACGAAGTTGCACGTGAGAAAGTGCTTTGGATCTCCGTCAGCATACGTCCATTTAGCCATGAAATTAGGCGAAATTTTATCAAAATTTATACACAAAGCGTTTAGTGCTCCTAAAGAAAAATTTGTCGGTCAACTGTTTTCTCCCTTTGGTGAGTAGAACTTTAATATATTTGCAATAAACTGTCCAAGCGCTGATTCAATTGAAGCTTTCTAAGGTACTGAAATAAAATTTCAAAGTCGAGTATATTCGGTGTAACTTAGCGCAGCAAGATTCTAGATTCAAGTTGTTGTTTTCATTCTCACATTCCTGCATGCAGGCATGCTTCAGTATGCTAATTCAAGGCAATGGTCACCATGGCGTGACGCGCTACTTCACTAGAGTTGTCATGCTGCTTTGCTTTTAAAATTATGGAATCGAAGACTAGAAATTGTGATGTTTGAAGAAATATTCTATACGCAGAGCACGCGTACGGAAACGCAGTAGTGAAGTAGCGCGTCACGCCATGGTGACCATTGCCTCGAATTAGCATACTGAAGCATGCCTGCATGCAGGAATGTGAGAATGAAAACAACAACTTGAACCTAGAATCTTGCTGCGCTAAGTTACACCGAATATACTCGACTTTGAAATTTTATTTCAGTACCTTAGAAAGCTTCAATTGAATCAGCGCTTGGACAGTTTATTGCAAATGTACTAAAGTTCTACTCACCAAAGGGAGAAAACAGCTGACCGACAAATTTTTCTTTAGGAGCACTAAACGCTTTGTGTATAAATTTTGATAAAATTTCGCCTAATTTCATGGCTAAATGGACGTATGCTGACGGAGATCCAAAGCACTTTCTCACGTGCAACTTCGTAGAGAAGTAGTCTGATATTTGAACAACATTTGGACAGTCGAAGAGTTGTCATGCTGCTTTGCTTTTAAAATTATGGAATCGAAGACTAGAAAATGTGATTTTTGGGGTTAAAAAATTGCGCCTCGAATAATTCAAAATCTGTCTATACGAATTTCTCCAAAATTCGTATGTTGCTAGGCAAAGTCCTAAATATTAACGTCTTGTGTGTCATTTTAAAAGTTTAGGTCGAAAAACGCGTAAAATTGCTTGGAATCTAAAACGGTGACGTCATCGTTTCGTCGCTATGGTAACCCTGATGTAAACAAAATACACACCAATAAAAATTTCAGACTTTATGTAGTAAGTGGACGAAAGGTCATAACTGTGGATGCTTTCATGTAAGAACTACAGCCGTTTCAAGTTGACCGCTCGAGCACAAGAAAAATTGTAGGAAGCCTCCTTAATATGTATATATTTCTGACTAGCTTTCAATCACTGGCATACCCATCCCATTGATATTGTCAACCCCATAAAGGTGCCTTGACAGCTATAAAATTGGCATTTTGTAGCACATGACTTTCGATCTTTTCTCTTGTTTACTAATAACGTACTTGCTTTATTACGCATTCTATATGTTGCCATTTGTGATCATTATATTTCTGTTTCATACCTCTTTGAACATTCATTTGGCTTAATTTTGTCAGTAAGTTATTAAGTTATGTACGTCTTCATTCTCATTGACGAGGGCGATCTTGCTGTAGCCTGGATACGCCTTTCTCTTCAAAGGAAGAAGAGAGGGGGGGGGGGGGGATGTTGATCGATGGCCACTTTTGAAGACGACTCCTAAAAGCTATGTTGATTGCATCTCTTAAAAGGTACGAGCCGATACTGATGATTGAGTCTTTATCAAAGGAAAAGATTAAATTTAGCAGAAACTAATCAGTTGTCCCTAGCTATGTAGGGAACTCGGGCTACACAGGGGCGGATCCAGGGCTCAGACTGAGGGAGTTCACTTCACATTTATCTTGTTGTTCTTGATAATTTTCTTTCTCGGCGTAGAAATGTTTTATTGTTAGCTAGGACGAGAAAGGGGGTTTCCAGACACCCAAGGACCCCCCTTCCCCCCCTGGACCCGCCCCTGCAACATGTCACCGCCTCGAGTATATTAAGGCCTGGTTCGATCGCTAATTGACTCAAATTCGATAAAAAATTATTTTGAGGACATAGAAGATTTGAATGAATATCTTTCTTCGATAAACCACTAAACTCGACGTCCTTAACTTTTTAAAGGTACTTTTATGATGTCACGTGACCTGATGACGTCATAGTCAACAAATATTTTATTGTAAACTTCAAAGTAAAATGCGGTCGCGAGTATAACTCAAGACTCCAAAGTAACCATGCTAAACTGTGAGTCTTAACGTACTTCACAACATACAACCCGAAAAACCTGTCTTACACTTAACATTGTTGAGTAAATCAAATTTTAAAAGAAAACAGTAAAAGTCACGTGACCTGTTTTGGGCTTTATCTCAATAGAGAAACATTGAAGTCAGGTTCGATTCCTGTCAGTCGGACTCAGAAATTGGTTTCTGAGTTCCTTGCACGGCTAGAAATCAACTGATTACGTTTCTGCTATTTCCATCCTGGCTGAATAACTTTCTATCTGTAAGATTAAGTTTGTTAAGTTGGGGCATAAGTGACTGTTCTGATATCGTTAAATCGATAGTGACTGGACAACAGACACATCTTTCTTCTATTTTGTCATGCTTATCCAATCAATTGATCTTAAATGGTAAGGAGTCATGCTATAGAACTTAAGTCGGCATAAGTGACTGTTCTGATATCGTTAAATCAATAGTGACTGGACAACAGACACATCTTAATTTCTTCTGTTTTGTCATGCTTATCCAATCAATTGATCTTAAATGGTAAGGAGTCATGCTATAGAACTTAAGTCGGCTCCCCTGAAAAGTTAGACAGAAAATATCTTCAACCCTAAAAGGGAGTACCTCACCCAGGGCAACGGTGTATAACGCACCATTTGTTTGTCTCTTGCACGGTACGGAGAATTTCGATTTTTATGACTTGCTGTTTGACCTATTTAGTTTTGTTTTGGCATATCTATTATCTATAGAATGATTTTATAAAAGAAACTAAATACACCTTTATTGTTTTCACACATTCACGAAAACCGAGGTGAGTTTGTGAGAATTAATGTTAGTTCCAAAAGTTCGAAATTTTGAAAATTCGTATGTCCTTGATTTTTCAACTTATATCCTTCAAACCTCACAGTTTACTGATTTTGATGTGCTCTCCAGCTATGGTCAATGTTTTTAAGTTTGAGAACTTTTGGAATTACATGAAAAAAGCTCAGTATGAAATCACTGTAGGAATTTACAAAATACGTCATTTACACGTATTGGATTGATTGCAGATTGCAGAATACGTCTTGGCAACTGTCACATTTGCATTCAGCATGAAAAATCCGTTTAGAATAGTGATGTTACCAGCTTCTACCCCAAAATGCCTCCAGGTGTCTGATTTTTCGAAAATGCGCCTAGTCTAAGACGAAGTAGATTGCTTGGGCTTGTTTGAGAGTTAATTCTCCCAAACGTACCGAGGTCGTGATGTGTCTCGGAAGATGATTTCTTAAATCAAAAATATATCTATCTGATTGAAATAGACATATCAAACAATTGTATGTCGTTCGTGTGGGATCCCTGTGTTTTTGAGAATCGGGCTCCCTTTATCTACATACGGGGTATTTACAAGATGGCGGTGTTAAGTAGTCTTTTCGCTATCACTTCTGTAAGTTTTGGGCGATTTTGGGCTTTAAAAACGAAGAAAAACACCAAAAAAGAGTTCAAACGTACTTCCAAATAAGGTAAGATTACCATATATGGATGTGAATACGAACGACAGGTTTTTTAAGGCAATTGTTTGATATGGGAAAATTGCATAGGATGAAACAACCAAAGCCTGTTCTCTGTTTTATTTTCAGATCCGCTTTTATGGTGTGGGGGTAACAAATTCAAGTATCAATATAGCTCTAACGAATATCAGCATATCTACAGGAATTTGTCCAGGAAGAGTTTTAATCGCACCATCGTATGCAAGGCCAGGTATTTTAAAAAACTCACTAGAACTATTGCCTTCAAAACATGAGACTAGAGACAATCTAACCCCCTCTTGCAATATAGCCTGTCGTAAGATACTACCTCTCTTAATCAATTAATTTTAAGGACCACAAAATCACTATTAGATACTGAACCTCTCGTGGCAGATTGACCACCTCACATAAACGACCACGTACAGCCTTGAACAATAATCCTCGAAGACTTCACTGAATAGGCGTCCCCTTGACCACATTGTTGGTCAACAAACTGCAGCGCTGCTATCTTTTGCTATCTAGCCAACATTGAAGTTGGAGCCATCAAAGAGGGTGTTCCAAGACTGTAGCTTAATATTTTGGATGTTCGTCGACCGCTGTATTTAATTTTTAATCATAGAACATTGAAAATATTTTAAAAATATTCTTGGCCGTTTAGGCTAGCTTTACAATAGTATTTGAAGGGCGATTAAGTATTGAATATTGTCATTTCCCCTTCTTTGTGTCTTTAATTCCTTATTTTTCTTTTTAAACATAACTTTGGGTTTTGGTTTGTCATCAAAGGCGTCCAGTGCAGTAAGTATGAATTTCAATGTGACAACAAGAAGTGCATTTACGATATTCATCGATGCGATGGTAAAAATGACTGCCTGGATGGGTCTGATGAAAGAAATTGTGGTGAGTATTCAATGATAATTTCTCTTTTTCAATAAGAAAGTGTGTGGCAAATTTGACGTACGTAGTGGTTCACAGCTGAAAAACACTAGAGTCACATCGTCCACCGAGAATCATTTCTTTCAGCATGAAGAATGCGTTGTATGAAAGAGCACATCGATTTGTTGGTCTATGATTAGAGATGTGATATGGTATCTTCCTTGTCTTCCTTCACCAATCGCCTCTCATCTCTGTGGCCAGAGTACGCGTTACAAATTTGTACTCCTCTCTCTCTCTCTCTCTCTCTCTCTCTCTCTCTCTCTCTCTCTCTCTCTCTCTCTCTCTCTCTCTCTTCCCCCCCCCCCCGGATTTTTCTCCCTCAGCAAAATCCAACCTTGAAAGAGAAGCTTATGGATAAATACCGAAAATGTGTAGGTATTCACAGGTTAACAGGTTCACAGCTGGTTAATTTTTCGATATTTCTCAATGCTTAAGATCAGGGCCGTAGCAAGGGGAGGGGCAATGGGGGCGCTCCCCCCCCCCCCCCCAATAATTTTTCAGCAGTTTTTAAATTTTTGAATTTTTAAATTCAAAGTTTTAAATTTTAAATGAATACAATATTCAAATGTCGTATATATAATACATTGCTACAGAATTTAGTGTAAAAAGTGCATTGTTAATACAGTTCTAAGCTGACCATATCGACGAATATTAGTCGAGACTGATAGAATTGTAGAATGGTATTCTGTTAGATATGCTGGGCTGTATTTAAACTCACATTCCCAAAGGAATGATCGAAGGCCAGCGCTGGTTTCTGCGCTTTCGCCGCCATCTTCAAGATCAATCTAAAACGTCTCATATGGATCCCATTTTGAAAATCAAGATATAGAACTGTCATATCAGTGTTGTTTCGTAGCAGCCGCTACAGGTTTTTGATTCGGTTTGAGAACATAAATATTGTGCCATGTTTAAGACAAAACATGCATGAACACTATTTGCAGAATTTAGCACAAACCCCTATTCATCAAATACGATTTTTTTTATCTTGTGCAAAGTAGATCTCCTCGTAATGCATGCCATATTCCGACAGCTACGTTTCTTATCCAAAATTTCTCCATAATATAACTCCAATATTCAAAAGATTTCTTTCGGTCCTAAACGTCTCAACTTAAGCTACTTTTTGTAAATCTGTTTGTTGTAGCCAAATTGAGTTGGTTTTATTCATTTATTTTTTGTTTTGTTTTGTTTTGTTCTTGTTGTTGTTGCTGAATCCCTTTTGGAAATTTAGTCTTTTATTTTTTCGTTTTTTTGTTGTGTTAGTTCAAGTCATACAGTATACTAGCGCCCTTATGTAAATTTATTCAGTTTTTAGTTCGCAGCTGTGTGCTCAACGTATGTTAGTATTTTTTCCTCGTTTTCTACCTTCCTTTCTATTTTGCTGTTTCTAGTAGTTCAGTATTGAATTTTAACTATCTTTGTTTTTTTTTGTGATAGTTGAATCGTACACGTTTGTTAGACGAATATCGACCATTGAGATGAATAAATATCTATACGCCCTTCTAATAAGTGCCACAACGTGTTGTTTTCCGCGCTTGACGTCAAATTTATTCTTTTGAAACTTGTACAATGTGAATGCAATTGAAAAGAATAAATTTGACGTCAAGTGCGGAAAACAAGCATTGTGGGATTTATTAGAAGGGTGTCAGGGAGTGATTGTGGGTAGCCGGATTGGAAGCCGGTGTAAAGCCCCTTGGGAGGATTTAATCATTCTTATTATTTACAAAAGGGAATAAAACAAAATCAGATCCTATGGCATGCTAATTTAAATGTTCTTTCGAAATTTTCTTTTAACTTTTCAAATTTCTGCCCTATATTTACATATGTTAAGGTGTTTTGGACTCCAAAATAATCTAAGGTGATAGTCGATCTTTTTTTTTTCATTTTCAGGGCGGTATGAATGCAAACCCAAGGCGTTTCAATGTTTTGATGGAAGCTGCTATGATGATTGGGAAAAAACCTGCCAAAACGCAAGTATATGTGAAAACAGTTCACAAATTCCACTTATTTGTGGTAAGTTTAAGACTTACTGGCATCTAAGATGCATTGCGATCGTTTGTTTTTAAGAAAGAGTTATTGCGGGGGGACGATTATGCAAATGTGCCACTCACTCACTTTCCTGTAAACTTCCGGTCTGTTAAACTTTATACTTCTATTTCCCGATAATACGATACGGTGCTAACTTCCGTTATAATAATTCATAATAATTTCGGCGATTTGTTCCACAGGGAGCCCGGCTTTTAAGAGTCGTTAACTGATTAAAAGTACTTTGGGTTTCCTGTGTTGAGAATTGAAACGAGACGCTAATACACCGATTCGAAATATGGCGGCAAATTTGAATAACTATTGTTTTATACTGACTAGCCTCTCATTCATGTGAAAACACTTGTGTTTCCACGTGAACACGATGCTAGTCAGTCCAGAACAATATTTCAAATTTGCCGCCATATTTCGAATCGGTCAATAATGGAGAGTTTCCGGTAATCGTAACTGCCAGTAACTTGATAGCAGATTGCATAAACGTTTCAGTGTAACGCACTCTCTATCACTCTCTTTCATTCATTTACGACTCTTAAGGTGACTTCCTATAGTAATTTTTGGACCAAACCTTTCACTTTTATTCGCCTTGTTTATAGCTTTAATTCGCATCAGCTATCGATTTGATATTGATACCAGCTATAGAGGTAAGATGATAGTTTTCAATTATGACAGTTTTGATATAATCAGCGTTACCATGGCAACGATAAACAATTATCAAAAGTTGCCTGTAAACAAAAAAATGATATCTTCGCTTTGAAAGAGTGCTAATTAAGAATAACCATTTAGCCACTTTAAAGTGTACAAGCAAAGGCTTCTTTACAGTGTTTTGTTGGTGTTTCACGTATTCTGAGTAACGTTTGGGCGGTCGTGGCTTTTAGCTTATAAAAAATAATGCTTCAGAATATTTCTACAAATTACTCGAAATCAAACAGATTGGTTTTCTTTAAGATAGTCTAATTTCCTTTGTCTTAGCTTGAAGTTAATTATGTCGTTTACCGCTTGTCTCGAGCAGGTCAGGTTTTTGAGATATTCAGCAAAACCCAATTTCAACGATAATTGTTTATCGTTGCCATGGTAACGCTGATCATATCAAAACTGTCATAATTGAAAACTTTCATCTTACCTCTATAGCTGGTATCAATATCAAATCGATAGCTGCGGATTAAAGCTATAAACAAGGCAAATAAAAGTGAAAGGTTTGGTTCAAAAATTACTATAGGGAGCCATCTTAAAAGCCGGGCTCCCTGTGCTAAAAGTAGAATTTCTTCGCTTTTCAATCGCTGACTCGCTATGCTGAGTGCCCAGACTTCCCACGGACAATCGAATGTTCTTTAATAAAAGTGCGCGCGCTCAAATGCGCGTGATGATGCCCAGTAGCAAGGGTCCCGAACTACCTTAAATTACGTCATAATGTCAAAGTTTATTATGAACCAAATTTGTTATTTTTAACCAAATTCGTCCCAGCCTTCCAAAGAACGCGGATTTTAGTCTAAAGCGACAGCTTTGAATGGGCGGGTACACTGCATGGAAAAAACTCAAATCTTTGATTTTGTATTATATTTTCCCGAGAGAATCAACTTTTAAAAAATGTTCATTTTTCGCTAGGGTTTATAGGGACTTTAAAAATGGAATTAATTCATTTTTGGAGGAAAAACAACCTTGGTGCGGGACGAAGTGGCAAGCGCTGCACATAAAACACAAAGGCAACGTGGAATATACCATACCACGTTGATTACGAGACAAAATGACCTTGTCATTCGAATAACACGGCCCCTTTTGAATATTTGCTTGATGAACTCTTAATTATTTTACGAGAATTCTCAGTTGTCATAAATTTTATCAAATCAAAATTGATAAGATGTGTTTATGTTGCTTAATTCACGACTCTTAAAACTCCACTTGGTACATGCGTGCTTAGCCTCACTTCTGCGATAGAAAAACAAAAAGCACGCAGAAATTAGAATAACGAACATGCAAAACAAATAGCTCCTTGGTTCGAGGCTAAGGGTCTCCGCAGACGAGACGATTAGTTGTCGACAACTATTTTTTATCGACAACTAAATGTGGTCGATAACTTTTTGTGATCCAACGAAGCATTCCACATGCTCGATATGTTGTCGATAACTATGCAAAATCAGCGAGAGCTTGGGAACTAGCTTTCTCTACGCATGCTTAGAGACAACGCAGATAATTATCACCTATTGACTGGGACCGAGGGAAACAGCATGTTTTGTGGTCCCGAGACCGCCAATGTTTGAAACATTAGCGAGAGACCACAAAGCATACTGCTTTCCCGAGGTCCCAGTCAATAATTAAGTGTTTTGTTATATACCAACTGTCAAAGAATAAAATAAAAAGCAAAACGTCGCTGCCTACAGTTAAAGTTTTTAATCAAAACTCACACAAAACTTACCTTTTTCACACACAGTGTTTTGGAAAATTGTTGCAGCTCTTTTGGTGACATTCCTTGGTTGGTTATCATCTTTTTCTCGGAATAAATGTTGTATATTGGTCTTAAAAGTTTGGCAATAAACACGAGTTTTGCCTCAAGCATGTCCGAATGAATGAATTTGTAAACGCGAGCTGCCAAAAACGTGCCTTCAAAGCTCAATCAACTTCCGGTTTTGCAAATTACCGGTCAACAAAACACTGTTGCCCGCTGACAGTTGTTGCTGGGGAAACCAAAATGTTTTGATGTTCCCGTGATGCGCTCTCGCCCAATCAGAGCACGGAAAAAATAATTGACTTTGACAGTTGGTATATAACAGTGATAGTTGTCGACAACTAAATGATTCATCCCCACAGACGAGAAAAAATGGTTGGACGTGAAGTTGTCGATAACAATCTGTTGTCATGAATAAGCAATTGATTATTTTCATACTGACTTCTTATTAAGGCGGTGGATACGAATGCTTCCTAAACAAACAGATTGGTACTGGATCCGGAGCTCCATGTGCTGACTCTGTCCACAACGACGAACCGAGAGGCGAACATTGCAGAGGCCGTTGTAAGTCAGTTATTAATACATCATTCCCTTTCCTTAAACCCCACAAGCTAAGTTGGTGGTGAAGTTAAGATGCTTGTCTTTAGTTTTTAGTTGTAGTCATGTGCCTGTCTCTGTACTCTTGATTCAAACGCTCGACAGCTTTGAAATCGATCAAACTAGTATTCCAATTAGAGTATAGCTAAAACTACAAACCACAAGAAATCAAAAGGACTGCAGAAAATACAAGCATTGAGCAATCGACTATTTACCAAGACGCTCAAGAAACGCAAGAAGACTATTACGAAGAATTAAAAGAATATTATTGAAGGATAATCAGACTGAGCTAAACAACCGAGGAGGCACTCTTCGAGGATTAATTAAAACTTGGAATTGTTCTTCATCGCTTAAGAATTCAAGTTTTTTGTTTGTGATTGTATTTATCTTATTCATTAATTCTTTTATTTTGGTTGAATAGAGGGGACATTTTAGAAGAAAGTTTTTCATCTTCAACTCCTAGCTTGTTCACATATAGGACATATTCTTTCTTCTGCTTTGATATAAGGACGTGAATGTCTCCCCCTTTCAATTTGTAAGCAGTGGTTATTAATTCTTAGTTTTGTTAGTACTATTCTATGTTTGATATTGCTGGCCCCTTTGAGGTAATTTTCTTGCTTACAGATTATTTTAAAGGTTTTATAAGTTCTAAGTTTATTTTTTGGGAGTCTTTCCTACCCATATCATTGTGAATTTCTTGAAACCAAACTTGTATTTCAATATCCTCTAGTCTTTGCTTTGTAAGGGTTAAAGAATGAACACGAGTGTTCCATGGAATATAGAGTCCCGAGCATTAGATAAAAGGCCACGAGGGCGCAGCCCGAATGCGAGGGACTCCATATCCCATAGGACACGAGTGTTCATTCTTTAACTGTCTTAGCTGAATATGATCACACTCACGAGCGATTTACCCGCTTTTATTGTTAAATTGTCTAAAAGCATTTATATGTTTTGCATTGCTTTCTTTTGTCCGATACATTTTTTTCGTTTTCCAATTGAAGAGGCTCATTTATGTCATGCACATCAGACCGGCCGGCTGGAGGCCGCTTTGGCTACAGAACTCCACAGGCTTTTTTAGGGATAGAAATTGTCACAATATATTAGATGGATACTAAATCTACTAGAGCGAATAGCTAGATAACGACAGCAAAAAAGTACCTATTTTACGTACGTGCTATCAAGCCTGAAAGCACAAGTTCGAGGTTTCGAGCATCTAAAATTTCTCACAGTAAGTTTGAGTTTGTTATAATTAATCTTATAGTAAAGGAAAAAAGTGTGCTTAGTACTTGCCAGTTAATTTCATAGGGAAGATTTTCAGATATTAAAATGTTATTTACAAGTATTTAAGTTGGTCATGGAACACAGAAAAATTTTGAAAATCATTATCAGCGCTTGGTATTTTGATGCTCTGTGTTCCGTAAAGTAACTAAAGATGTCAAATAGTGGGGTTTTGAAACGCAGGAAAATTGTTGTATAAAGAAAACAGTACCGTCAGTGAGTTTCTATAACTAATATATTAATCCTTAATATATTTATGAATGTTTTGAAGAAAGAAAAAGAATATTAGCACAAACAAACAGATAACACTGTTATGAGACATGAAATACAAGTGATATTATCCTGCTAGCAGAGCCTTCTTGAAAGATTACTCTGCTCGCAGGATAAAAGCAAAGTAAAGAAATAGTTTAGATTATATATGTACATTGCTGGTCATTGTTCTGTTATTTAATGAGTTCTTTTATTAGCATTTGTATCTGATTTACTTGTAAGAGTAGAAAGAGCTAATAAAAATGTCTGTCTGTCTGTCTGTTGTATCCAAAGAATCAGTTTTCAACTTATGAATGTGAAGAAGATCAAGATTATTGAACCGTTCCTGGGTCTCGGCCATGTCTCTAATCGTTGAGCTGCTGAAAACGCCCTTTCTCCAGATGCGCTGGTTGATGGATTTACAGGGACTAGTTTGCATACTTTTAACTTGCATACTCAATTAACTTTGAGTTATCACTGAGTTACACTGACATTGACATTGCTTTTTATTCAGTACCAGAATTTTCATTACGGGCTTTGGCACTAATAGTGCCACATACTAATTAGCATATGTTAGTGTGAGCAATAGTGCGTAACACCAAGAGAGCATAAATAAGAGAGGGAAACTTGTCAATGGGGCGCGCGCCGTGATGATTCCCATCTGTGCTATTTTTAGTAACCGGATGCAGTTTAATTGTCGTCTTACCCTACTCCCGTGCGTCATAGTTTGACACTTCCGGAACCAGAGAACCGTTTAGCATGTTTAGTCCTAGTCCAGTCCCAGACTCTCTTTCTTGCCGCTCCAGGACTCGCGGAGAAAGAGAGTCCAGTATAACTTGCATGCGCATGTGCAAAATGAGCCAATCAGTTTAAAGTTTTATTTTGAGAGCTTGCAATATGCAAATGTCAGTGTTTTGTTTTGCTGTCAAAAAATATGGTAGTGATGCGTATCGAAAAATTCACAAATACTTCTTTCACAACTGTCCATCCGTAAATTGCCTGTAACTGCTCAAACTTTGGTAAGAGATTATAGTTGGTTTTTCCAAGTGCTTAGCTCACTGAATCAACAAATTGCTTTCTAAAATGAGACTGATATCGTGTATACAAAACACTTTCTTCTTCAGCCATCTTGAATCATTAGACGACTTTTGGAATTGTAACCACGCGATCACCACATGAATGTGGAGATCGCGTGGTCACTAAGCTGACATGCGCATGCAAGTTATACTGGACTCTCTTTCTCCGCCAGTCCTGGAGCGGCAAGAAAGAGAGTCTGGGACTGGACTAGTTTAGTCCCGGCCATACCAATCGATAATTCCGATAATCGATAATAATCAATATTAATCAATCGATTAATATCGGAAATCGATGAAAATCGATAACTCAGAAATGTGTGAGTATCGATTATTATCGATTATCATCGATTTTCATCTATAATTATCGATTTTCATCGATTTTTAAAATGTAATATTCCGGCTGTATAACAACCACAGAAAAAACACTGTACAATAACAAAGATCAAGATGGCCAAGTTGCCCTCTAACATCATGAACTTTGAAAACCCTCCCCTTTCTCTCCATGCTTTTTTGACACCGTAAATATTTTGCCGACTTCGACTTGAAAAGGGCACTCGTGGTATCCCTTCACAATACTTTTAATTACGACCGACATCGACGACTTCAGCATCAGCCTCAGCGCCGCTCACATCCATGGTGAATAGTTGATGTGAATATGAAGCAGAGTATTAGCAGTTTGATGAATGTGTTTCACAATAATCTTTAGATCAAGTTTCAAACCCGTGGCGAATGTAAGAATCGATAATAATCGATGATAATCGATGAAAATCGATGAAAATCGATGAAAATCGATAATAATCGATATGATTAGAGTAACTTGGGTTGTGAGTATCGATTTTCATCGATTTCCGATATTAATCATTTGACTAAAATCTTGCAATCTGATTGGCCGAGAGCCATTGTTAATAAGAGTACTGACAATAGCTGACGCCAACATGTCACGCTCGTCCTTACAGAAAAAAGTTTAGGACAGTTTTTCAAACAGATTTGGACGGAAAAGATCTAAGATAATGTTGTAAAAAACAAATTGAAGATAGTTTTCCATTGTCAGTACTCTTATTCATGGATGCTGCGCTCGTGGTTCCACTTTAGTTTTGAACATTTTTTGACGTCATCCATGATTAATAAGAGTACTGACAATGGAAAACTATCTTCAATTTGTTAAAGTTTCCGATGATAGATTTTTATCGATTGGTATGGCCGGGGTTTAGTGCAGATCTGAGTTTTCAAAAACAGCGTTAAAATCAAAGTTATCTTAAAACTCCTGTTGCTCATATTACCTACCATAAAAAGTGTGTACTTTCTGATTACAAAGGAACGATTTTGATGAGAAACAAGGCAAAAACGTCGAGGATTTTATTGTGTTTTTGAAAGAAATTTTAGCGGAAATGCGCGCGCTACACGTCATCGAGCGCGCGCTTAGGTTAATTCCAAAATTTTTGCTCATTTAGACGAGAAAAACTCGTTTGTATTTATAATTTTTTGATGTAAATTATTAATTGGACATCAGATGGCTTTTTCGTGGAATCTAGAATAAATTGGGTATCGATTGTGTGATTTTATGAAGCTCAAATCGCGAAATTCCACTCGTTCAATTTTTCGACGCACGGGAGTAGGGTAAGACGAAAATTAAACTGCATCCGGTTACTAAGAATAGCACAGATGGGAATCATCACGGCGCGCGCCCCATTAACAAGTTTCCCTCTCTTATTTATGGTCTCTTGGTAACACTTACACCACGTATTAGAAAATCCTCCACTCCGAATATACATTTGACATTTTTTTATCGTTTTTCTTTTCCACACTGAAACAGCATTTTCGTATTTTAGACAAAAGAAATAGGCTGTTTTAGTGTGGACGGATAGCCTGTGAACAGGCTCTGGGGCCGGAGAAGGGCTTGTCGTAGCAATGCGTTTCCATATAATTCAAAACCGTCGGAAGGCAAAACAAATTTTTGTCAATAATCTTTTTGGGCAATTCGTTTATCTTTTAATCATCAAAATTAGCTAACAAACTTATCTAGCCCTTACTAGCAAATAACTAGAAATAACAACTGTTCTGTGGCCCGACAGTCCATAGTGGAAAAACGACGCTTTCGTGCCTGCAGTACGTATACGTGATCGCTCGATACTCGGATAGCATAATTTAGAGATGATGTCTAGGAAAAGGATTCTGCTTTGCTTGTAATTAATGCATGTATTGGCTGATTCAGATGAGTTATCAAGCTGGATTAAACATTTCAAAGATTAATCTTCAGTCACGTATGCAGGAAACAGCAGGCAGCAGAGACGATCACGCGGCCTCCTTTTTTTCACAGCTGCTGATGTGCGTTTGGAACTTTTCATGTCTAAGACAAATGCGAAATGACTTATCTTCGCGTTCAAACGCCAACGACAAACGCGAAAAAAGTCTGCCCTCTGCCGTTTCCCGTACACTGGGTGAAGCTTAAGCCAACCCGAGTACTTGAGTGTGATCGGCCAATCAATGTACCTTTTTTTTAGCTCAGCACTCGCAGCGAGCTAAGGAGTACCCGGTAGAAATAAAATCTATTGTTCATAGGCGAGTAAAAATGATCGCTGCGAGTTCTTTCTGCGATGAGTCGAGAGAGTCTGCTTAAGGACGTTCGCGGGCATTGTTCACGCGCACTTTTACAGCGCAGGCTAGCGCGCGCGCTCAACTAAATCCAAGATGGCGGCCGTAAAACAATATTTTTTCGATAATTCCTTTTTTTCTTTTTTGAAGAAAAAATTGTTCATGTTTGTAGGAAAAATTAAAATAATGGTAATTCAAGGTTGAAAAAAATTCTTTTGGTTGAAAAAGCGCAGAAAAAAGAAAGAAAAAGACAAAAAAGGAACCCACGGAACCCAGTCTCCGCTCGGTATTCAAGATGGCGAGCGGATTGCCGGATTTTGACGTGAAATATTTCGAAAACGAACACGGTGACCCCCAATTTTTTAAATCTTAAAGTAAGGAAATTCTCAAAGACTAAAACATATTTAAATTTTAAAAAAATCTAAACACACAATTTTTGGCTACAGCCGTTTTTCGTTAAAATTTCATCCTACATAGTAGCGAACGCCGCGCGATTTGGATAGCAACGCACGGAAGAAAACGGCTCATAAAAACTCTAGATTGCTTTTAATTGCCGTAGTTTTTGATGATTTTTGTTTGAAATAGTCTAATCATGTTCTTAAAGAAGTTTTTTTCTGGTAAAAAGCTTTTATCAATCTTAAACGACCACTGCTTTGTCTGGTATACGCATTCGATTTGTCTTCGATTTATCGTCATTTTTGTTGACTTAATAGCTCAGAAACGAAAACGGTGACCCCCCTTTTTTATTTGCTTTTTTAATTCAGCATACCATAAAGTGCTTTCATGCCAATTTTAAAGAAAATCTAAACACAGGATCATTTGCCCGCGAACGTCCTTAAGGGGGTGTTTACCTCCTAGCAGGCGAATCATCCTTCCTGCTATACATTTACTGCATTCTGCTTACATGGAAATTTGTGTCTTCACTTCGGGTAAGAGGATCATTCTACAAAACTTCGGTTTATTTGTGTTTTCTCTTAGGGTACTAGGATCATCCTACTGGATCATCCTGTCACGCCGGTAGGAATATCCTAGCATTAGGAGTATGTTTCAGTCATGTACACGGAAAAAGTAGAGATACTTCGCCCAACAAGGGTTAGGAAACGCTAATGCCACTGTGGTAGTTCGGGTGACCTAGGACGAGCAATCACTCATTTCTTTGAACTCTGCTTTGAGTTGCTTCTGGCAAGTCAACTAAACGTTAAAGTTGGTTCGCCTGCTAGGATGATTCTAGTGCAAGGATGATCCTAGTGCCATGTAAACACTCCCTAAGAAGTAAACACTGTTCAAATAGTCGGCCCTTGATGCTAAGGCCTAGTTCAAACGTCGCATCTCACATGTGCCAAACTCAATGCAAATTAGTCAAATCTTTTGTTTCTTCTCATTATCATCTCATTTGCATTGCATTCGACACATGTGAGATGCGACGTTTAAACTAGGCCTAACTCACCATTACTGTGCGCACAAGGCACAAGAGCTCCAAGAAAGCCAAGAGTTCGAAAATAAATTATTTTTCTCTTTGCAAGATACTAACTGAGATACAGTCCGCAGTGAAATATTACCATCAAACAGTTATAATTATATATTTTGTGATTGTCACTTCATATGGTGCTTGTTCTAGGAATGCCTTTTCGGAATTTTCTTTTTTGGTACTTGTATTTGGGTACCACATCCAATATGAATATCCCATGCAGCCCTGGTACGTCAGTGTCACAGTACCACATTATCACAATACCCAGTACCACGGTGTCAATACCACGGTATCACAGCACCACGGCATCACAGTGCCAGATTATCACGGTATCACAGTACCACGATATCACAGTACCAAAGTACAACAACAACAACAACAACAACAACAACAACAATCTTTATTTCGTACCTTCATTATTTTACAAAAATAAAACAATAATAATTCTTGTAAATGGCATAAATTAAGGTACTGGACCTAACCAATAACTATAAAGCTAATAAGGTGTTAGGACCAGTCTCTGTTTTAAATTTTAAATGGAATGCATGAGGCTTAACTAGAAATGAATGGCACGAAATTTACAAATAAATAAATAAATATATATATATATATATGTATAACCAACAAACGACTATCAGAAATCTCATCACGCGAAGCTATATTTAACGAGTCTTCACCAGTTTACCAAGAGGCCTTAAATAGAAGTGGATATAATTACCAGCTTAATTACAAACCTAACACTGATAAGACAAGAAAACGTAACCGGCAACGGAACATCATCTGGTACAACCCCCCATTCAGTAGAAATGTAAAAACTAACATTGGAAAACAGTTCTTGACCCTTATAGATAAACATTTCCCTGCTAACAACCCACTCCATAAGATATTTAATAGAAACACAGTAAAACTAAGCTACTCCTGCATGCCTAACGTTAAAAGCATTATTGACAGTCACAACAAAAACATTCTAAACCAGCAAAGACAAGAAAACGAGACAGACCCTCCTTGCAACTGCAGGAAAAAGGACGAATGCCCTCTACAAGGAGACTGCAGAGCATCTAACATTGTATATCAAGCTACAGTTACGACTAACAACAGCACTGAAACATATGTCGGACTATGTGAAACTGAGTTCAAGACAAGATACAATAATCATACTTCATCTTTTAGAAACAAAAAAAGTCAAAATTCAACGGAACTTTCAAAACATATATGGAAATTAAAAGAAAAAAAGACCAAGTACAGTCTAAAATGGTCTATTCTTGCAAGAGCCAAATCATACTCGAACACTAGTAAACGTTGCAACCTTTGCATAAATGAAAAATACATAATAATTTGCCAACCTAAAAAAGCCTCCCTCAATAAACGCAACGAACTTGTGTCAACTTGCCGACACAAACGTAAATATCTACTTAATAGATTCCACGATGGTATCGCGTGATAATGTAACGTACTATCGTGACCTAAAATTAGACTTAATTATTTACCTTATCGTTCTATCTTTGTAAACTAGCTATATCATATTATTGTAGACCTTTTGAAATGTAACGGTTATTCGGTGTAAATCGCCTGATGAGTGTGGTTCTCTGAGCCATACGAAACAATATTGTAGTGAAATACACCATGAATATTGAATAGTTTGTCCTCCTTTCTTCAATTTATATATATGTATATATATATATGCATATATTATATATATATACATATATATATATATATCAAAAAGTTTACACATTTTTTTTCCAATACATACGTATATATATATCAAAAAGTTTACACATTTTTTAACACAAATTACTAAAGAACAAAAGACAAGAAAAAACAAGAGATAGACAAAGCACTAAACAATAAATAAAACAGTAATAATCAATAAGTGCGAAGGTATTTTTCTTTAACCACTGATTTAAATTTTGTTAGACTTTTTTTGTTTCTGTAGCATTTATCTAATGAATTCCAGATTTTTGAACCTATATATTTAATATTGAACTTGCCAAAGTTTGTTCTGGCCTTTGGCAAGTACAAATTTTGTCTTGTGGCTGATCTTGTGTGGTACATATGTACATCACTTACTTTTTTAAATAGTAACTGAAACTTATGAGGCAGAAGATCATTATTTAACTTAAACATGAAAGCTGCAATGCAGTAATTAGTAAGATCATATAACTTAAGAATACTCAATTGTTTGAATATTGGACTTGTATGAGCATCGAAAGGAGAAAAGGTTATCAGCCGCAAAGCCTTTTTTTGCAAAATGAATAAAGGTTGTAGAGTAGTTTGATAGGTAGTACCCCAAGATAAGACTCCATAAATCAAAAATGGATAGATCAAAGCGTAATAGAGGTTAGTGAGCACCTCAATATTTACGTAGTAACGTAACTTTGAAAGTATTCCTATGTTTCTTTTGATTTTTTTTGAGACATATTGAACATGTTGTTTCCAAGTAAGATGGCTATCTATATATATTCCAAGATATTTGATACAATTTTCCTGTTTTAGTGGGACATTATAAAACTCAATTTTAAAATTTTCAACACTTTTCTTTTGTCTAGAGTGGAAGAGGACAAAATTCGATTTTTCAATATTAAGTGATAACTTATTTGCACAAAACCATGTATGAACTTTATTCAATTCGTTATTTATTTGTTGTTGCAGAACGCTCGCTTGTTTATTTCGACAAAATAAATTTGCATCATCAGCAAATAGATGAAAATCAAAAAGATTTGAGCAGAGATGAAAATCGTTGATATAGATTAAAAAGAGAATTGGGCCAAGCACTGACCCTTGAGGAATACCTGTAGTTATATTTTTCAGATCAGATGGAATATCGTTAATGGTAACAAATTGTTTACGATTATTTAAATACGACAAAAACCATTCCTTTGTAATCCCTCTAATTCCATAATAATCCAATTTCTCAATAAGTACTTTATGATTGACCGTATCGAACGCTTTACACAAATCAAGAAAGATACCACAAGAGTAGTCAGAATTGTCAATTGCGGACTGTATTTTTTCAGCGATACTGAGAACGGCATAATCAGTTGAGTGATTACTACGAAATCCAAATTGATTTTCAAAAAGTATATTATTTTTCTCAAGAAATAATGTTAGACGGCTTGCCATTAATTTTTCTAAAAGTTTACTGAACACCGACAAAAGAGAAATCGGACGGTAATTAGAAACCAACAACTGCGAATCCTTTTTAACTCGTGGATATGCGAAGCATAGAAACGAGTTATTGTGGGGACTCGATGTCACTCGCTCACTCAGGCGTTAGCAGATAGCCGTTAGAGTCTGGGTACGAGACTGTTTCGGCTCGACTCCGCTTGCCGTTCAGTACTGGGCCGAAGTTCAGGAAACGTTGTAAGCGTTGTGAGGCAATTTTCTGATCACATTATTCGATATTTTCCAATCATTAATTTCCTCAAAGAATGCCTTCAGATTGTGTTTAGGAAATGGTATAATTTACAAAGCGATTCAGTCAAACTGGTTAAATGGATTCATATAAAACAGAGACTGAGATCGTGGACGGGGTGAGTACACTGATTCAGTTGACTTTAATGTGGAAATTATATTTTATTTTGTGTTGAATATGATAAATGTAAGCCTATATTTATGAGTAAATTGTAGAAGTTTATATTTTATAACAGTAAATATCTCATCTAAATATCTAATCTAATCCGCGCTCTTCATCAAACTTTGCTTCGTCACTTTGATGTCAAAGTTAAGCTTATATTTATAATAGCTCATTGCTGATCTCTACAACACAGACACATTAAGTTATATATATTCCAAGTAAGAGCTAGGAGGCTGAACAGCTTGGAATGCACAAACATGCTTATTGTGCTATATTTGTTTAAACCCCTCATTAATCTCATTGGTTAAACTGTGAAAATTTTGAAATTCATATATTAACTTTTAGAATTACTATATTTATTCCCATGTTGTTTAACAGTCATGTTGCTATGATGTCAAAGTTATAATTATAGCTCATTGCTGATCTCTACGACACAGAGACATTAAGTTATATTTGAAGTAGCTAGGGGCTGAACATGACTTTTGTATCCTAACTAACCCTATAAACCACAAAAATTCATGTTTTGGCACTGAACAGTGATACAAACCTGAATATTATTGCAAATTACACAATTCATTGGGGGACAACCCCCTTCCAGGGAATATTATGTTTCTTGAAAACAACATAAAGGGCATTTTCATGCCCCCAGAATCCACTATCATAATTTAATTAGCATATATAAGGTAAGTGTTCCTGGTTAGAATAGAATAATGCAGCTAGACAATGGGGTTTCTTACAGAGACAGCATAATTGATAATATTTAATATTATTTAATGTCTGATATGCCATATTTAATTTATATTCAATTCATTACAAAGTTATATATTTATATGCATGTATACTTGTATTTTCAGCGCCTGTTGAAGTCTGTTGAGGAACATATAATATATGGTCTATTGACAAAATGGTAACTGTGAGAGTCAATGGTGGCAGGTCTAATCCATTTCTTACAACTTTTAATGGAACTGCAACAAAGTATCACATGATGTATTGGCTTTTCATGGACAAAAAATTAATTAATCTTCTGAAGTTAGCATGCAATGTATGTGGGATATGAATAGTCTTCATGCAGAGAACAAAACCTGTGGATAAAGTCATGTTGCAGCTACAGCATTGAGAGATACATATCTATTTGAATGCAATCAATGACAAGAAACAATCATATTTTTCCCACATTTAAACCATCAACAATGTATCACATTATGTATTGGATTTTCTAGACTACAATGTATTAAAATAAATGTCCAACAGAAAGTCACCTTGAAACACACCATTATTTTATATGGCATAAATCAGAGTTACATCCAACGAAAACACTCAATCAATATTTTTTATGGATGTCCAGACCATTAATTTTTAGGACACAAAAGTTAATGGATGTTATTTTAGACCACTGGGTGCAGTTGAACGAAGGTTGGATAAAGTTATCCAGCGGGTGAGAGTTATCCACTGATTTTGTACTGATTTTATCTGGGGCCGGTTGTACGAAGGGTGAATAGCGCTATCCAGCGGATAAATCCTTATCCAGCAGATAAAATCTATACAAAAACTATAGAGTGGATAACTCTTATCCAGTGGATAACTTTATCCAACCTTCGTACAACCAGGCCCTGCTGGATAAGGATTTATCCACTGAATAGCACTATTCACCCTTCGTACAACCAGGCCCAGAATTGAAAATTATCAAAAAAGTCACTAAGGCCATTTTCTCAGGGAAGCTTTGAATTATAGCATACCAGTATGTGCATGTCTCCTCAGTATAAAGAAATAAGAACACAGCAGACTACTGCTCATTTATGTATTAATTTGTAGTGTTTATACTCTAACTCTTTAAGTATTCAAATCAGTTCTAAGCACAAAGTAAGCTGATATTAGTGTGATATCTTTAGATCACATTATAAATTTTCTCAATTACTTCCAGTTTTTCATGCTATTTCTCACATTCCCACCCCCCACCCCCAATGCTTATTTTGAGTTTGCTTAGGTTTTTATATCCATGATGACGTAGCAATAGGATCCAAAATCACAGCCAATCACAATTTATTTGAAGTTGTCATATTTCCTTTTCGGTTCGCAAACTTGAAATTTGCAATCTGATCCGCCCACAGGCACTATTAGAGAAAAATACTCCAAAACGCGCACAAATAGGCTCAAAAACTATCCAACAGTTACATAAACATCTAATCTACATAAAATAAGAGACATTCTGTTTCAGATTGTAGAATTGTATTGATTTTCGCGAGATTTTTTTCTCCAAATGGTCTTAAGGTAATTCCGTAGTTTTGCAGTGCGCATCTCTACTGCGCATAGCATAGTTCAGCCTATTTTGATTTGTTTGATTGTAAAAGATATATATTTGACTTAAAATGATGCAAGCTTTAGTCTTATGAATTTTTGAACAGTAGACATGCTCTAAGAGGCACTTTAGTGGTTACTCGCCTCAGTCCTCTTCGGTCACAGGCTGTTTACGACGTCTTGTTTCACACTTTAGCGCGTCGTAGCGCGGAAACGAGCACGGGCACCTATTCTTTTTATTTTTTCAAATCAACGGTAATAAGGTTCTCTATCATATATATAATTATAGTCAAGATTCCATTTCCAGTTTTTTAGATATTTTATAAAACGTACGGTCGGAAGGTGCTTTCACGCTGCTTCAAGGGCACGTACTATCAACCAATTTTACCTTCTTTCTTGTAGCAAACGCATTTTTACAACAATTTATTGCATCATAATACTAGGCTATTGCCCAAAGAGAGAAGATGAGCTCATATTAGTCAGCTAGCACTGCTCAGATTTAAGAAATTAATTATTTTTGACACGATTTTGATCTTCGAATCTTGAGCCCTCAAGACACAAAAGATGGTGTACTTTAAAGCAATCTAGCGCAAAAACGGCTACGGTGACCCCCATTTTTTATTTCATTTTTGGGATAAGCAACTCAAAAATTATCACTGTGTGAAGTTTTATGAGAATTCCATTTCTAGTTTTATTTCTACGGAATTACCTTAAATAAAGTTGAGAAACGACACAGGTAGCCCAAACTAATAATCATCGCGGGCATAAAACACGCTCTCTAAAACTGAGCTTGGGGTACCTGGGATCCCAAGAAAACTCAACCAAATGGAACAAAAATGAAAATGACTCTTGAAAAGAAAATCAACATGTACAATTTCCTTTATCACGCAACCTGTTACATAAAAACACTGTATAATATACAGCCATATTGTAGTGAACCGATTTGATTGTTCTCATCAGTGTAACCTGTTTCGGTGTATGCATAATTTCAAGGGTTACATGATAGCGTGAAGATAGCAACTGCTACGAAAAACGTACACTGTCTGAAAGCTCAGGGGGAGACCAAAGCAAATTGTTGGTAAGAACTAAGAATGAATTACAATATTAAGTCATAAGAGTATGAATGTGTGTGATACTACGCATATTTAAAGATAAAACACTTATTCTAACAATGGTATTAGATCTCAGATTCCGATTCAGTCAAACCGTCTACATTTATCGTAACAAGCTTATACAGCACGTTTGCGGCATGCAATGCAGTGCGACATTACTTATTAGGTACATATCTATTCATGCTATATCCACGAGTTGGCCATAGGGGCCTTTGATTATGTATAGGAATAACATTAGCAATCTTCATATTATCTGGAACTACACCTTTATCAAAGCAAAGGTTAAAAATTTGTTCAAGCGGTTTTGAAATAATATATTTTATCAGTTTAAGTAATTTTATAGGAATGCTGTAAGGTCCTGTTGATTTATTATTTTAATTTTAAACAAGTTATCTCTTTCTCGACCTCATCCTTAGTTACAGGAAAGATATAAAAGCTATCCTTTGATGGTCTTGTAAGATAATCATGAGGATTTTTATCAACTGTTGGAATGTTACTTTCTAGGTCAGGTCCAACTAAAGAAAAGTATTTATTAAACTCGTCAGCAATAGTTTTAGAATCCGTTATTGAGGTATCATTTACAGTTATCTCATTAATATTCTGTTTTTTCTTAAATTTATAGTTGACTATTGTTTTGATTCCACTCCACAACATTTTTCCATCTTTTGAATATTTCTGAAAGTACTCATTGTAATAATATTTTTTGTTTATTTTTAAAAGATGGTTAATTTTATTTCGATAAATTTTAAACTTACATAAATAATAAGTTGATTTCGTCTTAAGATATTTATAGTAGATTTTGTTTTTTATTTTAATTGATTTCTTAATTCCACTCGTTATCCATGGTTTCGAGAGAAACTTTAGTTCATTTTTTGAAGCTTTTTTTAAGGGGACATATTCATCAACTTTTTCCAAGAGTTTTGAATAAAATCTATTAAACATATCTGAAGGACCTGAGTTAGGATATAACACATGTTGCCAATTTATTTGGGACATGTCATTTATAAAGTTTTCTTCGTTAAACTTAGAATAATCTCGGTGAAAACTGTTCACGTCATCCGTAGTATCTAACAATTTATTTATAATGATAAAATTTGGAAGATGATCTGTTAGATCGTAAACAATGTTACCACTAATGATGGAATGTTCAATTGAATTTAAAAATATATTATCAATAAGTGTCGCCGAGTGGTCAGTGATTCTTGTAGGTTGAAGTATGAAAGGCTGGAAATAGTACGATATTAAAGTATTTAAGAAGTTTTCCGATTCTATTCGAGTGTCAATCTTTACTAGATCTACATTGAAGTCTCCCATAAATAGGCAGAGTTTTTTTTCTCGATGTATTTTTTCTATTGTTGATGAAAAGAGCTCCATAAAACTATCGAAATCACTAGATGGATGACGGTAAATAATGCCACAAACCAAATTACAATCATTGGATCGCGAAATTTCAATCCAGAGCATTTCAGAATGGACATTGGAATTAGTAAGGTCATTGCGTATTATGTAATTCAAATTATTTTTAACAAAGAAACCCACTCCACCTGCGTTTGTAAGACTAGGTTCATGAACAAAATCATAGCCATCAAAATTGACATTTGAGAAATTATCTTTGCCTTTTTTAAATTTAGTTTCAGATAAACCAATGAGAGAAAATTGACAATCCAATTCTTGTAATAGATGAGACAAGTTATCGTGATTTGCAGAAAGACTCCTAATATTGCAATGTAATGCAGTAAAGGCTTTACGCTTGATTGAACTTCCATTCATCCTAGTTATGTCATCACTATTGTTGAAACAATCAGTTGAATAGTAGTCAAAATTAGTATAAATTGGAATATGCAAATCTGCATCTAAATCTGACAAGTGAGGAACATTAGAAATTGGCGAGGTTATATTAAGATACGGAAGATTTCTTAATTCGTCTAGATTAAAGCTATTATCTATCATTTGTTATATATGTTTCTAAGATAGTTCATATTCAAAAATGTTAACTAACCCTGCCTTGGTTTTAGTTTTTCCAAGTCCCCTTTGTTATTGATAACAATAGCTCTGGAACTCTGATCTTTTCGCAGATATGTCTTGCCGTTGGAGGTCCAGATGAATGAGTATTTATATTCTTTCTTGAATTTCAAGCTTGCATTAAATGTGTTTCTGTTCTGTTCGGTCAGACTTTCGTTGATAAAGATGGGGTGAGCGGTGTCTTCGTAGCCTAAATCAGCACTGGTGACATTCTTGAGGTTTTTCCGTGCCTTGTAGAATCTGTCCTTAAGATCACGTCGTACAAATTTGACTATGATAGGAGGAGTTGAACGGTTTCCCTTGTAATTCTTGGTAGGCAATCTGTGACTAGTGGAGATTTCTTTCTCGTCCATATATATGTCCAGCTGATCACCCACTGATAGAGCAATCTTGTTCGTATCCTCTTGCTCGCACACAGGGATGCCATGAATCTCAACGCAGTCACGACGTGTATATTGACGAACCTCGTTGGATTCCAACTCCAGTTGTTTAATCTTCTCATCCATTTTTTCGATAGTTCTCTTTAAAACTTCATTTTCTTGTTTAATTTTGACTCTTTCTTCTTCGTGACTCTTAAATTTCTTCAAAATTTCTTCGTACTTATCATTCGACATGTGAAGTGAAGCAGCCATGTCAGTTAGCTCTTTCTTTAAGCCAGCTATTTCGTTCTTCAGAGGAGTAAGTTGACTGTCCAACATACATTTCAAATCTTCTTTAGTTAGTGCCATGATAATACAGATAATACATACAAAAAACACACGAAAAATAGTTAAAGAGACGACAAATTATCCAAAGTTTAGAGAGCTTACAAAATTGCCGCCATTCTCAAGCCTGACATGCACAGTACCATGTACCACAGTACCACAGTACCACAGTACCACAGTACCACAGTACCACAGTACCACAGTACCACAGTACCACAGTACCACAGTACCACAGTACCACAGTACCACAGTACCACAGTACCACAGTACCACAGTACCACAGTACCACAGTACCACAGTACCACAGTACCACAGTACCACAGTACCACAGTACCACAGTACCACAGTACCACAGTACCACAGTACCACAGTACCACAGTACCACAGTACCACAGTACCACAGTACCACAGTACCACAGTACCACAGTACCACAGTACCACAGTACCACAGTACCACAGTACCACAGTACCACAGTACCACAGTACCACAGTACCACAGTACCACAGTACCACAGTACCACAGTACCACAGTACCACAGTACCAAGTATCATAGTACCACAGTACCACAGTACCACAGTACCACAGTACCACAGTACCACAGTACCACAGTACCACAGTACCACAGTACCACAGTACCACAGTACCACAGTACCACAGTACCACAGTACCACAGTACCACAGTACCACAGTACCACAGTACCACAGTACCACAGTACCACAGTACCACAGTACCACAGTACCACAGTACCACAGTACCACAGTACCACAGTACCACAGTACCACAGTACCACAGTACCACACCACAGTACCACAGTACCACAGTACCACAGTACCACAGTACCACAGTACCACAGTACCACAGTACCACAGTACCACAGTACCACAGTACCACAGTACCACAGTACCACAGTACCACAGTACCACAGTACCAAGTATCATAGTACCGCAGTACCAAGTACCATAGTACCACAGTACCACAGTACCAAGGTAACACAGTACCAAGTATCATAGTACCACAGTACCACAGTACCAAGTACCAAGTACCACAGTACCAAGGTACCAAGGTACCAAGGTACCACAGTACCACAGTACCACAGTACCACAGTACCACAGTACCACAGTACCACAGTACCACAGTACCACAGTAGCAAGTAGCAAGTACCAAGTACCACAGTACCAAGTATCACAGTACCAAGTACCAAAGTACCAAGGTACCAGGTACCACAGTACCAAATACCAAGTATCAGAGTACCACAGTCCAAAGTACCACAGTACCAAGTACCACAGTACCCAGTATCACAGTACCAAGGTACCACAGTACCGCCAAGGTACCACAGTACCAAGTATCATAGTACCACAGTACCAAGTATCACAGTACCAAAGTACCAAGTACCACAGTACCACAGTACCAAGTACCACAGTACCAAGGTACCACAGTACCACAGTACCACAGTACCAAGGTACCACAGTACCAAGTACCAAGTACCAAGGTACCACAGTACCAAGGTACCACAGTAGCAAAGTACCAAGGTACCACAGTATTTATAGGATATGCAATTCAACAGGGCATTTGGTTGTGTGCAGAAAAGGGTGTGTGTATATAGGGTGGCAATAAAGAACTAAAAATAATATTTAAAAAGGTGGATGAAAAATAGAAAGAAAAATAAATAAGTAGAAATATAAATGAACTAAATAAATGGGCAAAAGAGAGGGGAAAAAAAACCAAACCAAAAGAGGAAAAATGTTTTGAAAAGAGAATAAAAATTGGATAAGTGGATAGCTAAAATAGTGAAATGGGAGAAAAAAAAGTAAATAAACAAAACATAAAAATAATGAAAATAAAAAATAAAAAATAAAGAATACAAAAGAAATAAAAATAAAAATGAATAAAAATTAAAATTAAAAATAAAGGAGGGTAAAGCCGTGTAAAGAAAAAATGGTTGTGGGGGAGGGAAGGGGTGTGTGGATAGGGAATGTGGTGAGGTGAGGAAAGGAATGTAAGGAATGTAGGTAAAATGTGCGTAGAGGGAATGATGTAGCGAGACATACAAAATAAAACATAGACATAAAATAATAGAGTGTATAGATAAATGGTATAAGGTAAACAGTCGATGTGGGTAGCGGTAAATAACATGAATAACATACAGGTAAATCTAAGTAGAATCTAAGTGAGCTCAAATAGATAGGAAAGTGGTCGCGTCTCGTACACTAGGGGAACCGACGGAAAGGTCGCCGAAACTGCTTATGTACTATTCATCAGGAGCAAGATACAAAGCAGCGGATGTAAACCCACGCGTTTCGTAACTTAAAAGCGCTTCAAGTCTTGCCCTACGCGTGTTCGGTCGAGAGGTGACGAGACGTGCCACGAGGGGAGTTGGAATATAAATGATATGATGGGGAACGGGGACGGTAAAATCGGAAAATAGAGAAGACTTACTGCCCAGACGCAACTTGTGGACATGGCCCATTCTGAGGGCTAGTTCCTTGGTGGAAGGCTTATACATATCGTGGATACGGACTGATAATGTGTACTCGACTTAAAGAAGCGAAGAGTGAGGACGGGGTAATACGATCGGGGAGTGACGTGAGTGTTGTAAGGGATGGTGTAGGGTGACACGGAGGGATGAAGGTTGGGTTGCCTGTGGTGGCGTGTATAGACGGGGGAGAGGGGGTAGGGAAGGTGGGGACAGGAAGTGGATGCCTGTGTAGTGTGTGGGGGACTGGGGTAGAACAATATGTCGGACAACAAAGACTAAAATTCGCGGTGGAATTAGACAGAAACAGAGATAGAAAATAAAGGTAAATAAATTTATTATGGAGACTAAAGTGATAGAATATATATACATTGAAAGTGGAGCCACGTTGGAGGGGTGGGGGAGTAAGTGGGAGTTTGTGTGCCCTGTAGCCTAAGTCTGGGAGACCTATTCGTCGCAGGAGTGAGGAGAATTCGCAGCTGGTCTTGAGAAGCAACTAATGGAGGTGCTTGATAGGTTCTGGTGGTATCATTCTCGTCACAGGAGGAAGATGGTGCCATTGTTGCTTTGTGGGTGCAGATGGGTTGAAAATCTGAGCAATAAATGATGAGGACTCTACAGGAGGATAAGATTGATGGCTTAAGGTGGTTTTTCATTTTGGTGATGCCATAGGTTGGTCTGGTCCTAATTGTAGTGCTATATTAAACTGGAAGGATGGTGTTAAGCAATAGTATAGCAGTGAAGAGAACTTTGGGACCAGTTTGGTAGATTATATTATGGTTCTAAGGCTCAAAGGCGATTTCAGAGATCAGTAATTCAATGTGGATGTTAATCAGCTTTTAGATGATAGGGTGATCTTTTGGTCTGGTAGAGTTGGAGTCTGTGATGTCGTAGAAAGCCATCATGTAGATATCAAGGTGTGGTAATATAGTTTGGATATCTGTATAATTAGCCAACATGGGGAGAGCCAGTGGGATAGGAGATAGATGATGATGATGTCAGTGTACGTAGGTGGTCAGTGTAGACACGTGGTCAGATCTTTTAAATCTTGGTAGTGGGCCTTGATGGACACCTGGTAAAGGTGAGACAGGTGCCTTCTTGGTAGATCACGTAGCAATATTGTAGTCAATGAACTAGAAATCAATGACCACAAGGTAAATTCTCCTGAAGAGTTGGCTGATGCTATTTTTTGCTATTTGCAAAAAGATATCTAAAAACACTGGAATCATATCAAAACTTAGATTTTACTTAGACCGAGATAGCCTCAAACAAGTTTATTATTCTTTGATTTATCCATATTTACAGTATGGCTGTATGATTTGGGGAAATGCTTATCAAACAAACTTGAAACAACTAAATGTTTTGAACAATAAAGTGATCCGCCTTATGACCTTTTCCGATAGAAGGACACACGCTCCTCCTTTATTCAAATCGCTTGGTATCTTACAATTAAATGATTTAGTCTATGTTCAAAAAGCTTTGTTCATGTTTGACTACACCAATAATCTATTTCCATTCTCATTTTCAAATTACTTTAAAAAGATCTCTGAAATCCACTCACACTATACACGTCACTCCTCACAAAACTTTCACACATCCTCTGTCTCTACCAACTACGGAAAATTTTCTCTTAAATACTCAGGACCTAGAGTTTGGAGTTCAATAGATAATGAACTAAAAAAATTGCCAAGGAAAACTTTTAAGAAAAGAATAAAATCAGGCTGTTTGCTATCTTATACTTAACTATAATATTATAGCCATTTGCATGCGCGTAGTCCAACTTGCGCATGTAAATGACTATACAATGACTATAGTGAAGCGCCTCTTAGTAATTGTCAACTTTTGGGGAGCTGGCTTTGAAAACTTTTAGTTACTTCAGCTCTCCAGCATTTTCGCTTATTTTTTTACCTTTAAATACTATATATCTTTTCCTTTTTCACTCTCATGACACTAGAATGTCCTTAAAATTGTTTTGTATTTTATGTAATTACAATTTGTTATATACTCAAATGCAAATAAAAATTGAATCTTGAATCTTGAATCTTGAATCTTGATGCCTTTAATAAGTACTTTGTCAATATTGGTCCACAGTTAGCCCATAAAATGGATTCTACGAATATTTCTTTCGAAAGTTTTGTTAATCCTTCGTCCTCAGAACTGTCCGAGCTTAATCTGGTCTCACATACGCTAGTTTTTGAACTTTTAAGTGGACTATCAACCTCTAAGGCTTCTGGTATTGACAAAATATCTGGCAAAGTATTGAAAATTGCAGCTTCAGCCATCTCCCCATCCATTACGTATATTATGCAATCTCTTCATGCTGCTTTCCGGATGAATGGAAACTTGCCAAGGTCCACCCTCTTTTTAAAAAAGGGTCGCGTAATTTACCGGATAATTACAGACCGATTTCTATTCTTCCAGCCATAAGTAAAGTAATGGAGAGATTTCTGTATGACCAATTATATGAGTATCTGTTGAGTAACAACATACTTTTTGAGCGCCAATTTGGCTTTCGTAAACAACACTCCACAGCCTCTGCTTTACTTGACTGTACAAATAACTGGTATTTAAACATGGACCGTAAGTTGTTTAATTTGGTAGGTTTTTTTTCTTGATTTAAAAAAGGCATTTGACACGGTTAACCATGAAATCTTATTACGTAAAATGGAAATCTATGGTATAACTGGTAATGCCTTGAAACTAATCAAATGCTACTTATCTGGTCGGAAGCAAATATGCCAGCTAAATGGAGTGTTGTCCACTGAGAGACTCATTAGCTGCGGAATTCCCCAGGGCTCTATCCTTGGTCCCCTCTTCTTTCTTTTGTACATAAACGATTTACCTGAGTGTCTAAAGCAAGCCACACCTTGTCTTTTTGCTGATGACACGAATTTAACAGTAGCAGGTGAATCGATTGAGCTTATTGAGGTGGCTGTGAATAGAGATTTGGAGAATGTAAAAAACTGGTTGTTGGCAAACAAATTAAGTCTCAATGTTGCAAAAACAGAATTTCTTCTAATTGCTTCACATTACAATATTCGAACTCTTAATGCCCAACCGGACATACGAATTGGTCAAAATCCACTGAAGCAAGTTTTTCATAGTAAAGTTCTTGGTGTTGAAATTGACCAATTCTTGTCTTGGGAAAAACATATTGACGCTATAGCAAAGAAAATAAGTTCCGGCATTGGAGCCTTAAGAAGAATTAGAGACTTTGTAGATAGGGAAACTCTGATTTCTGTTCATAACGCCATAATTCAACCTCATTTTAATTACTGCAGTGAGGTTTGGGATACGCTTGGGGAAGGTCTTTCTAAGCGCTTACAAATTCTTCAGAATAGGACAGCTAGAATTATTTTACATATGAGCAACGAAACTCCCCATCTAGAGGCATTGCAAGCTCTTGGTTGGGAGCCTCTTGAAAATCAAAGGGTTAAAACAAAAGCCAAGCATATGTTTAAAATTTTTAACCGAATGGCACCAAATTGTCTTGTTGATCTATTTACACGAAAGCAAGACATAACTAATTATAGCTTAAGAGGTGCCAGTACTTCCCTGCAATTACCTCGTCCTAGAACTGAGTTTGGAAAGAAGTGTTTTGCATATAATGGAGCAAAAGTTTGGAATTCTCTTCCAGAAAAAGCTCGAGAGTGTGTCTCGATCGCTCACATCCTTTAAAACTGAATTGTTAAATTTATAGTTACATAGCTTGAAGTTAGTTTGTCTAGTCTTATGCTAAATATAGTTTTTGTTAGTTAGATTTTTACATATATATATGAGGTCTGAGCACATAAAAAGGCTCTTCTTTACTAAGATCCTTTTGTTCTAGATTGGTTCTAGTATAGTTTGCAGTCGTTTGCTATTGGATACACACAGAATCCTTTAGAATCCCTTTTATGTGCACATTCCTCATATATATATTTTATACTGCAGGTTATTCATTATTTACATATTATCTATTTCTTTTTGATTGTATACTTATTATATATATATTATTGTATTTTATTATTCCACACGCCCCCTGTGGAAATGAGCGCAATGTTGTCGGGGCTAGCGTGTATAAATAAAGTTATTGTTGTTGTTGTTGTTGTTGTTGTTGTTGTTGTTGTTGTTGTTGTTGTTGTTGTTGCAATACAACTATTAGACACTATTAAACACTGACTATTAGTAATTGTTTCACAGTCCGATGAAAATCACTCTATAGCTTAAATGTTGTTTACAATTTATGGAATTGGGTCAAAGAAGTTATACTAGAGAAAGAAAGAAAATAGAAAATAGAATTAAGTCAAATAATGATATAGTTATTGATAATTTGCTTATCAAGTTAGCTAAAATGAAAACTGGAACCGAAAAAATCACTCTCTGTTCAGACTGGAACTGACAAACTCAGAAACTATTGAACTTAAAAATGTGACAAACTAATTGCAGCCTCAATGACAGATAATGGCTGTAACTGCAAGCCGAATAAGTCACCATTTCTTACAAAAAGTATGTTTTTTACCCTACTATCTTGCGTCATTATTTGACACTTCTGATCCAGAGAACCGTTTAGTGTAGATTTGAGTTTTCAAAAACAGCGTTAAGATCAAAGTTTTCTTAGTTCTGCTTTTGTTCGTATTATCTAGCATCAAACTATGTATATTCTGATCACAAAAGAATAATTTTGCAATGATGAAAAAAAGGCAAAAACGTTGAGGATTTAATTGTTGTTTTTGAATGAAATTCTAGCGGAAATGCGCGCGACACTTGGTACGATTTCCCTTGCACTTTTCGCTTCGGCAACGCGTTGTGAGTTTTTGAATCCAATTCAGAAACTTGCAACGCAAAATATTACAAGTTGTTGCAACGTTGCGGGGAAAATCGTCGTTAAAAATCGTCTCGTGTACATCGCCTTTAGACCCTATTCAAACGAGAACGCAAGTCGATGCAAGTTTTGACTTGCGCGGACTTGCCTCTTTGTTTGAACACCAACTTGCATCGACTTGCGTCTACTTGAATCGACTTGCGAGCAGTTTGAACGTGCTCAAATTTGATCGCAAGCTAATGCAAGTTTTGGCTCGTTTGAACGGTCACCACGCTAAACGTCATAAGTTATCTTTCATATTTTTTCGTCCGAACTTCTGCTATTTCCTCTCCTACAAACAATTTAAAAAAACTGATTTTCTCGTTCTCCTTCAGCAAACTGATTTTCCTTGAACGCTTTTGAAAAATTTTTTATCGACTTGCGTGGAGAGGTGTTCAAACGAGGACGCAGTTGCACGTCAAAACTTGCATAAACTAGAAATCTAGAATCAATTCAAATAGAATCAATAAAAAATCATATGGTTTTCTCGTGGCCGAATTTGGAATAAAATTGAACTCGATCGTGGGGTTTCAAAATGCTCAAATCTTTGAAATCCCACTCGTGCAAATTTATGACGCACGGGAGTAGAGTCAGACGAAAATTAAACTGCATGCATCCAAAATAGCCAAACCGGGAATTATCATGGAGCGCGCGCTATTAATAAGAAGTTATGCTCCCTTGCTAGATTTTAAAGTTAGAGCTTTTGCTCCTACTTTACACAGTGTACAATATTTTGTGATAACTGAACAAATTTGCAGAACTAATTTGGTCAATAAAATGTTATTTTTCTTCGCTAGAGGAGCATATAGGCATTTTGTGTGCGTATGCGCATATAGAATTAGAATGGCAGAATTTAGCCATTTTATTAAGTGTGTGCTGTTTTTGCGCGGGTTTTCGAGCTATTGTATTGAGAAATTTGAGCTGGGTCTTAAGGACGTTCGCGGGCATTGTTCATGCGCACTTTTACTGCGCTACCACAATAAATCCAAGATGGCGGGCTAAACAATTTTTTCGTTAATTTCTTTCTTCTTTTTCTTTTCTTTTCGATTTTTAAAATTGAAATTACTTTTAAAAAAGGAGAAAAATTTTGCGCCCTTCCCCCCCCCCCCCCAAAAAAAATCATTCAGTTTGAAAAACTGCAGGAGAAACGACGTAATCGATTTTACTGGACCTCCTGTCTCCTCTCGGTATTCAAGATGGCGGCCAAATTTTCAATGTTTACGGCTCAACATCTCGGAAGCGAATACGGTGACCCCCAATTTTTTCTCCTTTAATAGAGTTCTTCTAAATATATACAGCATATGTCAAAATGAAAGAAATCTAGGTGAAGGGTAAAGAGTTACACGAAATTTACCAAAAAACTCCACCTCAACATTCAATCAAATTCCATCAAATTTTGTTGCACCGCGCGGAATTAGCCGAAAAAAAACTGGCAAATAAATAAAAAATTCGTACTTCCTTCTTCAGCCATTAGTTTTAGCCAAAAATGTCACTGATAAAACAGCTGGTATTTTGATATGCCAAGAGACCATAATACTAAGAGAGCGAAGCTCAGTATTGATGTCTGTGCCATGTTCGTGGCGGCTAAGGCTATTTTTAGTAACTTCGCCATCGCGCGCGCAAGTCCCTCAACCAATAGAATTTGATTTTTGACGTGCGCGCGGACGGGACCGTTTGAATTCTATTGTTTAAGAGCCTTGCGCGCGCGATGGCGAAGTTACTAAAAATAGCCTTAGCCGCCACGAACATGGCACAGACATCAATACTGAGCTTCGCTCTCTTAGTATTATGGTCTCTTGGATATGCTTTTTATGAAGCTTAGTTTATTTTCACCATTTTCTAAATGCGTTTAATTCACGCTTTATGTTTTTTCTTCTCGGGATGCATTATTTTGTGAGCATATAGCGTAAAAACGAATACGGTGACTCCCATTTTTATTTTGTTTTTTGAACAAATATATGATATGCATGCATGATGTAGTATGTCCAGACAAAAACCCAACGACATCTAGGTGTAACTTCATTTGCCCGCGAACGTCCTTAAACTGCACATGTCGTTGATCTGTCCTATATTGTTGTTGTTGTTGTTGTTATTATTATTAGTTTTTTGTATGTTTTTATTCATTTAGTTGTTGATTTTTTAAAACATTAGTTTCTTTCTTTACTTATCTGTTTATTTTTCCAAGTATATTCTTTTAATTTTTACAGTAAAACATGAAAGGTAAATCTATAAAATTATCAAAAAGTATACAAGTTCCTCAAGTTATTATCTTCCTTCTCCTTTTCCTCCCTCCCAACTTGTCATTTTTTTCTTTCTTTCTTTCTTTCTTTCTTTCTTTCTTTCTTTCTTTCTTTCTTTCTTTCTTTCTTTCTTTCTTTCTTTCTTTTTTCTTTCTTCCTTTCTTTTTTCTTTCTTTCTTTCTTTTGACTGATTTCTCAATGATTACAATATAACGAGTTAATGATTTGTTTTGTTTTAGTTTTTGGTGGAGGTTGTCCCTCAATGTCTGTGTGTTGGTGTGCTACAACTAGACAAGGCATTAATGGAGTAGTTGTATTTAGTTTTTTGATGCATGATATACCAGAAGAAATACCAGATAATACATTGGCATTGTAAGTGTAGCATATATAAGGGAATAACCCCCGGGAAAGTAATCTATGCTTTGCTATGGAGCGAGGAGTGATCTCTCTCAGCTACTAGCAAACACTTTCTTACAAGTATTACAATAGACCGCTTTTTAAAGTCGATCAAATATAAAGGAGGACCAAGGAGAACGATCACTGTCTTCACTTGCTTTCGAATACATATTTTAAAACATCAGCAAACGGCTTTTCCGTTCACACTAGTAAAAGAATCGATGTTGTAGTTGAGTCGCTGAGTAGCGTTGAGCATGCGCTGTAGAGATCTATCTGCTACGCTGGTTAAGCAATCAGTATATGACAATGGATAATGAGTAGGGAACTTACTTTAGTCTTTATTTTGTATCAGGATACTGGAAAGGAACTTTATAACTATCATCATGGATCGTGCTTTTGTTAATCTTACTAATCTTCAATACATGTATGTACTATGGCTGACTTATCCCCAGTCGTGTCTTTATTTTTTCGACTTTGGGTTGGGGCCTAGATTGTGAGAAAGGCCAATTGTCTCCCTTCTTTCACCCTTTCCATGTCCCTGCTGTTGATAAAATGCGTAACAGACGACTTAGTACGAGTCTCTGTCTATCAGTCTGTCTGTCTTCCTCCCAAATTGTATCTATCTAAATTAATGATATAAATTCAGTATGTTGAAAACAATCCCTTCAGTAATCACTTTGTGACATTCAAAAGCTTTATCCAGCAAAATGGATAGAACTCACTACCCTTATTAGGCTCTTTCGCCAAAACGGTGCATCATGGGCAATCAGGGCATTCCGTGCAGTCAGCCATGGCAGAAAGGTCAACATGTTCTGATAATAATAATATTTATTACTTATATAGCGCAAATTAGCATCTAAATATGATCAAATGCGCTAATATGATCTGTTCGTGTTAAGCACAATCGCCCCAACGTACCCTCCCTCGGGAATCGATTAGGAGTGCCTTAGCGTATCATATGTATAGTATAAAGAACGAGAGAGAGTGTTTTATCGGATATAAAGATCCGAGCCGTAGGCGAGGATCTTTATACCGATAAAACACGATCTCGAGTTCTTTATACGGCTTAAAAAACTCCAACACATATTAGAGTTATTCTCTAAAAGAAAATCAAAAATATCTTCATTTATCTTGGAGAAAATCGAGGTTAAAGTTGATGTAAATTAGGCCGAATCTTTATCAGATATAAAGACACTCGTCACGGTGGCGATTTTCATTGTGTTTGCCTTATGAATTATTAATGAGTTTTTTAATACCAGGTAGAAGCACGAGGACTCCAAAGTTAAGACAATCCGGCAAAAGTTCGGTTTTAAATCAAACACTAATTTCTTAGTTAAATCAAATGCTATTCGACGGAAAATCCCTCACGAATTTGTAAGTATTTTATCATTACAGTAATCATCAGTTTTCGTGATCTTTTAAACAATATTTGTAAATATTCATATATTTTAAATGACCTTCAATTCACAGTTGATTACAGTCATTGATACCACTATTGGAATCATTAAGTCCAAAAATAAAATGGGAGTTTCTATCACAAATAGCAGTAGTCTTCATATTTAAGGAACGGCCCGCAATGAGAAACCGCGAAACAGTTCGTGTTCAGATATTTTCTTTTTAAAGTTAAAACAGTTTTATAAAAGTTTTTGTGGGTATTGGCTATGACTATAAAATATCATCGGGTCGGATAACAGCTCAGAATAGCTTATACATTCTATAAGGCATGTGCAGCATGCAAACCTAGCTACCTAGCTACCTACCTACCTACCTACCTACTACCTACCTAGTAGGTTACTAATGATGAGTAGGTTACTTCATATATTATCTTACATATCTATATATTTTATACTTTGTACTTTGTACGTTTATCATATTGATTAATCTAATCATTTAAGTCACATTGATTTATTGATTGATTTCATTTGAAATATTTATTGATTTTTACTATATATATCATTTCTTAGATTTTATACAAAAACATTATATATGTGCATCCAAATTATATTTTAAATTACTTGATATTTTATCATATTGATCAATTTTTATATTTTAAATCCATTGTTTAATGACTAGCCATATGTTAATGTTATTCAATTTGCTTTAACAATATCTGTAAAACCACAGGTCATGTTAATAAAGCATATCTACCTACCAACCTACCTACCTACCTACCTACCTACCTACCTACCTACCTACCTACCTACTACCTACCTACCTACCTACCTACCTACCTACCTACCTACCTACCTACCTACCTACCTACCTACCTACCTACCTACCTACCTACCTACCTACCTACCTACCTACCTACCTACCTACCTACCTACCTACCTACCTAGCTACCTACCTACCTACCTACCTACCTACCTACCTACCTACCTACCTACCTACCTACCTACCTACCTACCTACAATTTCGTCGAATTAGTCAAATCATCCAACAATTTTATTTGGTGTCGTATTTCTAGTCATATTCTGGGAAAACATAAAGATTTATTCCTTTGTGGTGTATATATTCCGCCAGAAAATTCTAACTATTTTAACACTGAAATTTTCGATAAATTAGAAGATGAAATTGAACACTTTTCGAAAAAAGGTTACATTATGCTACTAGGCGACTTTAATGCTCGCACTGGGAAAAACAACGATACGGTTTGCAAAGATGGACATAACTTTATTACAAATGACTGTAGTCAGATGTCTTTAGAATCTTCTAGAAATAGTTTTGACTCTATTCTTAATTCACATGGCAAACGTTTACTTGATGTTTGTAAAACATTTGATTTAAAAATTTTAAACGGACGATTAAGTGGTGATTCTCTTGGTAGATTTACATATTCCAGTCATAATGGTGATAGTACTGTTGATTATATAATTACTGATCAAATCCTTTTTCACTGTACTAAATACTTTACCGTTGACAAGCAAGTATTTCTTTCTGATCATAGTCCAATAGCAACATGGATTCAATCATCTGTACCAGTCCTATCTGATAATGATTTTCGCAGTTGAATCTTAACTCTCTTGAATCTATTTCTCCGCAGTACTTTTGGGCGGAAGAATCTATAGAACCCTTTCAAAAGGCAATACGATCTTCTAAAATAAAAGCGCTAATTAATGATTTTCTTTCTAAAGATTTTCATGCAGAAAGTGCTGAGTCTGTAGAAGAAGCTACTCATTTCGTACAATCAATTTTCACAACAGCTTCATCGCTATCATTACGATTAAGACAAGTAAAAAACAAGAAGAAAAACAAAATACAAAAAGAATGTAATAAAAAATGGTTCGATTTTGATTGTAAAAAGGCCAGAAAGGAACTTAGGAATCTATCTAATCAAAAACATTCTAATCCATCCGATCCTTATGTAAGACAACTTTATCATCATAAACTAAAAAGTTTTAAAAAGTTGCTCAAAATAAAGAAAGAAATACAATTATCAAAAAGACAAGTTATTAGAACTTGAACTAATTCCGAAATTCAAATTTTTGGAAAATTTTGAAATCAGCAAATGAGGAAATAAAAGAAGAGTTCATCCCCCCAATTCCTGAGCAAACTGGATAGACCATTTTACAAAACTCCATAGAAAACCATCTTTAAGTACAGAACAGTTAACTATCGTAAACAATTTAGATGAAAAAGAAGGAAAGAATTCAGAGATAAATAATATCCTTAATTCTCCTATTATTGATGAGGAAATTCGCTCTTCCATTAAATTACTTAAAAACAATAAAGCTGCTGCCTCAGATAAAATAAAAAATGAAATGATTCGACACAGTATTGATAGTATGTGCCCTGTATATATCAAACTTTTTAATTAATCTTGAAATCTGGTATTTTCCAGACACCTGGTGTGTTGGATCATTAACACCAATCTTTAAAAATGGAGATATATCTGACACTAATAATTATCGGGGTATATGTGTATCTAGTTGTCTGGGTAAATTCTTTTCTGTGATTCTTAATAGACGACTTTTAAATTTTGTTCAACAAAGTTCTCTTTTACACAAGTCTCAAATTGGTTTCATGCCCGGTTATCGAACAAACTGATCATATTTTTTTCTCTTCGAACCGTCATTGATAGATATGTCAAAGATGTTAGCGGGGGAAAATATACGCATTGCTTCATTGATTTTAAAAAAGCCTTTGATTCCGTATGGCATGTTGGATTACTAACACGCCTACAAGATTACAATATAAATGGAAATTTTTACCATCTCATTAAAAACTTATACTCCAAATCAAAATGTTTTATTAAATTGGGTTCAAAGCGCACAAAAACGTTTGATTATGGACGGGTGTCCGACAAGGAATGTATCTAGAGGTCCTTTATTATTTAATCTCTATCTTAATGAGCTATCTGTGCAAATAGATCGAATTCCAAGGTCAGAGCCAAAAGTTCTTTGAAATAATAACAAACTTACTTCTCTTTTATATGCAGATGATTTAGTTTTATTATCAAAATCAAAAGCAGGTTTACAAAATTGTATCGACACTGTCGAGTATTTTTGTGACAAATGACAGATAAATGTCAATGAGAAAAAAGTCAAGAATAATGATTTTTAGTAAGAAAATATTTAAAAAAGTAAACCAGTCCTTTTTTACTTTGATTATAAGGCACTTGATATCGTAAACGAATTTACATATTTAGGTGTAAAATTAAGTTCAGCAGGTAATTTTGTATCAATCAAGAAAAAAAAGCGGTCCATGCATTTTTCAAATTAACTTAAATTGCTGATTTTAAAAAAATTAAAACCAAAACTAGCTAATAAATTGTTTGATATGATGATGTGCCCCATTCTAACATATGGTTGTGAAAATTGGTTAATTTACGTTTTTGTAAATACTATCTCGGAATTAATAGAAAAGCGTCAAATATTGCTAGTGGATCAGAACTTGACAGATTTCCCTTGAAAATCCTTATTGATACATTAATTTTAAAATTCTGCAATCATTTGATTACTTTACCTGATGATTCGATAGCTAAACAAGCATTTATGATTTTTAAGTCTTTATTTTCACGTGACAAATCATGTTTTCACTCCAACCTTCAATACATATCCCGATCATATAACTTAGGTGACTTAGCTGCATTATGAAAAAATAATGTAATTACTCACACATCCCTTAAAGAATTTGTTTATAAATGAAATGCCAGTATTTCGAAAAATGGAAAGCTGATCTTTTAGCATCTAAGAAACTAGAATTTTTCAAAACTTTTAAAAATAATTACGAATCTGAAAATTATTTAAACTCAATTAACAATTTTAATCCAACGAAGACAATTTACAAAGTTTAGAATTAGTAACCACAAACTTGCAATTGAATCTGGAAGATACTATAAAATACAAATTGAAGACGGTGTATGTGACTTGTGTAATGATCATGCAATTGAATCTGAAATTCATATGCTATATCACTGTCCATTTTATCGTGATTTACGAGAAGAATTTTATGAAAAGATTAATTTCAATAGTAACAATCAATTAAATTACACAACATGCACATTTAATCTATTTCATTCAAGTAATGAAAACACAATTCGGTATTTTTCAAAATTCATTTACAAAAGTTTTAAACTTCGCCAAGAAGAACTTTCTAAAAACAAGCAGTAATTTCTTACATTGGAATAGCATTTGAAAATAGTCTCATTAACATTCATCAATTTCCTCACATTAATAGTGTAGTTTTCATTAAAAATATATATATATATTTTCCATCTCATTAGTTTATATTTAGAAATTTATATTACATTATTGTTCCTGTTTGTTTATAAAAGAAAATGTTTCTTGTCATAATATCAAAACAATTATGTCAAAAAATATATTTCATATTCTATCTTGTAATCCTAATGTAATCATAATATATAGCTTTAGCAATACCTGTAAATGTTGAGGTCATGCGAATAAAGCATATCTATCTATCTACCTACCTACCTACCTACCTACCTACCTGGCTACCTAGCTACCTACCTACCTACCTACCTACCTACCTACCTACCTACCTACCTACCTACCTACCTACTACCTACCTACCTACCTACCTACCTACCTACCTACCTACCTACCTACCTACCTACCTACCTACCTACCTACCTACCTACCTACCTACCTACCTACCTACCTACCTACCTACCTACCTACCTACCTACCTACCTACCTACCTACCTACCTACCTACCTACCTACCTACCTACCTACCTACCTACCTACCTACCTACCTACCTACCTACCTACCTACCTACCTACCTACCTACCTACCTACCTACCTACCTACCTACCTACCTACCTACCTACCTACCTACCTACAATCTTGGACGTAAATGTTAAGAAAAAAGTGGCATTGTCATGTCCAATTCAAAATAGAAGCGTCTCCCACTACGATACTGTACGCTTTCTTCCCCCCTAAGTAGTAGGAAAACACCGTTTCTGGAACAGGGGCCCCCACGGGGCCCCCGGGGCTACCCCCCCCCCCCCCCCCCCCCTCCCTTCATGCCCGAGCGGAGCCGGGCTAACCCCAACTGGGTGGTACAGTGGTACGGGTGGTACGGCAGTTCGATCAGGTCACGTCTATTTTTAGACGAGCGGAGCGAGGTACGATGAACACGGGCTGCCCGGGCACTACGCTCCCCTCCCTTGTGAAATCAGAGGAGTTCGATTTGACGGGGCCCCCAGACGACCGTCAGATCTAGTTTGAGAACAGGATTTTGAAGAGCGACGCCGATTCTCTTTCTTACTTTCTCAAAGACGTCCTTCTATTTGTCTACTATACTTTTTGCTCGACGTTTTGCTCTTCTTCTGGCAAACGGATTATATATATTTACCTTTTCGTGGTCTGGTGATTCCACCTCTAGTTTCACCACTTTTCAATTAGAACGAAGTGATTTCCGCGAGTGATGGTAACACCACTAAAAGTAGATTAAAAAAAAAAGGTTTATCGAACCAGACCGAAAATACTCTATTGTGAAGTTTAACGGAAAAAAAAAACATATAGTATAGCGGCAGAACCAGTCATCCGATTATTCAATATAAGTTCAACAAACAGAAAAATATACAGTATAGCGGCAGAAGCAGTCACCCAAGTATTCAACTCTACTTTATCGTCGTCAATAAGAAGAAATCACTGTTGAGTTTATACAGACAGAATTACGTTTTATCGTCTTGTCAACTGAGTCACACTTATAGTTTATCGAACGAGACCGAAAATTCACTTATTAGTGAAGTTTTCAAAACAGTTTAGCGACAGAAGCACTCATCCGATGGTTACTCTCATCCGATCCGTACTCTAAACAAGTTGAGACATGAACCTATGTTTACTGAAGATGTTTAGATCATCGCTAGTTTTAGAACAACTGTAATCCGACTCTCCTAAAGTTTTTTTTAGAACACCTAGAAATATATTTTTACGTACAATTATTTTTGAGTGGACAACCAATCACGAAAGAAGTTGTAGTTGAGTGATTTTCATTTCTTATTTTATTTATTTTTGAAAAGATGATCCCTTCAGCCGGATTCGAACCGACGGCCTCAGGAACTACAGTCCTGCGCTCTAACCAATTGAGCTATGAAGGGAATACGTATAGAGGAGAGTCTATTTTGACCATTTATTCTCAACCTTTACGAGATTTAGAATCACTCAGGAGTTGCTGAACCATGGTGGTTCCGACATATGTAAATTCAGAACTTGACTCAAACTGATTGATAAAGCCAAAGATTTTTAGATCTGTACCGGTTCGGAGCGGTAAGAATCATTTTAAGACAAAGATTTTGAATGGCTTCAGCACGATTAAATTCATCGATCATTATTTACAGGAATTGTTCAATTTCATAAAATCTCGTGTAATAATGTATCTTTGGCTTCAAATTCCCTGTGGCATAATACATGCACACTTTAACATAATTCACTATTATTCAGTAATACAGTCCAAGAGGATGTTATCAGCGTTTATTCTTCTATTAAAATCTATTCTTACATAACTAAGTTTAATCTGGAGGTTTTCTCTAGTTACTGTGGAAACGATCCTTCGAGCTGATTCACAAAGAAAAACACAGGGATCCCATCTAGTGTAGATTCTAATATTCTAGTCTAGATTCTAGTATTCTAGCTAGATTCTAGTGTAGGTTCTAGTGTTCTAGATCGACATGTGGTGCCTTAGTGTGTCCTTTACATGAAAAAGTGGCCTAGCCCTACATCGTCCCCACATCAACCCTACATTGAACTCACATCGACCCTACATCGCCCCTACTCTGCTAGATCCTAGTTAGTAGACTAACTAGTAGAAACTTGTGGAATCTAATCATTGTAGGCTTGACTGGGCTCGGCTCGGCTCGGCTCGGCTCAGCTCGGCTCGGCTCGTCAAGGCTCGGCTCGGCTCGGCTCGTCTAGGCTCGGCTCGGCTCGTCTAGGCTCGGCTTGGCTCGTCTAGGCTCGTCTAGGCTCGGCTCAGCTCGGCTCGTCTAGGCTTGGCTCGGCTCGGCTCGACTCGGCTCGGCTCGTCAAGGCTCGGCTCGGCTCGGCTCGGCTCGGCTCGGCTCGTCTAGGCTCGTCTAGGCTCTAGATTCTAATTAGATTAGATTAGATTTTAGATTTTAGATTCTACATTAGATTCTACATTAGATTAGATTAGATTTTAGATTCTACATTAGATTCTACATTAGATTAGATTAGATTTTAGATTCTACATTAGATTCTACATTAGATTAGATTAGATTAGATTTTAGATTTTAGATTCTACATTAGATTCTACATTAGATTAGATTAGATTTTAGATTCTACATTAGATTCTACATTAGATTAGATTAGATTTTAGATTCTACATTAGATTCTACATTAGATTAGATTAGATTAGATTTTAGATTTTAGATTCTACATTAGATTCTACATTAGATTAGATTAATGTAGAATCTAAAATCTAAAATCTAATCTAATCTAATGTAGAATCTAATGTAGAATCTAAAATCTAATCTAATCTAATGTAGAATCTAATGTAGAATCTAAAATCTAATCTAATCTAATGTAGAATCTAATGTAGAATCTAAAATCTAAAATCTAATCTAATCTAATCTAATGTAGAATCTAATGTAGAATCTAAAATCTAATCTAATCTAATGTAGAATCTAATGTAGAATCTAAAATCTAATCTAATCTAATGTAGAATCTAATGTAGAATCTAAAATCTAAAATCTAATCTAATCTAATTAGAATCTAGAGCCTAGACGAGCCGAGCCGAGCCGAGCCGAGCCGAGCCTTGACGAGCCGAGCCGAGCCGAGCCGAGCCAAGCCTAGCCGAGCCGAGCTGAGCCGAGCCGAGCCGAGCCCAGTCAAGCCTACAATGATTAGATTCCACAAGTTTCTACTAGTTAGTCTACTAACTAGGATCTAGCAGAGTAGGGGCGATGTAGGGTCGATGTGAGTTCAATGTAGGGTTGATGTGGGGACGATGTAGGGCTAGGCCACTTTTTCATGTAAAGGACACACTAAGGCACCACATGTCGATCTAGAACACTAGAACCTACACTAGAATCTAGCTAGAATACTAGAATCTAGACTAGAATATTAGAATCTACACTAGATGGGATCCCTGTGTTTTTCTTTGTGAATCAGCTCGAAGGATCGTTTCCACAGTAACTAGAGAAAACCTCCAGATTAAACTTAGTTATGTAAGAATAGATTTTAATAGAAGAATAAACGCTGATAACATCCTCTTGGACTGTATTACTGAATAATAGTGAATTATGTTAAAGTGTGCATGTATTATGCCACAGGGAATTTGAAGCCAAAGATACATTATTACACGAGATTTTATGAAATTGAACAATTCCTGTAAATAATGATCGATGAATTTAATCGTGCTGAAGCCATTCAAAATCTTTGTCTTAAAATGATTCTTACCGCTCCGAACCGGTACAGATCTAAAAATCTTTGGCTTTATCAATCAGTTTGAGTCAAGTTCTGAATTTACATATGTCGGAACCACCATGGTTCAGCAACTCCTGAGTGATTCTAAATCTCGTAAAGGTTGAGAATAAATGGTCAAAATAGACTCTCCTCTATACGTATTCCCTTCATAGCTCAATTGGTTAGAGCGCAGGACTGTAGTTCCTGAGGCCGTCGGTTCGAATCCGGCTGAAGGGATCATCTTTTCAAAAATAAATAAAATAAGAAATGAAAATCACTCAACTACAACTTCTTTCGTGATTGGTTGTCCACTCAAAAATAATTGTACGTAAAAATATATTTCTAGGTGTTCTAAAAAAAACTTTAGGAGAGTCGGATTACAGTTGTTCTAAAACTAGCGATGATCTAAACATCTTCAGTAAACATAGGTTCATGTCTCAACTTGTTTAGAGTACGGATCGGATGAGAGTAACCATCGGATGAGTGCTTCTGTCGCTAAACTGTTTTGAAAACTTCACTAATAAGTGAATTTTCGGTCTCGTTCGATAAACTATAAGTGTGACTCAGTTGACAAGACGATAAAACGTAATTCTGTCTGTATAAACTCAACAGTGATTTCTTCTTATTGACGACGATAAAGTAGAGTTGAATACTTGGGTGACTGCTTCTGCCGCTATACTGTATATTTTTCTGTTTGTTGAACTTATATTGAATAATCGGATGACTGGTTCTGCCGCTATACTATATGTTTTTTTTTTTCCGTTAAACTTCACAATAGAGTATTTTCGGTCTGGTTCGATAAACCTTTTTTTTTTTAATCTACTTTTAGTGGTGTTACCATCACTCGCGGAAATCACTTCGTTCTAATTGAAAAGTGGTGAAACTAGAGGTGGAATCACCAGACCACGAAAAGGTAAATATATATAATCCGTTTGCCAGAAGAAGAGCAAAACGTCGAGCAAAAAGTATAGTAGACAAATAGAAGGACGTCTTTGAGAAAGTAAGAAAGAGAATCGGCGTCGCTCTTCAAAATCCTGTTCTCAAACTAGATCTGACGGTCGTCTGGGGGCCCCGTCAAATCGAACTCCTCTGATTTCACAAGGGAGGGGAGCGTAGTGCCCGGGCAGCCCGTGTTCATCGTACCTCGCTCCGCTCGTCTAAAAATAGACGTGACCTGATCGAACTGCCGTACCACCCGTACCACTGTACCACCCAGTTGGGGTTAGCCCGGCTCCGCTCGGGCATGAAGGGAGGGGGGGGGGGGGGGGTAGCCCCGGGGGCCCCGTGGGGGCCCCTGTTCCAGAAACGGTGTTTTCCTACTACTCCCCTACCCCCTGGATCAATGTTGCAGGCTGACGGCAAGCATCTGGGCCCCAGGTGATCAACATTGTGTTGGGTGGGGAGGGGGAGGGGTGATTTTGGCTCCAAATGCGAAGTGACGCACGCATTTCTTCCAAAACAGAAAAATTCTTAACCCTTTTTGTCCAAGATTGTAGCTACCGACCTACCTACCTACCTACCTACCTACCTACCTACCTACCTACCTACCTACCTACCTACCTACCTACCTACCTACCTACCTACCTACCAACAACTATATTTTTTACACGATAAGAATTAAAGCTCAGTGCAAATGGGGTCGTGTATCACTACTATAAATAAATTAGGACGTATAAATACATAATAAATAACAATTAACATTTCTAAAATACTACAAATATATGAAATCGCTATTTTTCTATAACTTTATGCGTAGCATGAGATATATCACGCTGCTTACTGAGTTCCATAGGACAGTACCTCTATAACTTATAGACTTTCCTGATATCTAGACTGAAAACTTGGTGCTCTTCAGGGGCCGGTTGCATAAACCTTAATCGTACTTAAGTGTGATCTTAACTTAAGGGTGTTGCATTAAATATCTTACGTTGTTACTCGTGCCCAGGCCGTAGGCCGTGCCCAGGCCGTAGGCCGGCACGAGTCTAGGTTTACCTTTTCTATAAGTCTATCTTTCGTCGTCGTCGAGAATCTGCCATGAAAACGAGGCAAGCACGAAAGGGAGGCAGCGTACGTTCCAGCAAGTTTAGTACCAAAACAGTACAGGATTTTTCACGAGACATTTATATATAACCTAAACTCCACTATGAATACAGTAATTGCGTTGTAGCAGCTTCACATGAGTCTCAATCAAGGTAAATTTAAGCCTCTTCATTTGAAATTTAGGAATCGAGGCCGATACTTCCATGCGAGTTCTGAATGTAAATTTAGCTTGCCGGCGAAGCAGCCAAATATTTCGCTTCAGTACCGAACTCAAAACGTGGCTCAGCTGCCTTTAAGACTTATTTATTTACCTCCTCTATCATAGGGGATAGGGATGACTTTTGAAATTTAAGACTGTCATTTTCATAAGTGTTGATGAAACCCAGTAAACTGGCAGCTGGCTTTGAGTTATTCTCACGTTTGATTTTACTCTTTGAAACGAATGAGGTCAAGATATTTGTATTTGGTACTTCAAAAAGAAAAATATGAAGGACTTAAAACCTTATCTGTTCTGGAATTAAGCTTAAACTACCTTTGCAGTCAAGAGCGTTCATTTTCTGAAATATTTTGATATCAACCACAGGAAGCCCACATCAAGTTTTTAGTTGTACTTCTAGTACTCTGCAGAATTCTGCAGAACATAATATCTATGCCTTTTATTTCATTTTGATATTCTAAGCTATAGCCACATGTGCTATTATGAGTGCCTTTATATGTTCATTGTGCTCATCAAATCCCAACTGTATTACTATACAAATTGTTTACACAAGACAACCACACGACTGGTATTCAGCAAGGAGGATCTTATTTATTAGCCAGGTCATGATATCATGTCTTTAATGAAGAAGATGTATAAAATGAAATTTGATGCAATAAATCACTTGATGAAAAACCGTAAATGGTGGTTGGTTTGTTTTCTGCCTTGTTTTGAGTGTTATTCTTTGCCTTATGCAGTTTTCCCACCTCAGGAAAAAAAAAAAAAAAAAAACTAGTGAGCTGAGATTTGTATGCATAGAATATTAGAATATTGTTCCCCAATTAGTGCTTAGGCAATACAGTGGTTTTCCTTCACCGTGAAAGAATTAGGCTAATTTCTCAAGTAGGTTAAGGCCTGGGTTGAAGGCCAATTACAGCTAAAATCGATTTATTTTTCTTCTGACTTCGTTTTTTGCTCAGTCCTCACCAAAATTTGCATGGATGCATAACTTCATGACTTTAACATGTTAGGATGAAAAGTTTGGGGATTTGGAGGTCACATGACCTTGAACCTCACTTCGATACACCCTCAAAACGTGAACTACAATGGGGTGATGGCTATCACCTGTACTTGAAATGTTGTAGCATTTTTTAAGTTCTCCCTCTAAGAGGTATATGAATCTGCCTTAACACCTGAACCACCATTGCTCATTTAGGAGATATTATGCAAAATAGGTCACGTGACCTGCTTGTTCAATCAAACATTTTCAAATATCTCCTAAATGAGCAATGGTAGTTCAGGTGTTAAGGCAGATTTATATAATAATTGGCATATTACGCGCGCTCTGATTGGTCGAACAACCATGTGTGATTAGAGTACACACACATAGATGGCGTCATCGAATTTTACGCGCGCTCTGATTGGTTGGAATGTTTCGATAAATATTATATAAAACAGATAGATTCCATTTTTCCGTGCGTCTGTACTCTAATCGATGCACAGAAGACGTCAAAATGTGGCGAGAACAACAGTCACGCCACTCGACTTCGTCTCGTGGCGTACTTTTTTGTTCTCACCACATTTTGACGTCATCTGTGCATCGATTAGAGTACAGACGCACGGAAGAATGGAATCTATTTGTTAATTATATTTGTCCATCAGGGATAAGTGAAAATATACCACAATGTCTCAAGTACAGATGATAGCCATCACCCCATTTTAATTCAAAATCTTAGGATTCATGGAAGTGAGGTTCGAGGTCACGTGACCACCAAATCCCCAAACTTTTCGCCCTAAAATCTTAAGGTCGTCAAGTTACATGCCCATGCTAATTTTTGTAAGTTTTGAAACGTAAACGACTACAGAACAAAAATAAATTGATTTTAGACCCCCCACAAAGAAATCCCAGGCCTTAACATGCTTGAAAAGAATTCACAGACGTCCATTTCCTCAGAGGTCTGCAACATCTAATAATGTGATTGGATGATTAGGACAGTTATGTTTTATGATGCACTGCATACCACGCCTTGCTCAATTCTACCTGGACACGAGTAAATTGTGCGTCTAGTTTAATTTCAAATTTAATTTCACTAAAGTACCGTGAGGATAGCGTAAGTTTAAGGGTGCCCTAGACTTTCAGGCTACACGTAAACAAGCTAAACGGCAGAGTAAATTGAAGACAAACATTTTTCCTTTAATTTTAATTTGTGTTCTTTTTGTTTATTCTGTCACCCGATCGGCTACTCTGGAGCTACAATCTCAAACTTTATTAAAAGCTATAATTATAAGTAATACCATGACCCTGAGGGATATTAGTGATTAAATGTCCCCGAAGCCGAGGGAGGTTTAGTGGAAGTCCCGAGGCCGTAGGCCGAGGGACTTTTACTAAACCTCCCGAGGCTGAGGGGACATTTAATCACTAATATCCCGAAGAGGTCATGGTATTACTTTGTAATACCATGATCACCGAGTAAATAAACGAAAATATACTTCGCTGTTTGTTCATCCAAAACTTGAAAATATTATACAATTCTTTTACCAATTGTGCGTAACCCTGTTCTCTGGGGACTTTCGAAAATAGATTTCTTTGTTATATACTTACAATGAACAAGTATTTATAGGTTGTTAATCAATTCGAAAGCTAAATTGTTTTTCATAATGCTTTCTTTGCTTCGTTATGCCCATGCGCAAAATAGAATGCATAGATCCCACACGCGTAAGAGTGTGCAGTGGTAAGAGGTATAGGTGCGTTAGAAAGTTATAGAGTTTCGGGACAGCGTGCAAAGTTGTCCCGATCGTCCCGATGATTGATATATGAGGGACTGTACCTCATGAATAACATGAGGGACGATTAGTTCTAATCGTCCCTCATTAATTATGGATGAGGGACGATTAGTTCTAATCATCCCTCATTCATAATTAATGAGGGAATATTAGAACTAATTTTCCCTCTTTCTATTCATGAGGGAGGGATGTTAGCGATTAAACGTCCCTCCAAAAACAATAGATCCCGAGGTGATCATGGTATTACACAACTTAGAAGAAAGATCGGATAAGCCCGTTTTTGTTTTCGAATTCCTTCTTCAGTTTCCTCTCTTCCTTGCTCATCATAAGAGCAGTTATACCATTGTCGTCCTTCTGCCCGGTAAACCACGACAAAAGTTATGTAATGTACAGCATGCCAAAACTATTTCACAACACTTGCCAGGCTTCATTCTGCGTGAGTTCATTTAGGCAATCCCTGCGTCTCTTTAGAATGCCTATTCTTTCTATAACGGAGCGTGCACGTACATTGTGGCAGAGCCTTGTTATATCGTTTTTCTGCTACTGTTATTTAGTAAATAAACCCCTTCTGGCGGCTGGTATATCGAAGGATAATGTCCGAGGATTAGAGATGGAACGGAAAATGAACATTTGGCCGAGAAGCCATCTCTAATCCGAGGACATTATTCTTCGATATACCAGTGAGCCAGAAGGGGTTTATTTATTTTATATCCCTCCGAAAAAATTTTTTGCTTCATCTTTGAAAGAAAATCAAACTTTGGGCAAAACCCATTCAAGTGCTTTTTAAACGATTGTGATTGGCTCTTACACATTTTATCTGTCTCTGATTGGTTGTTTGGCTGGAAAGCTCTGCCGTTGTCATGACTACAGTGAACTACTCGCAGAAAGTAGAGGTGAACACAACATTTTTGGGAGCAAAATGCATCAAAAATTCATCAAAATTCCCTCTGATAAGCTGGAAAATCATATGATTACACTAAGAGAGCTTTACACGCAATTCGATAGTCATTGAAAGTGAAGTTTGCAGTTTTCAAAAGCCGAAAAAGGCGTATTTCGAGCTAGGTGGAGGATGACTTAAGCGGTTATCTATGGCTTAAGTTATCTGTGTGCATGTTAACGGGAGAAAAGTATTGTTTTGCCATTAAAATTTTTCCTTGAGTGTCTTTTGGATTTGTTAATTAATTTGAGTAAAAATCTTTTCTATTCATAAACGCCACTTCATGGTTTTTGGGTTTCAGGAACTTGATATGGGTTCCATCTATAACCTCCTGGACACATGGAAAACCATGTTGATGTTTCTAACGCAATAGCCGCACCGCATTCTTCTGCACTTGGCCAATGTATGAAATCGTTCCTAAGCTTGACAATAGCCCTTGTCACTCTTGCTTACCGTACTTTTATGAACTTTAATCGTATCACCGACCACCAGCTGTTGAAAGGAACCACATACAAACAAATCTAAACCCCACCATTAGTTGTTGGGAAGGAAGCTAGAAGCACATGATTTCGCCGAGTGTTGTTGTTCAAGATCATGATGAACATTCTGCAGAAGCTCGTAAAACCTGTAGCTCTTGTCATTCGAAATCTTTGAAAAAAATCATCATCATCAGAAATAATGAATCCAATGGGTTATCTCCGTCTCTGAATACTCTTGGTCTACGTAAATAGTCGCTGTTCTTAAAGTAAAGCGAAGTGAAGTGAAGTGAAGTAAAGTAAGAACTTAAGTGTCTCGTATATTCACACTTAAGTGACGAACTTAAGAGTTTGTTAAGTATGCTTTATGCAACTCACGTATAAGAACCCGTGCCTAAATCTTAAGTGCCTCTCTTAAGTGAACACTTACGAACAAGGTTTATGCAACCGGCCCCAGGACCATATGTTGCCTTTCAAAAAATGCCGTAAACGCCTTAAAATACTCAATGTAGCCTGAAGTAGCCTTAGGCTCATGTATAATTTCAGTCTATTCAACTATTTTAATAAGTTGCCTTAAAACGCCTAAAACGCCTTAGAAAATTACACAAATTTCTCCACATTTTCTTAAAACGCCTCAGAACGCCTTAAATTGCATACTTAAGGACCCGGGACAGGCCTTACAATATTATCAGACTCTCTTAATGAATACTCATGCTTCCTCTTATGAATAATGTTATCGCAGAATTATACAGGTAACATCTGGTTATATGATAAGCGTTATGAACTAACTTTGATAATTTTGTTCTGCATATGTAGTATAAGGATTGCCATCTAGCTATCTTAAGAGAATCTTATAAGATTAACAGACACGACGAGGCCTACGATACGAGTTTTAGTATAAGCATTGTCTCACTTTCTTAGGATGTGCAGCATATGGAGAACACGGTGCTAAATAAGCCTTATCTACGCCCCTCGAGGGCAAATCGCGATCATATTACCAGTGAGAAAGTCTAGTTTCCATTTACTATATACCTGCTATACATTTACTGCATATTCTGTTTAGTAGGATGATCCTATAGTACCCGAAGTGAAGACACAGATTTCCATGTAAGTAGAATGCAGGAAATGTATAGCAGGTAGGATGATTCGCCTGCTAGGATGATCCTAGTGGCATATAAACACCCCCTAACATTACGCCAGTGCGTCTGCTGTCTAATTTGGCAGCGGTATGAACAAACTCGAAAAATGTAATTGCGTAAAACAGTAATTACGTAAATGAGAAGTTAAAAGAAAAGATGGCAATGTGTATATGCAGCAGTTTTAGAAAATTAATTTTCTACTTGAAAGGAAGTTCAGTACACCATAGATATCTGGTGTGCCACAAGGCTCGCTACTGGGGCCTCTTCTGTTCTCTTTGTTTGTGACCGATCTCCCAGGCTGTCTTCAGTCTGCTGATGTATTGATGTATGCGGATGACACCGTAATTTTCTACGGAAGCTCCAGTTCTACGGAAGTGATTGCAGTTTTGAACGCTGAGTTATCCCAACTGGCAAACTGGTCTTCTCTTAATGAATTGTTCATTCATCCAAAGAAAACTGAGTACGTAATATTTGGAACTTCACAAAAGCTCAATCAACGTGTCCTGGATACTGGCAATTGTGATGTTCGACTTGGCGACAAAGTTCTGAAGCAGAAGCCTTTCTACAAATACCTTGGAGTGTACTTGGACGAACATTTGACTTTTAAAGAACATACCACAAAATTATTTAACAAAGTTTCTAGTCAATTAAGTTTATTAACTAGAATTAGAAATAATCTTACTATTCAAGCAGCGGAAAGGGTATTTAGATCAATGGTATTACCTAAATTAGATTATTGTGATTTCATATGGAATAATTTAGCACCAAGTAGACTTGAAAAATTAGAACGCCTGCAGATCAGGGCGGCGAAAATAGTTTTGAAAGAGCAATATTTGTCACATGAGCAGTTGCTTCAACAATTGGGGTGGAAAACCCTCTACTCACGTTGTATTATACATAGGTTAACGTTTGTTTTTAAATGCCTTAAATTTGATGGACCAGAACTTTTTAAGGATTATTATATTATTTCCAATCACTCTTACGCCACTCGTAGAAATGGTATTGATATTGTAATTCCTAAAGTTAGAACCGAAGTGGCCAAAAAGGGATGTTTTTATGTAGGAGCCAAGGAATTTAATAATTTACCATCAGAAGTTAAAGTAATTACCTCATTATTGATATTTAAATCGAAATTAAGAGAAATGTTCATATGATATTAACATTTAAATTTAATCATGGAATTTTAGGAATTAGGCTTAGTGTTTTTTAGGATTTTTATCTATTTTATTCATTTTAATTTGTTTTATTATTTTGTTATATTAGTTTACCAGGGCACCCATTGATACCAGCTTTAGCTGACGGGTCTACCCTGGCTAAAGATTAATATATTATTATTATTATTATTATTAAGAACATTTATAGTTATAGCTTTTCATATCGAGTCAGGTCAGTCATTTGGTCCAGCGTACACTGGCAGTATTATTGTTAGTGGCCGTTAGCGACAGTTTTTGCTGAGTTTCATGCAGAAACATTTTCCTGCTTGATCGTAAATAGATTTGAATTTTTGCAAAACCTAGTGTCGACTCGAAAGATGGCTAGAAGTCTTAAAAGACGAAATTAGTTATATTGTTGTTTTGTTGACTGATGTAGAAAACTTTAAAAAACTTTGTTTTTTAATTGCAAAACAAAAATATTTCTGAGAGGGAGGACACTTTTTCTGATCTCTCATGACTGAATGCACAGACTATCCTGATTAGCCATGGTGAACCGTTTTGGCGGAAGGGTCAATTAAAGAGGTGTTTACATGACACTAGGATCATCCTAGCACTGGGATCATCCTAGCAGGGGAATCATCCTACCTGCTATACATTTACTGCATTCTGTTTAGTAGTACCCGAAGTAAATACACAAATTTCCATGTAAACAGAATGCAGTAAATGTGCACCCCCTAAAACTAAACTCACTAGCTTTTTGATTTTCTAGTGATCTTCAATACAATCGCATTTATCGCATCGATCAAAATGCTTTTTGGAATGGATTTTCTTTAGAGTATATGTAAGTACTGTGCTCGTCAAACTATTGACCAAACTCACCTCACTATTAACTATCAAATTATATCCTCTCTAGGCGTCTTAATAACAACTTTTTGAAGGATATACCTCCTGCAGCTTTTCAACAATTAATTAATCTTAAAATGTTGTGAGTATGTTTGTTCGAATAAATGGTTTGTTTCAGCCAGCAATAAAACAATTCTCGAACAATTCTCGAGGTTCCAAAATTAATTTACTGTTTTTTCTGGTTTTTGTTTGTATGTTTGCTTTTGTTTGTCTGTTTTTGTTTTGTTTTGTATTGTATTTGTATTTGTTTTTATGTCTTTCTTTTGTTTTTAGAGATTTAGGAAAAAATTGGCTTCAAAATGTGACAGACAGGTTGATTGGACTGAGAAGTCTAAATGTCTTGTAAGTATACCACCATGCAAGCTTGAATTATTTTTGTGGGGAGGGATCCTAAAACCCAATAAAATTTAGATGGGGCACAACAGTGCGTTTTGTAGAGTGCAAACAGTATATAAATATTAAATTGTGCGATTTTATATGCAAATTCTATTGTTTTCTATTGGTTAATTAACACTATTTAGTAATTTGTATTTCACGGATATATTGTTTGCACTCTAGAATGTGTTTTCACAAATTCCTATTTTTGTTGATCGTATAATACAGGAAACATGTCCAACAACATGACTTTAAGGTGACTGACTACGTTGGCACTGCGCATGATTTCGCGCATTACGTCTTAAGCAATGTCATAGCGCGCGGAGATTTCAGCGAACAGCAAAAATCATAGAAAAACTTAAGTTTTTGTACAAAAATCAGCTCCAAATTTATTCTTGTGGATTTAAATACTCAAAATCATTAGAAAATGAAGTAGAAAAAAATTTTTTTTTGGAAAAAACAGTGAGCGCTCGCTTGTTTTCGTCAACACAAATTTGAATCAAGCTCGCGCTACGCGTCATTTTTAAAATGGCGGCACTCCCGGTTAGCATTTTTTAGCCCTTTTAACAACTTCAAAGGCACAAAACCCTTCATTTTTGCACGGGACCCTATACATTTTTTTCGTTTATTTGAAAAAAACACCTAAAAATCTCAATCATATCAATTTTGCAAAAAAAGTTAATCATTCTAGCATATGAAAAAATTGATTTTTGTATAAAATTTTGCTCGACATGAGGACAATTGTGGTTGGTACTCGCGGCACAAAAGCCAAGGAATGAAGGTATTTTGCTGTTCTCACATCAAAAGTATATCAGAATACTCCATTAGCTAATATTTACGCAATTGTAGCCTTTGTAGAAATGTTATTTCCCTAATTCTTCATTTATTTTCTATTAACTTCCGGTTGAGCGATTTTCGCATCAAAAATTCGGAGATAGGCATTCATACAATGCTGATTATCTCGAAAACGAGTGCGGGACCCCCCTTTTTTCTTTTCGTTTTTGGGATCAGCATTAAATTCCGTTCTAGAAAATTGTGGTTTAAACGATATTTAATTACTTTTTGCCAACATAGTCAGTCACCTTAAGGTTCCAAACTTTTATCTCTTAGTTGTTTTATAGTCATTGCTTCCTTCATGCCTATTACTTGCTCAGTCTTGGTCAATTCAGGAAAAGTCTAGCAAAGCCCATTTCGTTCAATCAAAACATAAACAGGAGGAACTGGCCTATGGTTGTATTTCCAGTTCTTTTAATTCTGCTTTACTGTAGTCTTGCCTTTTCAGGCGTTCTGAAAAAGATTTTCAACATTCATCTTCTTTCGGCGGATGCTTTCGCTCTAGAAATATAAATTTTGATAAAATCTTTCATCAAGGAATATATGTTTTCAACATAACGTTTCCGCTTATTCGGGATTTAATTAATAGCAAGTGAAAAACACTTTCAAATTTGGTGTCCAATAGAGCTCATTGAAAAAATACTAATAATGATATCAATTATATGCGCACTGATGACTGCTTTCCATTTGCGATCATCCCTAAAAATATTGTTCTTGTGGACAATATGGTCTGCATAGATACATCTTCCAATGCAATACTTAATAAAGTATACAGTTGCAAATAAACATGCTGTTGTTATAAACTTATTATTGACGTTCTTAATGCAGGAGTCTTAGATCAAACAATATATCAAAACTGCAACGTGACGTTTTTCAAGATACGACCAATTTGACGCATTTGTAAGTTTGTTTGTTGTTTTAGTGTTTTCTTTGGGAGAAGGGAGAGGTTGATTTCGGGTCAATCCACCGAATTGTGATACGATTACATTGAAGATGTAAACTAGCACTTCATTTATAGGGGTAAGGGGAGACCTTTGGGTTCACAGAAAGTTTCCCCTTGACAGAGGTTTTCCCTCAATAGAGGTTGAAGAAATGTGGAAATAGCCCTTTGGGAATTGAAAAAAGTGTCTCCTGAAGGCGACCCCTTAGCGACTCTGAAATAGTGTCCCTTAAATGGAAGTGACCACTTAGCAGATTAAAGTAACGAGGAAATAAATCATTAGAGCCGATTTCGTAGGGAGAATGGCACGGTCACCGCACGGTACGGTTACGGCATGAATTTCGAATGTTTTTATAGACATTACGGCACTGACACGGTCACGGTACGGCGCGGTAAGTTTCCCACTCATACGAAAACGACTCTAAAGAAACTACGGTACTGACACGGTCACGGTACGGCGCGGTAAGTTTCCCACTCATACGAAAACGACTCTAAAGAAACTACGGTACTGACACGGTCACGGTACGGCGCGGTAAGTTTCCCACTCAAACGAAAATCGCTCTATTTCGAAACTGTATAAAAGTTTACTGAATTTCTCTTAATTCGAAAGAGGTTGGTCCCAAAGTTAGATGTAAACTATACTTAGGTGCCCCAATTCCATACGGCGTATTTTTCATGTACTTAATTGCTGCCGTACATAATGTAAAGCTGGATTACGGGAATCTTTGTTTGATTCGGCACTACAAAAGTACGCCGTATGAATCAGTTGCCATTCCTTCGCCGTGTAACACGACAGGCTCTGTCCTATTTTTGCCGTACTTGATTCTGAGTTCTGTACGGCAACAATTAGAGTCGTTTTCGTATGAGTGGGAAACTTACCGCGCCATACCGTAACCGTGTCAGTGCCGTAATGTCTATAAAAACATTCGTATCGTATCGTAACCGTACAATGTTCCCACTCATACGAAAACGACTCTAAGCACATAAAAAATACGCCGTATGGATTGGGTCTTACTTATGATCAATAAACCTAGTACGTAAAGCAGAGATCTGAAGAGTTCGAAAATGTTCAGAATGCAAAAATAATGTTTGCAAATGATCGTAAATATGAAACTAAAACCAAACTCATAAAGTCAATTGTAGGCATACTTCATATTACTTTATTGCAGATATCTACAAAACAATACGATTTCATCTCTACCTGATGGAGTGTTCCGTTTTCTTCACCATCTTGTTGTTCTGTAAGTTTTCATTGTTTGCTTCTCGTTCATACGTAACTAAACACTTTCAATAAACGGTTTTCATCACTGATTTATTCGTTCGTTTTGACGTACGATACCTAGTATATTCAGTCATGTCCTCTCTGTCTTTCAGGGTCATTCTGTTTTGTTTGCTTGATTGTTTGCTTGCTTGCTGTTTGTTTGTTTGTTGTTTTTTTTAAGTTAATGGGCATTTTTCTCATCTTAATACACTAGCAACCTAACAAAAAATAGGATCAAATTCATAAGAAAAGGAACGTTTGAAGGTCTGACGTCTTTGAAGCATTTGTAAGTATACGCACGTTACACAATGATGAAAACGATCAATTAATGATCCTCGATATATTATATATCATACTGACTAAAAATTCAATTAAACGATTGTATCTATTGGTGATCTGTGACGTTAAGGGAGAACTGAATGCTAATTAAATATAATTGAAACTTTTTTCTTGAGAATCTTTAAACTTATAAGAAAGGTTATAAGAAAGGGTTCTCGATCGGAGCAATGAAATGTTAAACATGATAATTCCGCACGGCTGGCACTTAAAATACGTGGGCGCTCATAGAGATATCAGCGGTATAGAAGTTAAACGATTCTATGACGTATGGTACGATCTTCAATGTCTTTAATACAGGTAAATGTGTAAATACAGTGTAAATGTAAATGTAAATATAGGAAATATTCTAGTATTTGTGAGCATTGTCTGACAATGGCTAAATTTTCACAACCCAAATTGCACAAATATAAACTATACTTAGGTGCCCCAATTCCATACGGCGTATTTTTCATGTACTTAATTGCTGCCGTACATAATGTAAAGCTGGATTACGGGAATCTTTGTTTGATTCGGCACTACAAAAGTACGCCGTATGAATCAGTTGCCATTCCTTTGCCGTGTAACACGACAGGCTCTGTCCTATTTTTGCCGTACTTGATTCTGAGTTCTGTACGGCAACAATTAGAGTCGTTTTCGTATGAGTGGGAAACTTACCGCGCCATACCGTAACCGTGTCAGTGCCGTAATGTCTATAAAAACATTCGTATCGTATCGTAACCGTACAATGTTCCCACTCATACGAAAACGACTCTAAGCACATAAAAAATACGCCGTATGGATTGGGTCTTACTTATGATCAATAAACCTAGTACGTAAAGCAGAGATCTGAAGAGTTCGAAAACGTTCAGATCTAGAATGCAAAAATAATGTTTGCAAATGATCGTAAATATGAAACTAAAATCAAACTCATAAAGTCAATTGTAGGCATACTTCATATTACTTTATTGCAGATATCTACAAAACAATACGATTTCATCTCTACCTGATGGAGTGTTCCGTTTTCTTCACCATCTTGTTGTTCTGTAAGTTTTCATTGTTTGCTTGTCGTTCATACGTAACTAAACACTTTCAATAAACGGTTTTCATCACTGATTTATTCGTTCGTTTTGACGTACGATACCTTGTGTATTCAGTCATGTCCTCTCTGTCTTTCAGGGTCATTCTGTTTTGTTTGCTTGCTTGTTTGCTTGCTTTCTGTTTGTTTGTTTGTTGTTGTTTTTTAAGTTAATGGGCATTTTTCTCATCTTAATACACTAGCAACCTAACAAAAAATAGGATCAAATTCATAAGAAAAGGAACGTTTGAAGGTCTGACGTCTTTGAAGCATTTGTAAGTATACGCACGTTACACAATGATGAAAACGATCAATTAGTGATCCTCGATATATTATATATCATACTGACTAAAAATTCAATTAAACGATTGTATCTATTGGTGATCTGTGACGTTAAGGGAGAACTGAATGCTAATTAAATTGAAACTTTTTTCTTGAGAATCTTTAAACTTATAAGAGAAAGGTTATAAGAAAGGGTTCTCGATCGGAGCAATGAAATGTTAAACATGATAATTCCGCACGGCTGGCACTTAAAATACGTGGGCGCTCATAGAGATATCAGCGGTATAGAAGTTAAACGATTCTATGACGGTACGATCTTCAATGTCTTTAATACAGGTAAATGTGTAAATACAGTGTAAATGTAAATGTAAATGTAGGAAATATTCTAGTATTTGTGAGCATTGTCTGACAATGGCTAAATTTTCACAACCCAAATTGCACAAAGATTCTCATCCCTTGAAAATCCAAGGATTATTCGAAATTATTGAAACACCCAAGCGCGGCACCACAAACCATTTTGAAACATCAGCTCTTCTGCAAGCGTTTGTTTCTTATAAAATCGTAACCAGGTGAACGGTGAGCGCGGCGCGCAAAGCATTATTGGACAAAATGACCGGCCCAGGTCCTTTTTTTCCCTTGACCAACAAGCAAAATTTCAGAAAAATTATTTCTGGAAGCTTTTAATCACATATTTTAGCAAAAGAGTTTGAAAGAAGTCTCCCTTGAATTTTTGACTGTTCCTGTCGGCTTCGCCATCGTTTTATCAGCGATCAAAACTGTGTCACGCAATACCGTCCCGATATTTAGCATATAAAGAACTTCTCATTCTGCGAAAATATTCCACTCCTAAAGTTAATGAGCGAGTATATGTTTATGCATTTAAGAAATATTTAGCCTAAAATAAGCAAATAAGCTGTTGGTATCGTCATTTTAACGCTCAATGTTTTGGCTGCTATCTTTCTTATCAAAATGTAACCACATTTCATCGCTATTATCTTTGTTACGAAACTTATTTTGACTCGAAATCTTGCCTTTTCTATTTTGTGACATTACTTGAATTTTATTTTAGGCTCTAGAAAAGCATTTGAAATTTTTGATGAGCGTATAAATTCGATATAAATGCAATCAAACAATACGTGATTTTGAGAGTTGACCGAGGCGAGCGTGTTGATAGTGCGAGTCTCCCAAAGAAAATCGGTTTACAAACAGAATATCGTGCTTTGCAGCACTCTAAATAAGGGCTATTATTTTAAAAATGAGTTTTTTCAACACGAAAGTATACTTGAGGGTTTTAACGAGTCTACGCCTGCATGAATTTGCTATAAATAACTTTTATATTTGTCAACTGAACGGAATAATTAAGTACAGTACACATTGCTACATCAAAAGTTTATTATAAAAACTTACAAACATTTGTACAACAATTACTTACACGTTAGACTCAGGGAGAAGACTAAATTTACAGTTGTTCACCACATATCTTGATGAAAAACAATTTACTATAAACTCCATTTGCAAAATGGCGGATTCACATACTCGTCGACCGTGAAGTAAATAGCCTGGAGACGAGGGCCGGTCGCAAAAATGCTGAACGCGCTCTGATTGGTTGAAATTAAAATCTCCGTTCACCTGGAACTCACGTCACGAATATTTACAATTACCGCTGACATCTAAATTTTGAACCGCCGATCAATTTTTTTAAAACTTTTAAACTAAAATTTCTCGCAAGATTTTTGTGCTTTAAATTGCCTCTCATTTCAGAAAACTGTTTTATGATTCTAGAAATTGCCCTTTAAATAGCCCATTATAACAATGTTGAAGTTTTTTACTTGTATCATTCTTAATTAGGAATCTAAAAGAAAACAAATTGTCTCGCATTCCACAAGATACGTTTGATGGCCTTGAGAATTTGGAAACTTTGTAAGTACACTGAAGTAGTATAGTATGCAATTTCATTTTTAGAAACACATAACAGTACGTAGTGTTATTGCAGAAAAATAATGACATATTAAATTTTATACAATTTCATTTACTTTATATTTGACTTTTATATATATCGTAAATTATTATATGGCTAGATAATTTCCTGAATTCTGATTGGCTAACGCATGGTCTGTATTTTGCCATATCAGGACCGCTGTCCCGGATGAAAAGAAAAGTTTGCGTTTGGCAATTGTTTTACGGGACTTCTCAAAGTCATATAATAAATAAGTTATTAACCTCGTTTGCTCGGTCTGTATGGAAAATATCAGACCTCGGTCTGATATTTTCCCATACAGACCTCGCGCTCGGTTAATAACCCTTTAGTATAATCAGCCTTTGGCATTATGACGTTTCACCTCTCTCTATACCACAATCTTTTTGAGTATCTAGTGTTCATCAATTTAAGAATATAGTGTTTGTATTCTCCAGGGATTTTTAAATTTGAATATGAAAGATTATTGAAGAGGATTCTGTATAGATAGAGTATGGAACGTCATAAAGGTGAAGGCTTATTGCTAGATGCGTGCAATACTTTGCACTCTTTAGCCACTAAATAGCACTATATAATTAGCATAGTTTATCGTTATTTTGTACTATTTAAGGTTCATGCTTTTAGTGTTTGTACTATATTCTTTCCTCAACAAGATATTTGGACAAATTCATTCACTGCTGTTATGCAAAAAAGACAATTTCCAACCTGCAGTGCAAGGCAACAGAAACGAACGAATTTTCCAGCTGCGAAGATTTGATGAAAAACACTACGTTTAAGGTGTTCATTTGGATCCTTGGGATTAGTGCCCTCATTGGGAACCTCTTAGTTATTGGAAGAAGAATTTCCAACAAAGATACAGAAAGCAACACACATTCCCTTTTCCTTACAAATCTGGCAGTTGCCGATTTTCTAATGGGCCTGTATTTGATCATCATTGGGTCCATGGATATAAAATGGAGAGGAGAATACTTCAAGCATGATGTTGAATGGCGCTCAGGGATTGGTTGTCGAATTACAGGAATATTATCCATGCTATCAAGCGAGGCATCTGTTGGTATGTTAGCAGTGGTGACTTACGACAGGCTGATTTGTATCGTCTTTCCCTTCACTGTCAAAAAGATTAATCAACGAATGGCTATTCTAATCAGTGCTTGTGTATGGATAATTGGTGTGTTCCTATCAGTTTTGCCAGTTGTTGGGTTGGACTACTTTAGCAACAGTAATGACGACATGGACTTTGGTTTCTACGGAAGGTCATCGGTTTGTTTGCCATTGCAACTTTCCTCTGATCTTCCTGCAGGATGGGAATATTCTGTTGCCGTTTTCCTGGTGATCAACTTCATCGCCTTTGCCTTCATGGTTATAGTATACACAGCAATATTTATCAAAGTAAAAAGGTCCTCGCACGCAGTTCGTTCCACGGCAACCAAAAGAGAATCCTCGCTTGCCAAACGAGTGACATTTATCATCCTCACTGACTTCCTCTGCTGGATGCCAATCATTGTCATTGCTTTGTTGTCCATCACCAAAACCTACATCGATCCTACCAAACAAGTCTACGTTTGGATTGCAGTGTTTGTGCTTCCAATAAACTCTTCGATCAACCCATTTCTCTACACCTTTTCAACACTTGGGAGGCAAAGAAAATCAACAGACAAACAGACGACAGGTATATTAAACCTTTTTTATACATTTTAGAAATTTACTAGAAATTATTTCAACTTCTGGACGATAAAAATCTTCTTCGTGTATAGTCTGAAATTTGCTATAAGAACATCATCGTACTGACTACAGTTTTTTTCCTCTCGTTTTGTCTCGCAAACTACTAAATTAAACCGTGAAATCGTGATATAATTTTGTTGACTTAGAGCGCTGACTTTGTTTGTTACATTTTATTGTATTTCCAAACAGACTTAAAATGCATTTGTTTGTGCCGCCTGGACAAAAGTGAAGAAGCGAATGATGCTCCACCAAAACCGTTGCCAAACACAGGCGAAATTTCTGACAATAAAGACGGTGGCAATAGTAGCACAGATAAAGAAAATAAAACAAAGTCATCGGGGCAGATCAAGTATAATATACGACTGTTAGAAAAGCTGGACATTCCAAAACTTGGAGATGGAATGGTAAGTACTACCATGATCATGGAAAAAAATTCTTACTCTTTCTCGGAAATTAATTTGACAACTATTTTTCTTTTAGGGATTCTTTTTGGCCGACATCAAATCAAATGGATCTTCTAAGGGTTCTCTTGTAAAGTACTTCAGCCCCGATAAGAAAGATCTTTGGACTAAAGAAATTAAAATGATGTCGTTATTGGAGATGGACCAAGATGCAGATGGCAGTGAATGTGTTATTAAGCATCTCTGGCATTGTTCAGGCAAGTTTAAAAGTATAAAAATCCCAAGTCAGTAAAATAGTAGCATTCCTTATTGCAGCTAAAAAGAATTCTAATATCCTGTCAAATGCCTCCTCCCGTTGAGGAATCGAATATTCGTGATGCTTTATCGACAATACGCACGTGTATTTGAGTAGATAACGAGTATGTAGTGTTTGAGGTGAGGGGCAGAATCGAAGGAAAGAAGAATACCAAATATCTACTATGAAGTAGTTGTACATGTCACAGTTTGATGCCGTTTAGGATGACAAACCCCACAATCTCGATGGTGTATAGCCTAATGGAACGATAAAAAAAAAAACAAGCAAGAAAAACAAAAAAAAGTAGTCGGCATATTTTAACCATAATTTTCTTGGTTTGTCTACAGCAAATGAGTGTTCAATTGTAGGAAGATGGGTGAAAGGGCTCATCTTTAAGAATGCAACATGGTAAGCTTTTAAGGAAATGTCAAAATTCTCAAATTCGATGTGATGCTCAAAAATGCTATTCATATTGACATTTATGTTCTCTTTGCGTATAGGATATGTTATGAATGTGTGCCAAACAGACTTCTTCACAATTACCTAGAAGACAAGAATGTACTGACCTTCAATGTCCTTTGCTCCCTGTGCATCGACATCATCTCTGCCATTGATTATCTCCAACGAAGTGGAATCAGCAATAACAACATTACTTCTAAAACCATTGTTGTCTGCGAAAGTGATTCAAAGGTAACGTTATTTTGTTATTGTTGAAAAAAGAAAAAGTGGTTTTTAAATCAAATTCAGAGGTTACTCTAAATTATATATCCTGCAGGCTTAATTCCTCATGTGTATTTGTTGTTGTTGTTGTTTTTGGTTGTTGCTAATAATGCTTAGCTGTTAATAATACTATTGCTTCTTTCTTTTCTTTTCTTTTCATTTTTAAGAGCGATGAAATCAGAGCAATCTTAGTGGACTTCTCAAAGGCCAATAAATTGAGAGTCTATGACAATGGTTCCTTTGGGAAAAGTGATGTCATACAGTTTGCTCGTCTTTTGAAAATCATGCTTCAGCGATGCAAAGAATTCACTGATTGCAAGCAGGTGTGGTTTATCACTATTAGTTATTGTCATGGAAACCACTCATCACGGCTGGGTTTATCGAGTGATTTTCCTTCGACCGTGAAAGAAAAATGACTATATAGTTTGTACTAGTTGATAAAGAACAAAAGAAAACAATAGGTTTAGAGTCTACTACTAACTATTAGTTTGCCTATTCTTTCATGGTCGAAGGAAAATCACTCTATGAAGGTGGATGTAATTCAGAGTAGCTTGGATAACCCTTTTTTTCCGGGGACAATAAAAACATAAGAATGGAGCTACCGCTCACCTTGATAGCCCACTTTACTACTGGATCATGTATGATAGCTAAAGGGCCAAGTCAAGGCCTAGGGGACTGAATTGAATAAAATGTTAACTGCGATTTGCATATTGTTCGAATAGAGCCTTATTTTGAACTAACTTGAACTGTTTTGAGCATCAACCAATATATCCAATATATATATATTTGCAATATAAAGGCCTGACAAATCTTATACTCAAATTCAAAAGTCAATATTCAACTTCCCATACACTATAATGAGACCTAACTGTAACAGCCTAGATTTTCCATTAGTGTCTGTTAGAGGCAAATGAATTGATTTTTATGAAATGTTCTAAAAATTTCATCTGTTTTATCTTACTTGTAGATTGATGAAGTCCTTGCTGTTTGTGACCAAGAAAGGTCACAGACTACCTCCTCAGCGATCAAGAATCTTCTTTTGGAAGCGAAGAGAGCGCCAGAGGGAGAAGAGGCTAGTCAGGTTTAAAGGGGGACTAGCACCAAAACCTTTCAGGTGACGTCGATAGCACCTTAACCTGAAGCATTCAGCTCCAGATACAGTTTCTTTACTATTTTGTTTCTTAAACAATTTTGTTTCTATAAACACCTAAAAGTTCGTGTGAAGGAGTTTTCTTACATTGTTTAGGCTAAGGATTAATTTGCTGACCAGTTTTCTTCAGTGTAGAACATTTATGTTGAGACATTTCAATTACAAATTGCAAAGAAATGTATGGAACTAAATGTTTGTGTGGAATGTATGACATCACTGACACCTTTAAAGATTCATAAAAATCTAATACTTCCCATGGGAGTTCTCAGAAAACAAACTAACCAGTTTTTGAACAGCTCTTTGAGAGTCTTTCAGTGTAGTTTCAACGAAGTTTCAGCTAAATTGAATGTTGAACAATTTAGATGCTGGCCCCCCTTTAATGGGGTGCAAAGAAAAAGCATTCATATTCAAAACTACAAAAAATTAATCTCATAAAATCTTATTAAAGTTTTAGTCGCCATTTTAAAACTAAAAATAGATACAGATGTATGTTTGTCCTGAGACATTTATAAATTCGAAATCAGGGGGTGGTGGTGAGGAGGTGGGAGAGTCTTACGCGTGTCTTTGTTTTTGGTTTGAAATTCATTTGCATATCGAATGCAAGGAGTTAATGTTGACTTGAATATTTGGTTGGCGGTCTTAAGGTACGGTAATACGATCGAGCCGCAAAATCGTGCAACTTGTCGGGCAACATTGTAGAACCACTTTCTACATTGTGCAACAAATTTTCACAACCTGCAAGATCGACTTTTGTTGCATGATAAGTTGCGCGCGGGGTGGTAATACGTACCAGCAACATTGCTCCACAATGTTGCCCGACAAGTTGCACGATTTTGCTGCTCGTATTACCGTACCTTTATTTTTCAAAAATATGTTCAAGAGCAAGTGGATGTTTTGTTGCGCATGCGCCGCTGGGTGAATTCATCAGGCTTTGATATAACTGTAGCAACTGGTTATTTTCAAAGTAGATGCAACCAAAATATTTGTAAATGCCTTGAAAGTTAAGAGAATGAGACAAGGACAAAAATGAATACCAAAAAACCGTTTAAATACTTCTTGATAATTAATTGTAGGTAAACAGCTCTGTGTTTACAAAAGAAACGAGTGTTTATACAAAGAAATAATCAATAATAATAATAATTTACGATTTCTGAAGCGCCTTATACTAGGCTCTAAGGCGCTTTACATATTACAAAAATTGACTCGATCTGTCAAAGTAATTTATATTAAAAATTATAAAGAAAGAAAATTTATCAATCTTGCCAAGGCGATAAAAAGGAAAATATATAAAAAACCTAAGTCATGACAAAGTCACTAATGAAGTCAGCTATATGCTATGCAAAACAAATATGTTTTCAATTTAGATTTGAACTTGTTCAAGCTTTCACTTGATCTTATTTCATAAGGCACAGAGTTCCACAATTTAGGGGCGGCGACGCCGCCGAAGGCCCGGTCTCCATAAAGAAAATATATACAAGTGAAGAGTGAGATATCGTTATGCCAGCCACGAGAAACTATTGTATAATTATTTTATCTCAAACCATAGAAAATACAGTCAATTACCGCAATGCCTCTTGGGAAGAGACAGTTGAATACCACCGAATATACAACGGCTTTCCTACTTTCTGATTGGCTGTATTTTCCATGGTGTGGGATAAAAAGTGAGATAGTCAAGCCACGTCGACCACACGGAAACGTTATCGTTTTATGTAAATGTAAACGACTAAAAAGTTCTCCGTCCACACGATCGTTTTCACTTCGTTTTTGTCCACACGAGAACAATGAACAATGGAACCTGGGCACTAATGAACATGCGTAAACGTTTGTTTATCCTGCTTAAAATTGACTGGAAGTGAGTCACATGATCCAGCGTTTTCGAAAAGAAGCGTTTACAAAGGTTCAAAGGTTTTTATTTACCATGTATTGAATAATAAATAATAAATACCATGTATTGAATAATAAATGGAGGGAGTAAGAGTTACAACCCAAGGGGTTAAGACAAAACACTCCTACACCCAGGTATACTTATAAAAAACACACGAAAGAAATAGTAGAGAGGGAAAATGGGTTACAAAGTTAGTGAAAATAGTATAATAACAATATTTACAATGATGAGAATAATAAATTTACATATATACTTAACAATATATTAACTATAAATAAGAAGTCACGAAGAAATAAGGAAGTGTTTGAATTTTTTTCTAAAGGACGTAATAGACGAAGAGAATCACATGAAAAAGCTGCTAGTATGAAATGAATGTAGCAATTCACATTCATTTTTACAGTGAAAACGATCAGCGTTGTCGTGTATCCTGGACATGTAAACGCTGAAAAAAAATAAGCGTTTCCAAATGAAAACTTTTCCGTGAGATTCTCATTCTTAAATACTATATGATTAAAATATACATTTTAAACTAGGCGCAAAACTGAAAAAGTCGATCGCAAAAAGTGCAGAAGGCATTTTGGGGTAGAAGCTGGTAACATAACTATTTTAAACTAATTTTTCATGCTGAATCCGAATATGACTGTTATACCAAGACGTATTCTGCAATCTTATAGGTGTAAATGACGTATTTTGTGAATTGCTACAGTCATTTCATACTAGCAGCTTTTTCATGTGATTCCAAAAGTTTCCAAACTTAAAAACAATTACCATAGCTGAAAAGAGCACATCAAAATCGGTAAAACTGTGAAGTTTTAAGTTAAGGATATAAGTTGAAAAATCAAGAAAATACGAATTTTCAAAAAACGAAATTTTGTATGAAAACACTTACAGTTACGCAAGAGATACAAACAAATTTCGATCAGTTTAGAATAGTTATGTTACCAGCTTCTACCCCAGAATACCTCCAAGTATCTGATTTTTTGATGCACCTATTTTATTAATTAAATGTTTATGTTTAAAACTCTTAGATATAAAAGTTATGACAACAAGTTTTCTCGACGTTTCGACGCCATCAGGCGTCATTTTCAAGAGATGGTTTATTTAAATTTGAGTTTGAATACAAATAATCGTGTCTATACTCTAGGGACTTAAAAGACTTTGGATTTAATAGAGTCCGATTGAATGTTTATTTTGGGCCTTTTGTCTCTGATTAGTAGCATTTCGTAAACTAGGCATTCTGATTTGTTCTTGTATCGTCGCAGAACGCTGAAAAGACCCTCAAAACCCTCCAGACTGTTATTATGGCACTTCTTATGGTGTTTTCCTACGGCGCTTGAAGCGTGTTCGTCGATTCGTTGGAATAGGTGGCGGCACGTATAACCAACGTAACCTGCCTCGCACAGGTCACACTCATATTGATAAACAACGTTTTGCTGGTTAATAATGGGAAGCTTTTGCTCTTTATGACCAAAATAGTCGCCAAGTTTGCGGCTTGTGAAAACCGGTTGTAATTGTATATCGATCTGACTGCTTAGGTCTTTGAGTTGTCTCTTAACGGCATCACTAGAAGGTTGGTCTTTGAACGGAATAGCAAACCGCACCTCATTCCCATCCTCCTTTGGTTGAGGCTTTTCTTGTTGTTGCTGTTGTTGTAACTCTCGTTGGTGTTGTTGCTGAGTTATCAAGGCTCGGACTGTAGAGTCAAACAGATTCATCGGGTATTGAAGTTTTCGAAAGATTTCTTTCAAACGATCTACCTCCTGCGTGAAGTATAGCCAGGATGATGAAAGTTTAAAGGCTCTATCCAGCATGGTTCTCAGAAGTGCCTTCTTATACCTTGCATCCACATGACTACGGAAGTGTAGTAGAAGGCCTTTATCCGTCGGTTTCCTGTAGATTTCGGTACGTAGAGCACAACCTTCCTTGGTTATAAGCATACCAAGGAAGGGAAGACAGTTGTCTTTATCCATCTCCATAGTGAAATCTAAGGATGGGTGCGCTTCTTTCAAAACCTGGAGAAAGGATTCCCCTTCTGCTTCATTCCGTGCCAAGGCGAGGGTATCATCAACATACCTCTTGTAAAACGATGGTAGTCTGTTAGCAGAGTCAAGTTTTTCTTCGATGCTACAAAGAAACGTATTGGCCATTAGTGGCCCCAGGGGGGACCCCATTGCCACGCCATCCGTTTGCTCAAATAGTTTCCCATCAAACTGAAAGAGCTGATTCTTAGAAGCCATCTCTAGGAGATCTGTAAGATTCTCTCGTGTGAGATTCAGGTTATAGGTGTTGTTGAGCCAGTTCTCGTGGAAGGCCTTGTCGACGATAATTTCTATAGTTTCGTCCACCGGTACATTTGTGAATAGGGAAACTACATCATACGAGACTAGGACGTCGGATTCTCATCGTAGTTACGCGTCCAGACAAAGGGTCAGGGGTTGTAATTCTTGATAAAGATATATACGTGAATCTACTAAAGGAAGCCTCCATCAACGATACAACCAAGTTCACGCCAATTAGTCTCGAGCAGCCAAAAAGGAGGGGGAGGCCTACCAAACATTATCACCCATTACTAGAGAAAGAGAAAAGTCTAAACAAGCTAGTAAAAGAAACACTTCCACCCGAGATAGCTACAGAAGTCATAGCCAAAGGATCTAAGCTCGCACATCTATATGGATTACCAAAAACACACAAAAAAGATCTGTGTATGCGACCAATTCTGTCAGCTGTAGGAACATACAACTATGATCTGGCAAAGTGGTTAGACAAGAAGCTAAAACCTCTATCACAGAACAGTCATACAATCACAGACAATTTCCAATTTGCAGAAGAACTACAAGAAGTTGAAGTAGGAGAATCCGACGTCCTAGTCTCGTATGATGTAGTTTCCCTATTCACAAATGTACCGGTGGACGAAACTATAGAAATTATCGTCGACAAGGCCTTCCACGAGAACTGGCTCAACAACACCTATAACCTGAATCTCACACGAGAGAATCTTACAGATCTCCTAGAGATGGCTTCTAAGAATCAGCTCTTTCAGTTTGATGGGAAACTATTTGAGCAAACGGATGGCGTGGCAATGGGGTCCCCCCTGGGGCCACTAATGGCCAATACGTTTCTTTGTAGCATCGAAGAAAAACTTGACTCTGCTAACAGACTACCATCGTTTTACAAGAGGTATGTTGATGATACCCTCGCCTTGGCACGGAATGAAGCAGAAGGGGAATCCTTTCTCCAGGTTTTGAAAGAAGCGCACCCATCCTTAGATTTCACTATGGAGATGGATAAAGACAACTGTCTTCCCTTCCTTGGTATGCTTATAACCAAGGAAGGTTGTGCTCTACGTACCGAAATCTACAGGAAACCGACGGATAAAGGCCTTCTACTACACTTCCGTAGTCATGTGGATGCAAGGTATAAGAAGGCACTTCTGAGAACCATGCTGGATAGAGCCTTTAAACTTTCATCATCCTGGCTATACTTCACGCAGGAGGTAGATCGTTTGAAAGAAATCTTTCGAAAACTTCAATACCCGATGAATCTGTTTGACTCTACAGTCCGAGCCTTGATAACTCAGCAACAACACCAACGAGAGTTACAACAACAGCAACAACAAGAAAAGCCTCAACCAAAGGAGGATGGGAATGAGGTGCGGTTTGCTATTCCGTTCAAAGACCAACCTTCTAGTGATGCCGTTAAGAGACAACTCAAAGACCTAAGCAGTCAGATCGATATACAATTACAACCGGTTTTCACAAGCCGCAAACTTGGCGACTATTTTGGTCATAAAGAGCAAAAGCTTCCCATTATTAACCAGCAAAACGTTGTTTATCAATATGAGTGTGACCTGTGCGAGGCAGGTTACGTTGGTTATACGTGCCGCCACCTATTCCAACGAATCGACGAACACGCTTCAAGCGCCGTAGGAAAACACCATAAGAAGTGCCATAATAACAGTCTGGAGGGTTTTGAGGGTCTTTTCAGCGTTCTGCGACGATGCAAGAACAAATCAGAATGCCTAGTTTACGAAATGCTACTAATCAGAGACAAAAGGCCCAAAATAAACATTCAATCGGACTCTATTAAATCCAAAGTCTTTTAAGTCCCTAGAGTATAGACACGATTATTTGTATTCAAACTCAAATTTAAATAAACCTATTTTATTGATTTTGAAATGCAAATTATGCTGTTATCTACGCTTATAACTTGTAAAATAAAATTAACTAAGCTAGCTAAAATAAACTGATATGATCTATTGATCAACTAATGTTAATCCTTTTTACTCACTTATATTTTAATATCAACAACGAAAACAGCACAGGAAACAACGTTTCCTCCTTGGCTTCCTCCATCCAGGGGCGTAGCCTGAACAAAAGGGGGAGGGGGATCCTTCAGATGATGGCTCCAACCCAAAATTGTAGGGGGGCAATCACCCCCTTTGCTCGCCCCCCCCCCTCTATATACGCCACCCCCCCCCTCTATATACGCCATTGCCTCTATCCCTCCCTCCCCCCAAACGTTGGTGATTTAACATCGTGTAATTGATTGGATCAACATGTCCCTGTAACATGTCCCATAGCGTGTCAGTTACAGACAATTTACGAGAATATGCTGATCTCCTCGCCCTCCCTGTTAGTAACTTAAGCGCTTCCTTCAAAGAACAACACCTACTTCGCACCTACTTCTTTTTTACAACTTACACTCCCTTCTCATTTCTGCCTTCTAATCCTTGTACAACGAAGTTAAAAGGTAGCCTTCCAATAATAAAAAGCATCAGAGATCAGTTTGTAAAAATGTTCTAACAGTTTTTGCCCGAGTAATTTTTACAATTTTCTCTACCTTACCCTCCTATTCAAAGTCCATTTGAATTGGTAATATGGTCCCTGGGGATTCCATATAAATGTGAACAATTCTTGTAATTAATGCAGTTCATTCGAGTTGAGACGAAGAACGGTTGGCGACCCACCCACCCACCCACCCACTTTAGCGAGTAAGTCGGGTTCAAAGTTGCCAAATAATCTTTGTTGGCACTTCGCCCGGCTTTGGTTGGTTCCAGGCCAGAGCGATTCCCCATACCTCATTATCATACTCATGAATAACAATACACAGGGAAGAATATTACACTATATCAACCAAATATAGATAACACTTAATTTTATAAGACCAACAATTCAACCCGTGTACGCAAATTCGTCCATGACCCTAGAAAGGAAAATAATATTTGATACTCACTCAACAGACGGGGTCACAACCACCCCGAAAGCACGTGTTGGTCACGCCTCTGAACAAACGAACTCGTATGGCTTGAATCAATCAGCCAATTGGACGCGTATTTATAAAGGTTGTATTAAAAGATAATATCAAATGTTGTAGAGAAAAGTTACGCGAATCTCAGTATCACTTGATTAATGACGTCATCACGCGACATGCTCTAGGAGAGGGCAAATTAACTGTTATCATGTCTGCTTTATCTGTTACTTTGTGATGTCTCGTATTCTGCTGTCACATTTTGCGTTTTACAGTTTTGTATTGAAACAATTTGTTACATTCTGCGTCAGAAAGTTGTTACATATTGCGAGCATCAAAGACGGATTCATCTTCACGCAGATTTCATTACGACTCAGCCACAGGTAGCCCAGCCACTTCTCCTGGGGCTTTTTAATAATAATTTATTAATTAAAACGCAAAAAAAAATCAAAATTAAAGAATAAAATGCGCGTGGTTTTGTTTATAGTTTTCTCGACGCAAAGTTTTCTCAGTTGCCTTGTATATATTGAAACATTTGAATACACTCGTGAATTAATCCTTAATTTGACGAGGAACCATTCGATTACTTGTTTATAATATAGGGGCAAAATTTTTCTTTGTGACATTTTATGATTTCTAATCAGTTGAACGCGTAGCGTAAACATGAAAACATACGATTCAAGGTAGAAAGACAACATACAAAGCCCAACAAATACAAGCTCAAGAAAACAATAAAAAAGACATAACAGGTTTCAAAACTCACTTTATTTCTGTTAATAACTGAACTGTTTTCAATCTTCTTGTATATATTTTTGCAAATTCTCAGCTGGGATAAGTTTTCGTTCTCTATGAGTCAGAATAAACCACCGACCGAGCGTCAAAATGCACAGCAAAAAATCAAAATTTTATGCCTTACATTAGCTTAATAACTTTGAGAATCAGCTCATTTCATATAAATAATTGTTTCGAAATATCTTATATGAACATAAAAACTTATGAAGCGTCCTAAAACACTCCAAAAAAGTAATTTTTGCAGTCTAAAACTGTTAGCATTGCACATGAAGCTGTGAGCGACAATCAGCAGTCACAACAAAACTCCAAAAAGTCACTCATAAAACTATCTCAAATACCTTGACAGTCTGCTCATTTACAGCGAAGAATTGTTTCGAAGTCTTGTATGAACATAAAAGCTTTTGAAAATTTCAAAAACGTCTTCCAAGAAGTAATTTTGTAGTCCAAAACCAGCACCAACTTGTGAGCGTTTTTCATCCATGGTATGAACCTGGGGGTGTCGACAAAACGTGGACCCCAGATTCTGGACCCCCCTTCAGCTGGACCCTGTTCTGGACCACCATCTGGACCATAAATTGGACCTTCTAGATAATAAATTTCAAGAAAAAAACTGACAACCAAACTTTATATCAGCTCTATTTTCAGTTTTATTTACTAACCTTTCATCGTAGGGACAGCCATCTTTGTTTTGGGGACAACCGCTGACCATATTTATTACATTTCCCGTTTCCGGATCGATTTCAGGAATCCGACTCGTGTGTCAACACCTATATATCGTACAAATTTCGCGCATTTTATATAAAAATTGCGTTCGGGAGGTTGAAAAGTGCTCAAAATGGCTTCGTTCAAGGATAATACAGAAGGTGAGTCTATCCGCATTCATCGTCTTCAATAATTCCTCTTCTAATTCCAATACGTCATCAAAATGTTCTGCATGAAAAGTTTTTTCTGTTCCATCGTGACGTTTTCAATTTTTATATAAAATGCAGATAAAATGCAATAAAATGCGCGAAATTTGTACGATAGATTCCTGAAATCGATCCGGAAACGGGAAATGTAATAAATATGGTCAGCGGTTGTCCCCAAAACAAATATGGCTGTCCCTACGATGAAAGGTTAGTAAATAAAACTGAAAATAGAGCTGATATAAAGTTTGGTTGTCAGTTTTTTTCTTGAAATTTATTATCTAGAAGGTCCAATTTATGGTCCAGATGGTGGTCCTGAACAGGGTCCAGAAGGGGGGTCCAGAATCTGGGGTCCACGTTTTGTCGACACCCATCAGAACCTGGAATGTTGCTAGGCGAAAACTGTTTTAGATTTCGGAAAACTCTCGCGTACTCACGATAGCTATCGATTGTTCACGACATCCCTCGACAACTCAACGAGTGAAAAACCCCGAGCGCTTCACGGAAATGTGTCCAATCAACCTGGAGCACACATCCGTCCATCGCAAGTCAAAGCTTCCCAGGTGAAATTCTCGTCAAATAACAAACTTTGAACACTCAAACTTTTAAGTTGTTTGGACATAAATACTTTGTTTACATATTCGAAGAAAAATCGATATTTTCTTTCTTAACTGGTGAAATACAAGCAAAAATGTATTTTGTCACGTGACCCGTGTTTCGTACCTTCTCATGACACAAACTAGTTTTGTCCCGCGGGACCGCCACAGGAAACCCATTCACAACAAGCGTGCGCTCGTCCCGCGGGATATCGGGACGATATTACCACAGGAAACCCATGCATAACAAGAGCGCGCGCGCCAAGCAAATTATAACAAACGCGCGCATTTTTTTTTTTTTTTTGTCTTTTTAGCGTATCAATAAAATAGTAAATAAATGATTAAAATAAACATCGTCAGGAGAAGTGGCTGGGCTGCCTGTGACTCAGCGCGTACAAGTGATAGATCACTGCTGCCAGTCCCACTGTTCCCTCCATGCAGGTTCAAGCAATGATGAGCTGTGAAAATACCAGCTGATTACGATCGAGGAATATGGGCTGATCCACGTTCTGAAAACTCGTTACCAATCTAAGGGAAAAGTGCGGGACTGTTCGCAGTCTGAAAAGCGAAGTCTGGGCCGGGCAAAAAATAAATAGATTGAAGCGCAGATTAAGCTATAATCGAGCTTACGTAGTACCTTCAAATGCTGATAAAACTGCATAAGAACGGCTATGAAGAAATTATCTGAAGTTGCTTCTTCTTCTGCTATATATATGAATGCAAGTGTTCCCAGTAAATGCTAACACTTGTTCGAATTTCGATCCCTTCCCTGACCTGGCTTCCCTGGACCGCAAAATCGAGTAAAGAATTTTGGAGAACTCCGGGGGTGAATAAAAATGAGCTTATTTTATTTCACATTTGCAGACAAATAGGAGACTATTCTCTCTAGCTTGCGTCAAGGGATTTCACCACGGGTTCTGCGGTTTTCCTCCCTCAGTAAAACGAACTAGTGAGCTGAGAGTTGTATGCATAGAATATTAGAATGTAGTGATAGAGTGTGTAAGAAAAACAATAAAAAGCTAGCAGTTTATTGTTTTAATTAATTTTATTTTATTTCTGCCGGTATACAAATTGCCGCTTTGACATCAGTGGACTGGATTGGGGTTTTGGAATCGTCCAGACGTTCTTCTAAAAAAAAAAAACAACAACGATGATTACGGTATAAAACCTGGCAAATGTTTATATATTTTACGCATGAAATTGTTAAGGCAGCGCTCTTACAAGGTGCTTTTTTTCTGGAACTCGTCTCGTTTAATTTTACCTTTTACAGCCAAAATCGTTGCATCGCGACCAGCAAATTTTGTTTTGATTTTGGGTTTTTCTGAGCCGTCAATCAGTTTGGGGTGGAGCTTCTTTCAAATCAATCAATCACTGAACGAGTTCGTAAAAGCTCCACCCCCAAGAATGATGGACGGATCAGAAAGGACCAAAATCCTGCCGACGTTGGAGGTCGCGATGCAACGATTTTCGCTGTAATGGCGACGTTGTGAGACAAGTTGGTTTATGGTTCATATTATTTTTTTTCTCTACGATCGAGGACAGGGACACCACAACAGCTTTGACAGCAAATTAATAGTGGGCCCTGTAGTATTCTAGGCGCCACACTACACACATGCACCGGCAACTGACTGACCATGGTCTACCCCCCCCCCCCCCCCCCCCCCGAATAGCGGTGCGGGTTAATGTCCCTCCAGTGCAAGTTCAGTCCTTTTGGGAGACGGGGCCTACGTCCTTATCCGAGAAGACCTGAAGGTCTAACCATTTGCAGATGTAGTTACAAAGGCAGCACCTTCTCCTAAATTATTTGAAGACCCTGAGTAGGTGTTGATCTGGCCAGCGAATCGAACCTCGACCTTCCGCACTACGGAGCCAAACGGGCGGCAAGTTGCACGGACCATTAACATACCCTGTATATCGTCCAAAATCTTTGCGAGAAATCGATTGAAACGAAGTTTTTCGGCGTTATGACGAGTAGCATACCTGCAATGACTCGCGCAACAATTTTATTTTTTATTTTGTCTTACTTTTGCAACGCCATTGCGAGTCAAGTTACGGAAAAATTGAACCGTACGTGTAACAGCGCTGTATCGTGTTACAAGCTCCATAAGCCACTTCACGCTTTCGACCGCCATTTTGAATTGGGACAAACGCGCCAAAATTTATAGAAATCTGGATCACTTTGGCTTCCCATAACTTAGTCTCCCTCGCAGCCGTGTTTAGCCTCGTCACGCAACGCTCCCTCGGAAAAACACGGCTGCTTCAGTGGGCGCTACATTCCATTCCAATTGTATCAGTTGTCCAATCAGAAGATACATCCATTCAGCAAACGGTCCATTTCCCGTGTTCCGGAAATACGTTTTATATCTGTCAACACCACAAAGAGAGTAAACATTGCACTACCAAAAATAAGTTTCAAATTTTTGAATACGAAAAGATATATACAGATGGAAGATCAGTAAAACTTTCTTCTTTGTATATTTCTCAAATGATACTAGACACTTCGAATGAAACGAAGTGAAGTGTTTGTAAACTAGCTGTTGTTTTGGGATCCGAGGTTAATCCAATTATTCTCCAAGTCAACGGAACGCTATATGTAGACCTTTTGGCATTTTTGGCTTGAATGACTCCTTGATTTTGAGAGTCAAGCTCTGATTGGTTAAGGACTTGGAATGGAATGTAGCGCCCATTGAAGCAGCCGTGTTTTTCCGAGGGAGCGTTGCGTGACGAGGCTAAACACGGCTGCGAGGGAGACTACCCATAACTCTGCTCATTTTTATCGTATTTTTTTAAAATATTTTTTGAAACGATATTAGCTTTGTTATTTATGACTTTTTATATTGGATAAATATTGGAAGACTACAAGACGAGAAAAAGAGGGTTTTTGTTTTCAAAATAAAACGTTCGTCACGTAAATATTAAGATCATTCGCGAAAAAAGATTGACTTGAAAAACGTAGTTAACATACTTGTATTGGTCTTATGTTTAGACCGACATATAGCATGTATGTCTGCAAATCATTGAACTTTAAATTTTGTAAAGCCGACAAATTCCAGCCCAGTTATGGAAAGTCAAAGTGATCCAGATTTCTATAAATTTTGGCGCGTTTGCCCCAATTCAAAATGGCGGACGCGACGAAAGTGTGAAGTGGCTTATTGGTTGTCTGTGCAAAACGAGTTGAAGGAAAAACCTGCACCGTGAAACAGCGCCTTTACCCCAGTGTGACAAATTGATTGGGATTTACTCTGAGTACCGGACATACCAGAGTATATTTACTCGCGCTTTAAGCGTGACGCGGCTAAATAGGCTTGTGTATAGGAGACTATTAAACTGCAAGCAATATCTATTTCTGAGAGGACCTAGAACAGACTCTTGTGGGACTCCACAATAACCACTTCCCCCTGCATGCTATAATCTTTAAATCAAGATCTACCCAAAGATTGCACGTAAAAAACCATGGATCAGCAAACAAAAATGTATACTTCATCCTTACAGCGAGATCCCAAGCAAACTGATTCGCACTCGTCTAAAGTGTTAAATCTATTTTCATTGCCTCCTGATCCTCTGTAAATAAACGTTTCACATATCAACGCTCTCCAGCTGTAATAGTAACGTCGTAATCTCTCATGACCGCTGCCCTCTTCTTTGGGTAAGTGACAGATCCTTTTAGAATCAGCATGCACTAAAGCCACGTGTATACCTACAACCGTATCAATATATCAATATTAGTTAGGGTGTATTTACCCGGTTAACTTCGTTACAAGACGAGTTTTAGCCTTGTACGAAAAGATCGTAAAGGTGATGTTACACGGTCGATTCGCAACAACCATTTTCCGCGCAACACTTGATCAAATTGATAATAGTTGCGTTTTGTATTTCCCACGGCATAAACTTTACGGGCAAGGAAAATCGTTGTTGCGAATCGAACCGTGAAACACCACCTTAACATGTCGTTTGCGCGGACTTCCAGTGTTTTTACTATTGGGCCTCCTGTTTATTGAAATGGGGGGTTTCTAAGCCATTTTAATTTCAAGATGATGGACAACGCGATGTGCTTTATCGATACGATACAATAGCTGCAAGTTTTGATCAAACGTTTGACCGTCTAAATGGTAGAAAATTCAACAAAATGGATCTACGTGACTTGCAAGGTAATGACTGCCCAAATATGGAATAGACGGTTGAAAGCCGTGCGAACGACACCTTTTTATTGCGGGTAGAAACGACTCAGATATGTAAACGTAAATCCACTCTTGCCTGGTCTCTACTGTAGATGTATCACTTGAAAATCATTTCTCGAGCTCATTAATAATTCATGAGGTCATGTTCCAATGAAAGCCCTCTATTATGATCACGTGCAGTGTCTTGTTGAAATCAGAGGAAGTAATGTCGGTGTCTTGATATAGATAAAGACACTGATCATTCGTTACACAGATATTACCTTCATCCCATACTTATTTAATTAGGTCATCTATATGTAGACTTCAGACTTAGAAATGCTCTCCCCAATCCTGAAATCATGCACTAATATAAGTAGCGACTTTTGGCGAAAAAATCTTTTGATAGATGACATCTTGAACCCGCTTTTCCTATCAGTATCGATATCAGTAGAACACAAGTTACTATTATTACCTGATCGAGAAAAGCCTGAGCGTCGAGAGAGAAATTTGTCTGGTCCTTTAATTGTCCATTTGTACCTAATTCAGTACCAGGGTTTATTCTAGACATGCGGCTTTCTGGGATTTCCGCAATTCGAGTAAAAATGCCGTATAAAATTTACGTTGGCGGGTTTTCCCCCCCAAGTATATAAGTACTTATTTCCCCCAAAAAAGCACTCGAATACATCACTGACGATAAGACAGCTATGATCGCCGCTCTATCTATACTTCCAAATTCTTAGCCTTTTGCTGTCTCAACTGCCTTTTGTTCGTTTCTGTGTTCGTATTCTACGGCTATTGGCTTGGTTTGGCACCTCTTAGTTTCTTGAAAAAGGGCTCCCTAAAACTACAGAAGGGAACCCACTGGGTCCTCATTGACCAATTTCTAGAATAAACCCTGTTCTACGCGTTGTGCAATGTGTACAAAGTGTACTTTAGTTGTACTAGTAAAAGCAAAAGAAGTGGCATAAAATAGCGCTATTTATAAAGTGTTTATATACCGTCTACTGGTCGATCAAACCCTAACCTAGCCGTGCGACCAATAAAATGGATATATAAGCTTGCTTACTTTAGTCACAATAAGAACTTACATAGCACAGCTGCTAGCACCACAAACCAGTAGCGGGCCATGTTGTCTTGTCTAGTTCACTTAAAAGTATCGGTGAAATGATGATTGCTGTCTTTATGACACCTGCTTGGGTTGGTGAACTCATTTTCTAACAAAATGAAAAAACAATTGGCTTGTTCAAGCCGCGAAAAACTCAAAATAATCTTGTACTGTTTTGGAACAGAGGCAACTTATGAAAGTTACTTTATTTGGAAAGCAAACCTTTAATTTCTTAAAATTATTGATCTGATTGATAAAAACTATTTTCTGATGTTTGCCTTTATTTAATAATTTTGTTACTCACTAGTGTTTTAGGAGTAGATTCTCCCTCCGAAATCCATTTTCCATGTTATTGTTATTTGAGTAACCCGTTGTTGTTTTCATGTTCTCAAGATGTTTTCAAATTCCTTAACTATTTCTCTAATTAATATTTATGCTTTTTTCTGTGAATAACTATTTCTTAGTTGTATTTTAACACCTTTTTGTAGTTTATATCTTTCATGAACACAACCCTTTATTAAACCAACTACTAAAAGTCATGAAATTAAATGGAATTTGTAGAAAACTTCTGAGAAAACTGACCATTTTGATTATTGATTCAAGACTCTATCCGAGTAACGATTGAACAAATGCATGTTGTTTATAACAGTTCGTTTTCGCCAGGCTGAGTCTATAAACTCTGATTTCGCATATAATACGAACCATAAATTATAATATGAGTAAAGGTACCTCTTTTGAAAACGGTTAGTATTTGAACTTACTTATTTGAACTTGAATATACATTAATTTCAGACAATTATCAATCCGTCTTTATGGACAGTGCCACAAAAATATTGCACAATATTAATGTCAGCATAAGAACGGTACCTATAGCTTCGGTACTGAGCGGATTATAGTATTGGTTGTCGATATTCTTGATTATTTAGTCTTGACAAGTTGCTTTGGGTGCACGCAGAATGGTTTGGGTTCGACTGTCTGTTTCCATGGTTACGCTCACAGGCCGGAAACAGTTTTCCAAGAGGGTAATTGCTATGACAGTGCAACAGGCATTATACCTGTGCGATCGTCAGCAATTGTTTGTCGATTTTCACTGATTTACAGCCACTGTCTAGTCTAGTCTCTCTAGCTAGCAGCCGTGTTTAGTCGCGTCACTCAACCGCCCGACCAGCCTAAAAACAAATAGATTTGTTGGGACCCTACAATGGGCGTATTCCAAAGCAATGACTAGCTGGCGGCGGTCACTCCATACAACGCACGAGACGAAACAATCTGAACAATGTTTCAAGGAAGACAATTGAAAAATAGCGGCAAGTTGTTTTGTCTCCCTCGCAGCAGTGTTTAGCCTCGTGGGAGCGTTGCGTGCATGAGGAGGCTAAACACAGCTGCGAGGGAGACTACAAGTTGTTCAAAAGGTGATTAGCGTTAACCCAGGATTTAGTTCAGTGAATCATCCGCTTTAACCTGACCTGAGTTCCTAAAAGTAGCTTAACTCAAGCATTAAGAGCTGAGTATAATAAATGAATAAAAACTAACCGTTTCTGACAGAAAGTGAAGTGCTGCGAGCGAATGGTTTGGGTTCGACTGTCTGTTTCCATGGTTACGCTCACAGGCCGGAAACAGTTTTCCAAGAGGGTAATTGCTATGACAGTGCAACAGGCATTATACCTGTGCGATCGTCAGCAATTGTTTGTCAATTTTCACTGATTTACAGCCACTGTCTAGTCTAGTCTAGTTATATTGTTTATAAACCGGCTGACTAGCGCTTACACAAAAACACAAGTTTTAGAAGACAAGACAAGACAAGACAAGACAAGACAAGACAAGACAAGACAAGACAAGACAAGACAAGACAAGACAAGACAAGACAAGACAAGACAAGACAAGACAAGACAAGACAAGACAAGACAAGACAAGACAAGACAAGACAAGACAAGACAAGACAAGACAAGACAAGACAAGACAAGACAAGACAAGACAAGAGGACAGAATCTTATGATGCATGGTAATAATCACTTCAGTAAATTAAAATCATAACAAATTAAATTGACTTTTTATCATCTTAATTCAACATAACATTGACACCTACTAAGAGTTAGTGATCAGCAAACTTTCAATTTAGTTTCTTTTACACTGCACATTAGCAAGCTACTATTACTTTTAGAATTCCTGCCAATACTAGTACTTGCAGAAAACAAAGCAGATTTTTAGGAGCATTTTCTTATTTCAACTCTCTTCAGGAGCTCACTAAGCTTCCTGAAGCCATCCTCATTCTGACGACAAGAGTAGAATCCCTCAAAGTCAGAGAAAGCAAAATGAGCGATGCCTGTTACTCTATCACGCAGTTCTTGGTCCAGAAGATAGTCGTCGTCTGACAGATCACCCCGAAGCGATGAGCTGTTTTTGCAGTGCAATACGACTACTACTGGGTAATTGTCTGAAATAATAAATTCAAAAAAGACAATTATCACCATAAAGAACTACGTTGAGAACTCGACCTGTATACGCTTTAGTGTACCCTTAGTATCGATCAGGCCCCTAAAGGGGGAGGGAAGAGTTGGGCCTGACACCAATGTGAAGGTTGTGCTGCATTGCCGGATTTCATATCGTGAGAGACTGGACACGAGTCCCTAAAACTCACATGGTCAGAAAGAGCACATTGAGTATATCGAAGTTTGGTGTAGTTAATCGGATCAATATTGAATGACTTACAGCTGTTCGAAAGTGCTAGAATTTACAAAGAATTGTATGGTTATGCGGACAATTTCCTCGAGTTGTCCAGATAACTATACATTTCTTTGTAAATTCTAGCACTTTTGAAGGGCTGTAAGTCGTTCGGTATTGATCCGATTAACACCAAACTTCAGGATTTTATATAGCTCAATGTGCTCTTTCTGACCATGTGAGTGTTGTGTTGCCACTGTCACAATTTAGAGACTCGTACCCAGTCTCCCACGATATGAAATGCGGAAATGTCATCAACCAAATCAACACATCCAAGATAAAACAAAGTATCGAAGATTTTTTACCTCGAACTCCTCTCAGTGCACTTTCAATGTCTGTTCCAATTCGTGAAGCATTAACGCAGAACACAAGCACGGGTGTTTGACTATCACCCAACTCTTCTGTCCAGGTCTTCTCGCAAAGATGCATTCGCTTAATAATCTCACTCTCAACAGTTCTCAATCCTATGTTGTCTTGCTCGCACCTTTTAATGAGAACTGCTGAAACTCAAGTAAGATGTATTAGCATAATTGAAATCACATTTGATAAATTATTCTTGTGGTTCTACTAACCAAGAAGTGTTGTTTGCACGCTTATGTACCGTATAGCATCACCACACCATGTGTTGAGAGTGGATCCAAATAAACTGTCTAAACGGTTTTCGTATCGTTTGTACAGATACCAAATGAGCAAAGCTATGAAAAAAGCTATGAGAAGGAAAAGAACTAGGGGAGCAAGAAGAATAAAAAGAAAAACAAAAAGAAGAAGAACTAGGAGAGGAAAAATGTTCCAGCTTTCGTCCGTCATGGCGTCCAGTAAAGCGATATTTGGAGTAATTTCTTGGAAGTCCACTCCCCTCTCCAAGACAAGATGACAGCAATAATCCGGCGTCACGTAAGGCAATTAATTTTTTCACCAGCGAACCAAAGAGGTCATCGGCTTTCAAGAAAAGAGAAGATTGGACAATTTGTTATCTCAGCTTATTGTATTTGGCGAAACGAAACGAAACGAAACGAAATGAAAATTTGTACTTAGCGAAACAAAATATCAGTTCGCTAAATACAAATTTGTATTTGGCAAAATGAACTCAGATAATTCTAAATTTGTACTCAGAGCGAAACGAAATATTTCGCAAAGTACAAATCAGAAAATTAATTTGTACTTAGAGAAATGAACTCTGATATTTCAAAAAGTACTAAATGCTTGCATTTATATCACGTTAAGGGTGTACTGACATATATCGTTGCTGTGCAACAGTTGCTATGCAAAATAGGGTCTTATTTTGGACGGCAAAATTGAATAGACGCACGCGCGCGCGTTTTTGGCGCAAATCATTTAACTTCCGGTAGAGCGGCGCACACCTGACAAAAAAGGACTCATTTTCGTTCTTATTGCGCATGCGCGGGACACTTTACTTCCGGTTTCTTTAAAAAGCTATAATCTTTGGCGAATTTCATCAAAACGAAGTGTTTTTTCAATATTTATATTCTTTACACCCTTTTCTTCAAAGCCGAGCATGGGATTTGCGAAAAATTGAGAAATACGAAAGTTATTGGCATAAATCGATCATTTTAGACGTTCAAAAAATCCTAAAAGGCTTATTTGGAAACCATTCTTAAAACCCATGCTCGATTCTATGCACCTTGGTCTCAAGATTATAATAATGCATTTTAAATTCTCAGTGCTGAAAAAAATTATAGGTTTTTACTGTATCTATGACGTCACATGATGACGTCATGCAATGGCGCCATAAAATGCGAAAGTTCCCTCAGGGAAGACAAACTACAAAATATAAAAGCGACATGACAATTTGGTGGCATTTTAGAGTATTTTCAGATTTCCCTAGCAACGGGCCATTTTTATATGTCAGGACACACTTAAAGGAGCACTTGGATCAAAATCAATAAAAATTGAAAATGACTTGAAACTCAGTAAAACCTATGTATACGGTACCAATAGCCACCATGAAGCAACATTTTCTTTACACTTTTAGCATTTAAATTGTGAGTTATTGACGTCATTATGACGTCGATTACTCAGCCCTATTGGTCTTTTAGGTTTTAAACTAAAATTTCTCTGTGATAATGAGCTTGCGAAAATGTAGATTTTTTGTCGGAGATTAGCTAGTTATTTGACTATACTAATCTTCATGTAAAAATAATCAGTTTCCAATTTTCACCGATTTTCATCCAAGTGGGCCTTTAAAAACATTGGCTGTTTAAGCTTCTTCACGATTATTCTCCTATTTGGGTCAATTTTCGAATGTTTTGCAGAGAAAATCATATCAGGCCATATAAGTCTCGTCTCCCAAACGCTCTTTCTCTTTTTGAAATATCAGAGTTCATTTCGCTAAGTACAAATTTTCTGATTTGTACTTTGCAAAATATTTCGTTTCGCTAAGTACAAATTTAGAAATATCTGAGTTCATTTAATTAATTTCACCAAATACAAATTTGTACTTAGCGAAACGAAATATTTCGATAAGTACAAATTTTCAAATCGTTTCGTTTCGTTTCGCTAAATACAATAATTAAAATATAAGCCGTTATCTCTATAAGAAACTTCCATACATTTCTTACTACAGAATTAGCATTTGAAATGGTTGTATATCTTTGTAACGAAAACTCATTTCAACTCGAAATTATCCAGAAGTACATAGTTATATTTGCCCTTTTGAATGAAATTACTTTGATTTCACTCTGCAGGGTTTTAAGCAATTTTCGATGACTTAAGTGAAAACCAAGAATAGAAAATTGAGCTGTACAGTTGTTTTATTAGTTACTCAGGGCATGGGCATAATTCTCATAGGTCGACTAACCGTTTGACTAGTGAAGAGCTGCGAGCTGTTCAAGTACTCATATACTCATGTATTATTCAAAATGGTTTCAAACAGGTTGACTAGTGCTTAATACAACACAAGTTTTATATTAAGTAATGTATAAATACATTTTATTCAAATTTATCACGTTTTCAATACCCTGGTCCCAGAGGCTTTCCTTAACGTAAACGGCGGTCAGCAATTATTTTTTACTTGCATGCCGAATATGAGTGTTTAAGAAATCTCCCCTTCCTTGTATACGTACACTCAGCTCTCATTGCTTGTTTGGGCTTCCTGTGCTTTATAAATGATGCCTTACCTGATTATTAAAAACCCGACGTAGTCAATCGAACATTCGGCAATCGAACTCAATCGAATATCAATCGTTCGATTGGCGATTGGTGATTGCACGACCGAAAGGAACTGTGGTCAAGCTATTAGACCGCTATCCGTCGCGGAGATATGAATCGCCTATCGACCATTGTGTCCAATACTGGTCTTTACTGCATGATACCGGCATTGCTTGGGTATTTAATCAATGAAAATGAAGCAATTCTTGTTACCCCAAGTTTCCTTTCGGTCGTGCAATCACCAATCCCCAATCGCCACTCGCCATTCGTCCCGTCAACCCGTTTGAAATAGCTATATATATATTTACCGAGCAAAATCGAACAATCCAATCAGTTCGATTGGTTAAAGTTCGATTTTGTTCGGAAATCGTACTCACAGCAAAGTTCTCGTTCCATGGATTGTGTTCGAGTGCCGAACGAAACGGCAACCAATCGATCGATTGGTGTTCGATTCAGTGAGTTCGATTGATTTTTTGTTCGGATTTGTTCGACAATTGACTACGTCGGGTAAAAAAAAAAAACTGGAATTAATTGCGATCAGATAAAAACCAGAATCATGATTGCAATCGTTGCGCTTGGAAAATGCCGATATCGTTTTGGTCGAAGCAGATTTCTACTCCACGTTTTCCCAAAAAGGCAAAATGGGCATGCTAACAGCTAATACTGTAATTGATTAACCTTAACGTTCATCAAGGCGTTCATCAAGTAACGGATTTTCTTCAATATTTTTCTTAACAGTTGCATATCCTGAACATTAATTAGAGTAACTGGCCCTTCGTCCTCGGAGACCCACGTCATGGAGGGGGGAGGGGAGCGGAGGGGAAAGGAAAGAGGGGAAAAGGACGCCCTGGGCTTTTGACTACCCCTAACTTGTCTTGACTCCAAACATCAACAAAGACTCTGATTGGCCTCATTATAATTTAATTATTATTAATCCGTTTCCCCTCTTTCCTTCCCCTCCGCTCCCCTCCCCCGTCCCTGACGCCCTGGGTCTCCGAGGACGCTGGCCTTTGGGAACACTGCCTTTTGAAATTGGGCTACCTGTGTCTGACCACCCAGTGTTCCTTGCAAGCATTACCAAATTTAGCTTGTTGTTTACACTCCAATGGTTACTTGTCAAAGCGTTTAATCCAGAAGTTTGTGGGAGAATTTAGTGTTCTTCTCAGCCTTGCACTTCATTTGTTGGTAGGTAAGTACAACCCTGATAAGGTATTTCACTTAGAGTTGTTCCATAAGCTGTGCTGTGTGTCCATTTGGCGATTTCGAAGCGTTGAATGTTCGACAAAAATGAACCTTCTATTGCTATAAACGTACGAGACTGTTTTGATACGATCTTATTTAATTTTTGTTGGCATATAGTGATATACATAGGTAGCTGCCTACAATAGAGCATTCAGAGGAGCTATTAAGTGGAAATTATGTGAAAATATCAAAAAATTATTGATGTTCAAACTTTACAGTTTTCGGCTGATTATGAAGAACACGGCGTCGTTCAATAAGTACAATCCAAATACATTTCTACCTTGTCAACATGGTTAAAGTCCGCTTAAAGCTGTATATAAGTTTTACATTGACTCGTTATTTCAATGATTGAGTTCTTTAATGACTTTTAACACAGCTGTTACAAAGCCAATTTTCAGTTAATTTTATTAGCCCGAAATCATTTAACACTTCAGTGGCTTTATCTACAACATAATTGGTGCATAAAGACAGATCTCAAATATCTACTCAATGATTCAAGATTTATGGTTTACGATATAATAATCCTCAAAAGGAAATAAACTTTTGTTAGTTGATATTAGATTCATTATCCATAAATGGAAATTGTACTTGTCGACGAGCTCAGTTACCCTATATCTCACACTATAAATAATGTAGCATATGTGATCTATAATGTTTTTTTTCATTTTTTAGCAATCAAATCTATCTATTTCCCAATGGCTCGAGATCGACAGCATGTAGAGACAACAGAAGTAGATTGGGCCAATTTACAAGACCCTACCAAAGTAGTCTACACAATTGGTATCTATGGATGGAGAAAAAGATGTCTATATTTCTTGATTCTTCTCATTATGATTCTAGCAGTCATCAACTTGTGTCTCACCATATGGATTCTCAGAGTCATGGATTTTAATATGGTAAATATATATACCATAAATTGAATAATACTGATGCCATGTTTGCACTTTTATAGATTAAGTGTCAATTATACGTCTGTACCTAGGTGTAACTTGACTTTGATATCTAGAACTTCTGTAACAATATTCTACAGTTCTCGATTAAACCTAATTAAGTTACATTTAATGCCTCAGTAACAGGCTCACATGTTTCAATTGCAACATTAAAGTGCTTAATATATATAAAGTTCATCTCTTAAAGACATCATGTATATATAGCATAATACAATATGTATGGATGGATGTATTAAAAAACATTGATTTTTGTCATTTTTTCTAATGTATAGGATGGTATGGGAAAGTTGAGAATAACAGACTCCGGACTGAAACTGTATGGACATGCAGAATTTGTGGAGTCTTTACACGCCAAGGAAATCCATTCCAGTCACGTTAGTAATCAAAAACGTTTTTCATTTAGTATACCTAATTTACATTTATTTCAAATATATGGACAAATAGTGTCATATTGACACACTATCTTACTAACATTTATTATATAATTCCAGAATAAGCCACTAGTTGTCCAGTCTACTAGAAACCTTGCTGTTAATGCAAGAGATGGAAAAGGCAACATTACAGGACAGTTGTACCTGGGAGGTGATCAAATTATTGCTAAAAACAAATATTTATGGATAAAAACTGACAAGGACAAGAAGATCCTGTATGCTGATAAAGACAAAATTGAATTTTATTCAGACAAACTTCACTTTTCAAGTAAGTATGCCTTATTGACTGGAGATTCTTGTTTTGCATGTACAAGTATAATTAAGTTAACTGTCAAGGAATTGACCTCTAATGAGAGACACATGTACATGAAAGACAATTTATTTGGCCTGCATGCATAATGAAACCAATAGCTGAGGTACATAATACATGTAGGACATTTCTGGAAAGGATTGTTTATTGCATGATCACTAAAGATCCAAATTTGCTAATATAACCTGAGAAGAATATGAAATACAATTAAGGTTTAATATATAAATTAAATGGTCCTTGAAATGTTGAAAATCAGATCTGAGTCTTAAATCTGCATCTGTATAGTCCAGATATCTCCCTATCTATTTTTAGTGGAATTCAGGGCCTTACCACCATAATTATGCATAATTACACATCCCGCCAGACTAAAGTCTCGATTGGGATTGGTCAAATTAGGCTACCAAAAATCCAGACAGAGGCATGCAGAGTTTTCTGTACTTATGTCTAAAAACTTTGTTGGCTTCCTGGTAGCCTATTGACCAAATTCCAATCGAGACTTTAGTCTGGCAGGATACTATAACTATCCAAACAGTGGAAAAGTCTTAAGTCTCAATTGAAAGTTTTAAGATTTGTAGGAGATAGTTTAAAGTCTTATAAGACTTGAAATTAAATTTGTACTATAATCAGGAACTTGATACATTACAACTGATATAGGTCCATATGGAGCTCATTTCACTGGTTCCATTGAGACTGAAAAAGTTAGATCACCACCAAGACAACATCTCAAGTTAGAATCCTTGACGCGGTCTCTACACATGAGTGCACCTAATGGTATCAATATGACCACCACAGCAGGAGGGATGACATTGGATAGTCTTACTGATATCAAAATAACTTCTAAGGGAAAGGTAATATCTGGAGATTAACCCTTTAAATACCTTGATTATATATGACAATATGCTCAGGAATTTGACGGAGGGATCAACTGGAGGAATGCTAACAGGGGTGAGTACTGGGGTGGTGGTGGTGAGTTTTGGAAAAGTGGTTACTAGCTTGGTAGCCTAATCGAGTCATATCCAGACAAAACTTGATTAGTCTGTCTGAGTAACTGCTGTGATACTATTAGTGTTCTAGTTGGACCCCCATTGGTCTTTCTCATTTTGAAAACTCAGATGGTTGTGATATTTGGAAAAAATGTGAAAAAGATTTTTGAATTATCCATAACACGTAGACCAAATATTTTTGCATGATTTCATTTTGCAAAGGGGTATAGGGGACCCTGCTTATTGGATGTTCATTTGTGCCAAATATGTGAAATGATTAACTGGTTCCAAGTAGTAATATACAGTGGCAAGCAGAATTATATCCGCCAATCACAAGTTTCTTTCAAAACACCATCAAAGTGTATCTAGCCATCAGAAAGATGGTTATAGCATGATTTGTGTTACTGTTAGGCAGATGGACTATGATACAGAGTTTTGTCCAAATGCAATGTGGGCTAGTTGTAGGGGGAATAGTGAGGAGGCAAAAGGTAGTCACAATGCTGGGAGGTTCAGCTGTATATAAACAGTGAGTACTGACATGGAAATCTGAGCACACCCATAAAATATATCTCATTGTCATTGCGAGTCAGTATATTTATTTTACATTGTACTTTCACCATATATTTCCATTCAAACTATCTTGTTTATAGCTGTACTGCATATACTTGTCTTGGAACTCATTCTAAATACAATCTATATGTGTTTGGTGTTATCTTCTAGGTAACTCTAAATGCTAACTCCATGTTTATGAAGTTTGGTTCTGGAAGTGGCGGCAAGTGCTCAGTTTGCATAGGGGCTGATGACAAGCTGTTCCTTGGTGCTTCTAATGACTGTACCACCACATGCTAAACATGCATTGTAATCATTGGATAGAGCCTCATCAGTGACCACAGGGTCGGTTTCAGGTGCTTTGGACCTTAATATTTCTTGAGAAAATATTTTGGAATACAGTAACATTTACCCATATAAAAGAACCCAAGGTTTTCTGTGACACCTGCTGAAATATTTTTATAGCAAAATATACATTCAATGTTTATAAAGATTTTTGTCTCTGATTTTTCTTTTAATTGTAGATGTTTCGGCCATTGACTCCGGCCTTCATCAGAGACAAAAATCTTTATAAACATTGAATTTTATGGATCCTGATTGCAATTTCAAAATCTTTACAAAATATACATGTTTGGTTCTTATATATTAGGTGCTTAATTTTCAGCCTGGAGGTTCTTAATCACCAGGGTTTTTTATGCAGGTTTTTACTGTACAGCTATTCTAGCTTTATGTTCATTTTTCCAGCACCTAGACACCTTAAGCAAAACTACCCTCTGCAGCCATAGGCTTATTTAATGTAACTCAGTTAGATCAATGTGATCCTTGGCATTAGCTTTTTGTGGAACTCTGTCTTAACATGTCTGAAGATTTGGAAATTTTTGTAAAATTTGCTGTTTGTGTTAAAGGCACATCAAAAGAAACTGTTTCATACTTGCTTTTGGAATCATTTAGCTAGGCTATTTTGTTTCTCAGAATCTGTTATTTGTCTGACTGATACCTAAATATTACCCAACAAAGATCTTTGTGAAATTGAGAAGATAACACGTGAATGTGACCCCACCCATAGGGAAAGTCAAAATTCATAAAACTCCTTCAAGAATTGAAGGGATGCCTATGAAATGACCTAAGTGACTTTTTTTGATAAATGCCAATTGCAAGAGGCATTAATATTATGGCATAGAAAAGCTTATTGATACCTTTTTTTCAAGAATTTAGGAAGACTTCGATTCCCAGATGGAAAAGTCACTAAGCTGTTTTCACGGACAGCCCATCAATTAACACTGTTTAAAAGCTCAGCCTCACAAAAAAAGAGAGAGATCGAGAGAGAGAAAAGGTTATGGAAATTGATCGTTTCGTAGACGTATTATGCAGTAACGGCTATGTGTAACAAGTGTTATATTTCTGGTTTAGCCACATTAGAATTACCAGATATCTGATGCTCTGGTAAGGGGTCGGAATGCACACCCTGTCTGCATTCAAAAAAACCGAGTGTCTAGTTATTTTCACATACTCTCATTAACTACTGTATTAATGTTATTTTTCGATTTTAAAGCTTTGTGCTTCATTGATATTTGGGTCGACTAAAATGTGAACGGTACAAGGTTTGTAGGGCGTCTGAACTACAGGCGTTAGAGTTTCTAACTATCAAATACTGGCTTATAGTTAGTCATAAATATTTCAGTAGATAGTCTTGTATATATTTTCCCAACTATTTTATGAACATTTAGCTATTTGTAAAAGAAAATATTTAAAATGCAGCTAGTTTTTAAAGAATGTTAGACAATTTTTAAGCTTAAAAGTAAATAAAAGAAAATTGCTATTTAGTTTTATGTTTAGCATTTATGTTAACGTTTAATGGATGTCTGTCAACAACCTCAAAAGCTGACGGTCTGGGTCCTGCATGACATCCGTCAGTAAAACCACAAGCTGCAAAAGGCACCTGCTATTAAAATTAAGTACTGGGTGAAGACAGTTTGGCCTTGTGCTTATCAATCGCCGACTTGTGATTCAATGGTCTTGTATCATTTGATGCCACAGCTACCATAAAGGTTATCCTCAGTAGCTTTATCTTAGTCACCTTATCCGGCCAAAACGGCAAGTATTGCTGGGAATGGAACTGAAATAAGGCATGTCACTGAAAAATTTCGAAAAGTCACTTAATGGAAAAGAGGGACGGAGAAAGATGAGAGAAACTGAAGATTCAAGGAAAAAAGTTGAAAACGGCTCGGCTGGCTTTCCAAGGTCCGGTGTCAATACACGCGCCAATTTTTTATTTTATTTGACAAATATATTTTGCTCGTATGGTTAATAAAATTGGACCAAATTTCATGGGTTTTTTCATATAATTTCATGCGTTTGTCACATGAAATTTGCTCGTGTAAAGGGGGAAAATCCATTTGTCATAGTAAATTTTGAGTGAAAGAGAAATTCTTCAACTGAAGGTGCTGGGGCGGCTGCAGTGAAAACGCGACACGTGTTTGTCACGTGATGATGATGCTCGTAAGAATAGCCTGGTAACTAGCCACATCTACAAGGAACAAGATGGCGGTGTCTGTCAGGTGTTTGGTGACAGTTTTAGCGTTTGTTCTTCTTGCTGGCTTATGTCAGGCCAAGAAGAAAGGCGTTTCAAAAGAGGTAAGCTACTTTAGATTTCAAATATCTATGTTTGTGTCGAGCTGCGGAGTTTTAACAAGAAGAATCGAGCCATTATGCTTCGTTCACTGCATGGCTTGAAGCTAAAATAATTCGAAAGTACAAAGAAATGGAATGATCGAATGTCCATAACTGTATAAAATGACTTGTAGTGTATCATTTAACAAATGAATCAAGGTTAAGTTAATAGTTTTGAATATTACCCCTGTAATTTTACATGTAGCCACCACGTTTTATGTACATGCAGAACTCACTCAGACATAAATATTTTGTTTATTTGGTAAGTAAACTTATATAAATTGTAGGAGATCAAATGGGACCCTAAACTAAGCCTTTAATTTTTAGGGTTAGTGTTTGAGCTACATATAAGTCTTCTCAGATGACGACATTAAACCATGGGCCCACGTCTCCAAAACTACTTCACATTAAGCCCTGCATTTGAAGGGACACAATTAATGTATAAAGAGGAATTGAGGCCTTACACTACTGAAGGACAACTTCCTCATTTTGGATTGGACACAATTAAGCTTAAAACTTGTCAATAAAATAAATACTGATTTTCTAAGAACACTAGGTCAACAGGTAGTCATATGCCTGATTTGGGTGGGCCCTCTCACACAATACCATTACATGTAACTATTCTACCATAGGACCCTCAACTCACATGTGAATTCTTGAGGAGAGCCCACACCAGTCTATTCACAAATATTAATAGTGGAGGTGCATGTGTACTGCTTGTTCTACTACAAGGCACACAGTAATCCCACTATCAAAGGAAGGACAAAGCATTCTAAGTAAATAAAGAGTGCAAATTCTCCTTTTTCATGATTTGAGTTCCCAGACATGTTTGTGGTTCGTCCTGACTGCACACAGAAATACTGTACTAGGAGCAGTTAACTTTTGCTCCCGCCCGCCCTTGCACTTTTGCAGTTGTAAAGAATTTTGGAAACTTTTGAAAAGAGCTCAAGATGAACTTGAAATAAAGATACCCTATCATAGAGGGAATACTCCAGTTTCGAGTTCTGTGTTGCTCAACATTAGCCTTGATTAGATGTGAGATATTCAAAGTAATCAAGCAAACCCCAAAGGAATTCTATAGCATTTGCTTTGTTCATTGATGTTCATTCCATTTATTCCCAACTAGGGTTAATTAATGACACAAAATAATACACAGAATACAGAATTGAGGCTAATGCTGAGCAAAATCAACTCGAAACTGGAGTATTGGAATGTCTAAAGGGGAAGGGAAGTCAGAGCAAAAAGGAAATTATAGAGTTTGTTTGGAAGACAATGGGAAGTTCCAAGAGGTATATCTTTAAAATTCCCTCCTTGGTAGGGCATGAATATCAACTGGAACCAGGCAATGTTTATAATATTCATGGAATCTTTATGTAAATTATTATCAGGCAATGCTGGATGCCAAAGTAAAACAATTAATGGAATGGAATCATCGAATAGTCTATTATAAGACTCAATGGAGAGAAATATAGATCATACCTCAGGGCGTCACCACGAAACTACTCTGTAATCCTGATGCTTACTGCTCTTGCACCTAACAGACATTGTGCCATTTGCAGGTAACAAATCATATCTTGATGTAAATTAGTCATCCAGTCGAGAAATATTCACGACAGGTAAATTAAGTCACTTCCTGGATAATATTAAGGAAACTTTGGAATGACATTTTGACCGAAACCATCTGCCTTCGACAGGTCTAGTATTGATTGTCACAAGACGGAATGTTTTGTGACAATCGACGTGGAGTGCCTTGTAATGAGGTTCAATTTGTCACATGTATGGGACCAAGCATTACAAGGTGTTCCACTTTGATTTTCACAAAATGTTTTGTCTTGTGACAATCAACACTAGACCTGACAAAGGCCGATGGTTTCGGTTGAAATGTGGTTCCAAAGTTTCATTAATTATCCAGTAAGTGACCTAATTTATCTGAGTAACAAAAAATGTGATAAGAAGTTTTACAAAGAAGTAGATTAAGAAAGTAAAACAATGTCTTAAGAAATTTAAACCAGTGGAAAATTTCAAACCACAATGTTATTAATTTTGTGGAAGTAAAAAATTTCTCTGGGTTTTAAGGGTGACTGAGGCCAGTCATTCAGCAAAACTTCCTCAGTGGAGGGGCATAAGGGTTTGTGGTAATGCATTTACAGGCCATTTTTTTGCTCGGTATTTCAATCAGTAATTTTATATTGTTACTGCATGTATTTGACTTCCATCACCAACAGAGTTTTTGATGATTTTCATTGCTTTATTTTTGCAATTTTTTTTGCAGCTTTGCAGTTTTCAAACAGTCCCCTTATGTCCCCCCCCCCCCTGCTCTCAGTGGGATTTCAGTTCTAGAACTACATCTTTAACTTATCTGACATATCTATATATTTGACGTGTATTCATTATTAAATAAAATAAAATACTTTGTAAAGTATCCAGCATGCAATCCAGAATGTAAATGATACACGTATTGAGTTTTTAATGAATAATTTCTTTATGCAGAGAAGCCAACAATGAGTATTTAATCCTGGCTAATTCATGGAGATATTCCCAGCAGTATTCCAATAAACTGTTTTTTGCCATGGTGGACTTTGATGAAGGTCCTGATGTATTTAATGCTGTAAGTACAATCAAATATGCACAGAAAATATGGTAGAACACTCGTCATATGACTGTGAAAATGGTATGCTCACAGTATGGCACAATTACAGTAGGAATTTCAAATGTTTTCATAGACAACACGGCATAGCACAGTCTGTTTTGCATGCATACATTGTATGAAAGCTGCTCTACTTGTATCAGACTGTGAAAGTGGCATGGTCACAGTATGGCATGATTGCAACAGGAATTTAAAATGTTTTTATAGACAACATGGCATAGTACGGTCTGTTTCACATTGCTACTTCCATGGAAAGTAAAATTACTCAAATGTAAGATAAAGTCATTATTTGATTTTTCTTCTTTCTTTTAGTTGAGGCTGAATTCTGCTCCTGTCTTTATGCATTTTCCACCTAAAGGCAAACCAAAGAAGGCAGACACTTATGACATGCAAAGGTACATATTATGCTCAAAAATATGAAGCTTATGAATGAATAAATGAATCAAGTAATCAGTTGAGATCTTATTTTTTCAGAATGGGTTTTGGTGCTGAACAGATTGCTCGCTGGGTGACTGAACGAACAGATGTTCATGTAAGCAAGTGTATTATGTTATCTAGAAACATGGAACAAATTATTCAAAAGTAATTTTGACTTTTGTTTTGACCAGGTTCGAGTGTTTAGACCACCAAACTATATGGGAGCCATAGCTCTAGGACTATTAGTTATTCTTATTGGTGGGCTGCTTTATATTCGTCGTAAGAACCTGGAATTCCTGTATAACAAGACATACTGGGCCATTGGTGCTCTGGTAGGTCGCTAGAATAATTATTCTTTTCATTTTAGAAGAGGTTCTTAGTTCCTCATAAAATCTGAGTTCTCAGTAGAAGCCACTAAAATTTGGCCAACTGCAAAGAAAAAGCAGGGGCGGATCCAGGATTTTTTTACAGGGAGGGGTGCACCCAGGATAATTTTTTTCAGAGGAGGGGGGATGTGCAGCATTATAGAAATTGGATCTGTCCAGAGGATATTTTGGAAGAATTTAGAGAAAAAAAGGGCCCAAAGTCATCTCAGGAGGTGGTGCACACCCCCTGCACCCCTCCCCTAACTCCACCCCTGAAAAGGAAGCAGCATATTTTAGCTAAGAAGTGTAACTTTTGTTTTAGGCTCTGTTTCAACTTATACATGTGCAGCTGTTTGTGGTCACATTTGTTCTACTTTTCGAAATTCTACAGGGAACTCTGAACCAACAATCAAAGTTTTCACACCAGCCCAATGGACCTAGTCCATTATGTGACAATGTTTTCCAAATTCAGTGTGACAAACCTCCTAAGGAATTATCTGCTTTTGTTTTGAAACTCGTTGGATTATCGTCATTATTCCTTTGGGATACTCACAATTTTTTTGACGAGTAAAACAAAAAGAAACTAAATCCTCTAGAGATTTGTCACTTTGAATTGGGAAAACATTGTGACTCGTGGATTAGGTCTATTACTAACACTCAAAATCATTCTACGGTTGTATCAAATGTTATCTAAACAAACTTTCACTGCACAAGAACACTGTAGTATTTTAAGTACTAAAGGTTTTATTGTATTTTGTATTTTTAGTGTATTGTATTTGCCATGACGTCAGGTCAGATGTGGAATCACATCAGAGGACCACCATATGCACATAGAAACCCACAGACTGGGCAAGTGGTAAGGTCTAATTTAAGCAAGACTATCAAAGTGTTCAAAGATAAATCTGAAACAATACATGGCACATTCTGAGCACATACATACATACAGCATACACATGTACTTGGTCACTTTGCTACATACAGATTTAGAGCTCTTGATGATTGATCAGAACTTTCAAGAAGCATTCAGAAGCATTCAGCTATGTGTTGTCATTCTCTTAACACTTCTCTTGTATTGTGATCAATCCCCACATGTTCAAAGTCTGCAAACGGTATATACAGTACCGCTCTCGAGTAACGTAACCTCTACTCGCGAGTACGAGTAGCGAGTACGAGTGGTGACTCGAGAGTCCTTGATTTCTGAATATTCATGAATTACTTAACGACTCGCAACTTTCGAGTACGAGTCACTCGCGAGTCAAACGAGTCAATTCATTTCTAAAGCACAGGTAGATTGTGTAGAAATCAAGAGAATTTCAAGATCAAAATTAAAAGCATTGAACAAAAAGAGGTCAAAATAAAGCCCAATAAAAAGATAATTGACGCACTGTTGCAGTTGACAACTTGAAATAAACAATGGCGCTTCGGATCTGGCATTCCTTTTGAATCATCTTTTCTTTGGCTTATTTTCAACAGTTATTGCTCATCCATTTAATGATTGAGTTCCAAAGTCATAAATATAGTTCTTTATAAACGTAGGTCCAGAGGAAGTATCAGTTTATTTTCAACTCTTTATTTTTAAGTGACAGATAGGGTGTGAATAAACACACTTTCGATGTGAAATCTACAAGTCCCGCCGAATGTTATCGGAGCGAAAATCTATTCTCCAAATTCTTGTTTATTTGCTTTTTCTAGCCGATATTTTATTCAGAACGATAACTTTGGACATTTTTGTAGATAAGTATTTGATCATTTTTTTACTAAACACAGACTCATCTGTAGGTCCGAACTCGGAACTTTTGTTCCATGTTAATCAACCTCACCGGTAGCTTATCTTGTTCGATAATCAGACGTCAGTCGCCAGAACTTTTATCATGCAAATTTGACTTTAAATTAGAACAACATTTAAAGAAATTAACAAATTATTTCAATCACTGCTTTAGATAACAAGAAATTCCTAAAACAGTAAATAAAAAATCGTTTTGAGCAAATTTTCACAAGAAGAAATACATCACTGTGGTAGTCAGGTCACAGGGTTAATTAATAAGCACGTGGGAATGCGATTGTCAAATCTTTGCATAACCAACCAAAATGTCGAAAACAATTTTAAATCTCTTCAGATAAGCAGAGATTTTTGAAAGCTTGATGTTAGTTCTAAATAGGAACTTTATATTTTATACGGGAGAGAGTTCTACATGAATACGGGCCGTCATAACACAGCTCCCACAAACAACTAAAACGTGCCAAAAAGCTGAAATCAGCAGTCTCATTTTCTTTGAAAGTTCTCGGGTTGATTGTAAGTCTATTTTTGTTTTGCTTGCCTTCACTTGCGTATAAAACATCAGATCGATTGCCTAAAAGTTATCCACAACGAGTTTTTGTTACATTAAAGCCTTTCAAGTGATCTCACTCTTTTGACTCGCGAGTACCGAGTATCGAGTCAAACGAGTCCCTATTGTTTGGTTCAAGCTCATTAAAGACTCGCGACTGCGAGTCAAAACAAAGTACTCGATTGACTCGCTACTCGTACTCGCGAGTGGAGGTTACGTTACTCGAGAGCGGTACTGTACTGTAGCTATTTCAAAAAAGGTTGACAGGGTGAATGGCGAATGGCAATCGGCAATTGGTGATTGCACGACCAAAAGGAATTTTGGGGTAACAAGAATTGCTTCATTTTCATTAATTAAATATCCAAGCAATGCTGGACCTTATTGGACAAAGTGGTTGATAGGCAGTTCATATCTCCCCGCCGGATAGCAGTTTAATAGCCTGACCACCTTTCTTTTTGGTCGTGCAATCACCAATCATTGATCGACATTCGCCGTTCACCCCGTCAACCTTTTTTGAAATAGCTATATATGTATAAATTTCTTTAAAATGATTTATTATATAAACATGACCCTTTGCTCCCACTAAATTGTGTTGTCATTCCTGTAGAGCTACATCCATGGCAGCAGTCAAGCCCAGTTTGTTGCTGAGACTCATATTGTTATTTTGTTGAGTATCCTTGTGGTTAAAAAGTGTAATTATACCTCAATACAGCCATCATTGGCTATGCCAATATCAGTAGCAATATAATTGCATCAAGTGGTTTGTTGTCCTTAGAAAACTACTACCAATATCAGTAGCAATATAATTGCATCAAGTGGTTTGTTGTCCTTAAAAAGCTACTACCAATGTCACTGTTCAAAGTGGTTTTCTATGCCAGAAAATTGTTTTTTTGTGGCTACTGCCTCGAAAGAGGCAGAAGCCTACTATGTCATCGAGTTGTAAGTCCGTAACACCACAGGAACTCCAAAATCGGAAAACGTCGGGACCAATTAGCAGCTCGAATTCTATCTATCGGCACATCTACGCCTATTGTCCAGAAAATCGAAATGTCTCCGAACTTCCGCAATCACTACCGATTCCGTCAGTTCCATATGCCAAACGCCAGAAATACAATGCTTGATGACAATGCTACCCGTTCATCAGCTCTGAAGATGTTGATTGAATAAAGTAGCTAAGAAAGGCAAGTTATTTTCTGCATATTGTGCTCAACTCTTGTCTGCAAAGCTGTCTTAGGACTTTTTGTTTAGCAGTGACATTTTTTCGTGACGCCATGCACTTGTGTGATTCACGTCGAACAATTTTAATATCCAATTTACTTATGAGATTTGTCGCCTACTCTCTGTGCAATTCGCTTCGAAGCTTAACTAGTTTTATAGGCAAGCTTTTTAGATTAAATTTATAAATTAGTAATCAGTACCGGGAATCAGTAGTAGACAAGTGAAAATGCCGAAAATGGCCATCATCAGTGAACTAAAAAGCGTTTTGCCCATTGCAGTTTATAATGATATTTTCTTGTTCTCGGTTACCTCTCAAAATTGTTTTCATGGATACCAGAAATAGTAATCTTCACTGTGACCGACGACATTAACAATGAGAATATTTCAGTAATTTGACCTTTGATTTGTTTATCAGTGTCACGTAACTGCAAATATATCCTTGTGCCTCAAGTCAATAAAGTATCTTAGCATAAGTATATCAAACAGAATCTCCTTTAAAAACAGGAAAAAAAATTCAAAATCAAAATAATCCACTTAAGTATGGACTTATATGACTTATGGACTGATGTATGTACGCTGAACACGTCCCTCCCAGGTTTGTGTCACACAACTGAGCTAATTAGATTCACTTCCTCAAACGCCGGCGAGATAAATATAGAATTCGCAGAAAAATTCAAACATTTAATTCCAAAAAGCAGCCAGAGCGAGAAGCCATTTTGGCTCTTGTTTAGATTGAATTTCCTTTCTTCATGACAAAAATCACTACTACTTTCTATATTACTTCATAAATAGCACTAAAAAGTTAAAAATCCTTTCTTTCCTATTGAGTTTAATAGTGCAACTCTATTATACTTTAACATACTATTACTATTACAACTATTTTGTTTTGTTTCAGAGGTTATATCATAACCATTTTAAGACATGAAACAAAGTCTAAGTTAAGTTGTAATACCTGTAGTTAAATTGCAATAGAGTGGTTTACATAAACCTGTGAAATAAATATTAGCAATTAATTGTGTAATAATCAAATAAGAACAAAAGAAAACAATTGAAATAGGGTCTACTAATGGCCTCTTTATATGAAGGCAAGTTGTCCCTGCTAGGATGGATAATCTTTTTCTTTTTTCCCTGGGGATCGGCATACAAAACAAAAGACTTATCCCTCCTACCAGGGACAACTCGCCTTCATATAAACAACACCTAATAAGTATCATATAGTTAAGTATTTTTCATGGGTTTATGAAAACCACTCTAAAACAACATTTGAATTAATTAAGATGTATTACAATATGATATGTTAAAGTATACTTAATTCAATTGTCAACCAAATCCTACATTTCAGTCTTTAATACTCGAAATGAAAACAAAACACTGCGTATCACTGTCCTATAAAAATCATTTTCAATTCCACCATGCATCTGAACTGCCTCTTCTTTAAACGCAGTAGACACATGCGGATAATATCCGCCTATTTTAATTAATATGCCTTCAGAAATCTGTGACTCTGGTAAAAATCTTCAACTTTTAAGTCTGCACAGATGTTTTATGACCTTGGCATTCTTGAAAAACCTGTGTTAATATTGGGATATAACTAACACAAATTGATGTCAAAGAAAACTACAAAACTAGTAACAATTTCGAGTTATGACCTTAACTGTTTTACCTCAGATGCTGCATATGTAATAGGAATGATACTGTTGAACGAAAAAGCTTTTGAAATCAAAGAACCTGGGAAACGAAAAAGTAAGTGTTTATTGAGAAAAATCTACAGAAGTAACAGTGGGTATGGTGAACGATATAGCACTTAGAATTCCACCATTTAATACCACTAACTTGGGTAGTTTCTAATGTCTCAGATACATAAAAGACTTTTCCCATAACCTGTTGCAAGACAGAGCTGCACCTTGTGTCCACCTCTGCAAAAGCTGCACACAACAATTTCAGAAGTAGAATCTGTTTCATCTTCTGCAACAGTGCATGTGAGAAAAGGCTTAGACACACAGTCCAACTGCTGCATGTTTACAACATTGCAAGAAAAGTTATATATTGGCTATGTAAGGGCAGACATTGAGGGCTGTTGATCATACAATTGTTGGGTAATCTTTAAAAACTAACTGTGGATCCAATAATGATCTTCCACATGGAAGACAAATGCTCATCCAATAGGACAATTAGGTAGCAGTTGTGAGTTTGTGTGTGTACCACAAAGTTCAACATGGCTGTACACTGGTGTTGTAGTTCCCATCCATGTACAAGAGTTAACAGTATGTTTGCTTTTCCAGTTACTGTAGTGGTTGGTCTAGGTCTGGTGGTTGTATTTTTTAGTCTAATTTTGTCGGTATTCCGATCTAAGTATCATGGCTATCCGTACAGGTTAGTGTCCACCCATCCAGTTCCATTCAGGGGTGGATTTTAAGGGAGGGTTGCAGGGGATGTGCACCTCCCTCCTGAGATGAATTTGGGCTCTTCTCGAGATTGCTCTTCTCAATATTTTTTCTCAAATATCTTCTGGATAGTTTCCAATTTCTAATTTTCTGTATAATGCTGTACCTGTCTTGAAGGGTAACCTCGGAACCACCTCTGTTATTATTGATATAAACTAACTCTTATCAAACTTCTCTTGTCTTTATTTCATTTCAGTTTCCTTATCAAGTAAATGCCTGCTTGCATAGCACAACAATAGGTGTATTTATTGTAGTGTTTTTATTGTTCTTTAAGTAACCAAGCTTTTAAAATAACTCCACAGGAAGCCCGAGTAATCTCCTTGTTTTGATAAACAAACTTTTGAAACTACATGTACACATAGACTGATTCCAAAAGCCTTGGTATGTCACTTGCTCGAGTGCCACCACAGGTAGCCCACAGAGCAAACAGACCAATTTATTAAATCATTTTAATGAGTAAATGTTCTACTTGTTTTGTTTAAAAGCGTGCAATGTTTGACAGTCATTGATACGAAGTAGTTGTTACAACCAGTTACACTTCAATTAGTGATGTATTTCTTGGGCTTCCTGTGATGCCCTATACGTTTTGCAATCTGAAGTCAATTCTTTAGTTCGTATTAATAAATAAATCTATTTAAATTGTCCCTATGCCCTTTCTTTTTAACAAATAGAACAGCTTTTTCCGTGCTGCGTTCAGTAATACAGCACGCAGGAAGTGACGAGAGCACGAAAGAAGCTTAAGGAGAGCGCTAGCACAAGCCGTAGGCGAGAGCACTTCTTTCGTACTCTCGGCACTTCCTAAGTGCTGTATTAATGAACGGAGCACAGAAAAAGATGTTCTATTTGTTTTATTATATATTTTTAAGTTAATATTCAAGGGAAAAAGTTCGATTTTCTCCTTAAAAAATTAAAAAGGTGCGCGCGCCAATCAGAGCGCGTATCGACAAGGGTGTATAATAATTATATTTAGTGCCACTATAAACTGGCAGAAATTGTCAGGTGGTGCAATAATGCGTGCAACATTTCGCGGATTGGTACGCAGTAAGTTGCAGAGGAAAGATTGCTCATAATTACCGCTAAATGCGCAAAAATCTGGGTGCCAGAGATTTCGCTGGCGTTACGTTTGGATTTGTTACGAGCGGAGTGGTAATACGGGCGATATTTTCTTCGCAATTTACAATGCAACAATGTTGCGCGATTTTCTCATTATTACCGCACCTTTAGGCCAGGGCTAAACAATATGCCCAACATGGCCCATACAACTAAAGGCCCCTCCACACGATGCAATTTTTCTGATGTAACGTTCTAGCTGATTCCTCCGTAACCACGCCTTCTCCAAAACGCACATAACTTGTTAGCACCCTGACGCTATTTATATCGGTAGTGCGGCGATGCGTAAAATGCAAACATTCACCTGGGAAAACCCCAAAGCAGGGTTAAGAGAGAGATGATATTGGCGTAATAAGTAGTATTCATGGTTTGTTCAATTACACTTCTCAACTAACAAGCTAAAAATAAAAAGCTGATTCATTTGAAGGCTTTTATTTGTTCCATTGCTTTAACACGACGGTATTTTGACTAGACAAACAGTGAGTAAGGTTTTTAAATTTGGATTATATAACTTCTGATATTCACGTGAATAAATAGAGCATTTAGTTTATATCTATGGCACTGTAGTGTTCTTAATTCACTTTCTTTTGGTATTTGGACTTCAACGATAATGGACTCATAATGGAAGACCATCAATTTTCTTGCGAATTTTGTTTGAAGTCGTATACTAGACGTTCGTCACTATCGAGGCATTACACAAACTATCCTACACATCGTCGGCCAAAAGTTAGAGCGGAAGAATGCGTACAAAACCTCCTGAATACAACTCCGTACTATCGCCAGGCCCGTCTAAACAAAACGACTGTGAAATTGAAGCCTTGAAGGAAGATTTGGCCTTGCATGCTCATCAAAATGCATCCATCGCTACAGTTACTGAAATAAACTTTGAATCAGCTGTAAAATGTGTTACAGATCGAGGCTATCTGGCGGAATTCAAAGCACACATTGACTCTTGTCGAATCGGTGGCATGATCGAGTGGTCGAGAGAAGACTTCAGAGTTTCACGAGAGATATTCACGGCTACATTCCACTTCGCTTCGAGACGACAGATCATAGTACAACGCCAGCTGATAAACGACAACACAAAGACCAAGATTGTTGTTCCATTTGATTCAATACTTGGTTTTCTTTATAACAAGAACACTTCCACAATTGCCTTCCATATGTCCGAACCAGCGACGATCATGGTGAAGTCTCCAAAGTGCAGAACATGGAAGTTAGCAGCAACAACAACAGCAACTAACGTAAACGTCAACCCTCGAAGGTCAGATTCAAAGTCTCAAATCCAAGTCTCCATCAAATTGAATCCTAAATCAGAAAGTACATCCTTTGAATCCGTTTTGATGCAAGACAAGGCATTACAGCGAAAACTCCAAACCAGCTACTCGTCAACTTCAATTACCAAGACAGAAATCCAGCCTGAGAAGTGGTTTCCAATTATTCAAGATCCTAAACTTGTCCGTGCTGGTCAACTTGCTTCGCTAGCTCTTCTGGAGGAAGCTACCGCTCAAAATAATGACATAAATTGGCTAATTTTAAGATATCATGGACTTGAACTTCGCTTCAACGAGATTCTGAGGCGCGAGTCAAGGGACTCTAAGTAAAACCCGCTTCGCCAAAATGTCCTGACGGCGGGAGGGGCTCGAAGGAAAAGTTTGTAAATACATTTGGAAGCTTTAAAATTTCGCAAAAACTGTTTTTTTTAAGATGTAAATTCTATAAAATTTTCTATATTGTTTCTTAAAAATCAGTTAAGAAAGAAAATTCACATTTAATGATATTTTATTGATTTATTAAAAACCCACAATACCCTACCCGGGTAGGGCATAGATTTGCTTATCCCTTCGGGGTGATGCTAACAAGTTGTGCAGGTTTACTTTGCGCTGATTGGCTACTGTCTTCTCGAGGAATCAGCTAGTTGTGTGGGACAGCATTAGCATCGTGTTTTCACCACGCCCTTTTCGGCTGCACAATACTGAAACCTTGCGAGCTAATTAACTAATGATGCAGGATGTTCAGACAGTGCGTCTGTGTTGTATTCAACGTTATAGAAAACGTTGCGTGACGTGATATTCACGGCGTTTAGGCAAAGTACATTTTGCCTGCGCATGGCTGTTTTTGGCTTGAAATTCATATTTGCATATCGAAATGGGATTGTTGTTTGATAAAACTAGATAATAGCATCCATTGAGTTATGTGCAGACTTAATAGTCATAGTGAATTGCGACTATTATAGCACATTCTTGAGTCGTTGAAGTTTATTAACGCTGTTAATGACCTTTGTTTTCGAATGGGAAAACCTACATAGCACTCAGTTGATGTAATATATTCATAAAATCTATTGTATTCTATTGTTCTATCTATTGTTTTATGTGTTATTCATAATATTTTTATGAATATATTACATCAACGTTAACTGCATGCGTGCTATGTAGGTTCTCCCGTTTTCGAATTTGCTGGTTTCCTAAGAAATGTGCCGTGTTTTAGTGCTTAATTAGACGCACACGTGCGTTCACTCGTGCCCCGGGAGCCCCTCAGTGACCGGCCCCGTTCGTACTCTTCCCCAAGCCGTTACACGCATTCTTCACCATTCCGGGAAATAGTTAACCGTAACATAAAGACCCTTTTTGAATCGGCTAACTTAGAATATCTGATTAGTCAATTTGTCTGTCAGCAGCTATTAGTGTTTGCCTTTGTCCTTCTATTATCATACATGAGTATTATATATCTCCGACATGCAAAAATATTTCATGCGAATATACCAGTTTATTCAACTTTTTATTTCACTATCTCAATTGTTTGCTGTAAAGACTTCTACAACGGCGTTTTTGACACAATAACAAATCGTGTATTTTTTCGTTCATGTTTCGGATGTTTTATACATGAATAAAAGACGTTACGTGACCAAAAGCGCAATACAAGGTCAAGTTCCATGCAATGACGAACACAGAAGAAGAAAAAAAAAACATTTGCAAAGGCCTGGGCACGAGTAATAAAAAGGAGACGGGTACCCTGCGTAGTAAGCATTTCGGTGTTGGGATTTGGTAGGGGGCAGGGAGGGAGAAGGGAACGTGTTCCCTTCTTTCTCTCCCCCCTCCTTCCCTCCTCCCAAATTCTTATACAAGAATTCCTGCTACCCAGGAAGACTCTCCTCCTTATCTATGGTGGGGGAAAGCTATCTTAAACTGAACGAAACTCGCTCACACTCAGCCAGGCGGTAATGCAGTACATTAAAAGGACACCATGCAAGTTTCAAGGGATTTTATTGTGATTCAAGGTAAGAAATGAAGATTTAATTAAGTCACATATATATTCTATAGCAAACCAACACTAATAGTGAGCTTGGGCTACCTGTGCATGATCTTGATTTAAACTGCACTCGTGATATTTTTTAAACTGCACTCGAACCTGTTCGCTTTCCTATACGTAACAAATACATTATTGTACATGACAAGTGATAACAAGGCTCATTGCATTTTTAGAAAACAACAACCTGTTCAAAACACAACAGTAAGCTACAGTAGTTTGTAAAAATATCAAATTAATCTAATAACAATACAATGTAAACAGTACACAGTCATAATGAAAACGTAATGACATTTTGAAACTCGTAACACTAATTAAGATTTCCGTAATGGTAACGTAACTTGACTGTAACGTAGTCGTAACTTCCATAACTGAGCTAAGTTAGGCGTATAAGGTGGTGTTTGCATGACACTGGGACTCATTGCTAGCAGGCGAATCATCCTACCTGCTATACATTTACTGCATTCTGTTAACATGGAAATTTGTGTCTTCATTCACTTCGGCTAGTACCCGAAGTGAATGAAGACACAAATTTCCATGTTAACAGAATGCAGTAAATGTATAGCAGGTAGGATGATTCGCCTGCTAGCAATGATCCTAGTGCTAGGATGATCCTAGTGCCATGTAAACACCCCCTAAGCCTATTTTTAGTAACTTCGCCATCGCGCGCTCATTTAGGTCATGGAAAAGCCTTTTCTAGATATCAGTCATGAAGAGTCTTCAAGTCTGTTCTTAGTTTTAGTGATCATAAAAGTTGCACGTTCTCTGTTTGTATTATCCTCAGCTCTCAAAACAACAGAAGTCGGTTGTACAAAGCCTGGATAAGTTATCCACCGGATAAGAACTATAAATTTTATCCGCTGAATAAGGATTTTTCCGGCGGATAGCGCTTATCCGATCAGGCTTCGTACAACCGACTAGACTCCTAGCTATCTTCAAATATGTACATTCGTATTCCGTCATCTTTTTTTCTTTTACAATTGACTTTCCCGACCATGCATTTCTATTCGTCAAAAAATATCGCCGAAAACATGCATACTCTATCAATTGCAAGCTCAAATTAACTCCATAAAAGAAGAAAGATATATATAAGATACTGACAAAAGCGAGCTGTTCTATAAGCAAGGGTGCAGAACTAAACCGTTCTGGGTTATGCCTTCATGATTGTCGTCACGAATATACAGTAATATTGTGTATATGCTATTTCTTATCACTACAAGAGATTTAATATATACCGCGGCTGGTAGTATTGACCGTTAATCATAACCTTACGCTGTCCGTATGCGTCCGTATATCAAATTAAAGGCTTTCCACTCATACACGAACGAGACCTGAAAGGACCAACATTTCAGTATCTTTGTCCTACACGTGAAAGTATATTCTTCCCCTCTGTTCTCTTGGTCCATTTTCACGGTACTAGGATGCCGAACAGAATAGGAACCGGGATATCGTATACATTCTTCATTTTGTTTCTTAGGTCTAATTAACTATAGCTTATAGCACTAGTGCTGTTCGTCGTCCCTCGACCTGCTACCTACCCAAACGAGTTGGTCATTGCCGCGGTTATTTTCAACGTTATTACTACAACTATCGAACAAGACGCTGTGAGTTGTTTGGCTATGGTGGATGTGGGGGCTATGCTAACAACTTTAAAACCAAAGCGAAATGCAAAAGGAAATGCGCGTCAACTATCGTGACAATCAAATGTGAATGACACGCAAAGAATAGAGGGCGTCTAAGGTACGAGGAAAGAGAATATATCACTACTCATGAAACCAGGGACGGGTCGCATGCCGTGTACACATGGCTTTGTAACAAGGATAGATCCCACGAACAGTGCACCCGAATCAATTTATCACGCTTCGTGTCCCACAATTTCAAATTAGTTTGAATTCAAGGGACTTGTGCCCTTAACAGATTCGATACTATCCCAGCGAGATTCTGCTTTATGGATATTCCTGCAACATGTGATTGCCCTCCAGTATATGCTGAGCTTTGAAGTGGTCAGTGAATATCCCGTGGACGGTTTCAAGGGACGCAAGACTGGGTTCAATATATGACAGAACAGCATGACACGTGTGATGCATTTGGGCTATTTTTAGAACTGCTTTTCGGCTGCATGCTACTTGCGTGCGCGCGCTGAAAGTTTCGAAAATTTCCCATACATTTGCTACCAGTGCGAGCTGAATTCGTTGGAACCAAGTTCTAAAAATAGCTCAAATGCGTGGCAACAGCAAGGCACATTTTGCTGCCGAGTGTTTTTATAAAGGCGCGCGCGGAGTCTCTCTTTTTTGCAAGTGACAATACGGGAAACACTTATCGACGCGCGCTTTTACATATTTTAGGCCAGCAATACTCCAAGATATTCTAATCTGCATGATTTTTCCTGCTCAGCTAATGCGACCACATCAGTTAGACACACATTGCTGACCTTGTTTGTTTTGTTTTGTTTTGCAGAATGATCGATGTAAGCCTGAGGACTTCATACTGATACCAAACCGATTCATATTGATTTTAAAATCAAAGGCTGTATAAAGTTTATTGATAAAAAGTAATAATTGAATACAGTTATAATATACTATATAATATACCATCTATATACTGCACTCCATTATGTAATTATGCATGGAAATATCTTACTTGTCCTATCAAAGGCATGGTGTGTCAACGACAATGAATGGTGGTAGTAGTGTCTGGACGTTTTACAATTGCTGTGTTGGAAGTGACATCACGGCAGCCTCTTGGATGAACAAAAGATTTTTCCTTAGCATCTGTAGTTTGTTCATCTAAACATGGCTACCGCTTTTATATTTTTTGATTCTCAAGGGAACGATTGAAGCCCAACAATTTATAATGTTACATTTTGCAAAAAGAACAGAGCCACACCTAGTGGCTACGATAAGAATATTGGATTTTTTTTCCTTCTCAACGGCATGATACCTTTGAAATAATTGATCAGATCATCATATATAATCATTGTATTGACCGTCGTCCTGACGCGTGATAATATGTACAATTTACACTTTACACTGAGCTAAAGTTCCTTTCAGCTCAAGCGGTTCACTCTCGAAGTGAAGTCTTTTCAGTTGGGCCTTCCTTATTTTTTATCTTTCTCTCTCACACACTCTATATATCTTCTGTCTAAACGTATAGGACAATATACAGCATGCAATCGCAGCTAGAGTTTGAATTAATGCGCGCTGGTCAAATACTAAATCCAACTGCATGATTTTTGATCCCCTATTTCATTTCTAAATATCCTTGTCTTCACTTTATTGTTATTATCTCATGAACAGTACTTTGGAGTTAGCTTATTCACTGATTAAGCCAGAGCTTTGTTCTGTTGTTCCATCAATGGCTAGTCCTTTAACGTTAATGTAAGTCCGCCCTTCCTCGGACAATAAAGTCACTAGCTCTTTACACAAAACCTCAAAGTTTGGCCTGACGTTAGAATCCAAAGCCCAGCACTCTTCCATAATGGAATAGACCTCTTCTGAACAATGGTCAGGCTTAGGCATACGATAGCCGTACAAGAGTTTCTCTAATAGTAAGTTCACAGGCATGCTAGGATAGGGCGAGCCACCCATGGTGACAATCTCCCACATCAGGATCCCAAATGACCAGATATCGGATTTGATAGTGTAAGTTTGGTCCTTTATAGATTCAGGTGCCATCCATTTGATGGGCAGACGTCCCCCTCCTGTTTTAACGTAAATGCCTTCAGAGTAGACATCCCTGGCCAGACCAAAGTCGCCAATCTTGGCCACCAAGTCACGCGTCATAAGGACATTTCTGGCTGCGAGATCGCGATGGACGAGTTTCTTTGACGCAATGTGACGCATTCCTTTACACACATCGACAGCGATGTTTAATAGGTCACGTGAATTCAGGGTTGACATCACATTTGTGTACCTATAATGAAACAAAACTTGATATGACAATGTGAAACATAGAAAACTAGTTTTAATTATTTCGAGTGGAAATTATTAAACGTTGAAGAACTACTCTCCTAAAATTCTGCATTTTAATTAAGTAAAAAAATTAACATTGCCGATAAATTTTGTTTAAAAAATAAAAAGGTTGAGTATATGACATCATCTACTCCCTCCACTATCAAAACTGACATCAACATGCACATCGCATTTGTTGTGTAAAGTTAAGTACCAAAGATAGAAGGTAGTATATCCCTAGTACTGTGTAAAGATTAATCAGAATTACTCATCATCATCATCATCATCATCATCAACAACAACAACGACAACGACAACGACAACAACAACATCACTATTATCATCAAGGGAGACTAAGCATCACATAGACCGGAAACTGCGTACGGCAGAGAGGACCACGTGACGTGCTTTTTTAATTTCGTGTCTGGAGTTGCTGTTTCAATGCTATATGAGTGTAAAAACGGCACCGCACGGTCACAGCACGATTACGGCAGATCGAAATTTCGAATGATTTTAAAGAGATTACGGCACAAATTTCGAATGTTTTTATAGAGATTACGGCACTGACACGGTTACGGCACGGCGCGGTCCGTTTCACACTCATACGAAATCTGCTCTATCAAGATACTTTGCGGCAATTAAAACTATATGTCTTACTCCTTCCCAGAACATCGACTTGATCTCAGCAAATCCAATAAATTCCCGCCATCGATGTATTCAGTGATTATGTACAGCGGTGCACCCACGGAGGACACGCCCAATAGACTAACAACATTAGGGTGGTAGCCAATCTCTTTCATCATCTCCATCTCTTGCATGAAATCTTTCATGTCGAACCTGTCAGCTCCTTTTATGGTTTTTACCGCTACTTGAATCTGAACTCCATCTAATAAAGACAGTTAAAAGCCAGTTTTAGAAGAGTGAAAGATTGACCAGTTAGGAGACCATAATAATATCATTATAAACCTACCAATTAGATTCTTTTCTTTTTTTTTTTCAGTGCGTCTGTACTCTAATAGTTGCACAAATGACGTTAAAATGCGCGCGAGCCGAATGGGAGAGTACATCTTTCCATGTAATTACGCACCCTCTTTAAATAAAGTGTATTATATTATTCAACAAAAAGTGCGTCTCGAGGCGTTAATGTTGTTGTCACCACAATTGGACGTCTTTTGTGCATCTATTAGAGTACAGAGCCTAGAAATTGGAATCATCTGTGCCAGTGTACTGTAATCTCACACATTTCCTCGATTCTGATTGGTTGAGAGCTCGCCTATTCTAGCATTAATTGGACAGTTGTAGAGCCAATCAGATGACGTGACGCCACGTAATTGCTACGCCATTGAGCGCGCGCCCAAGAGATTTTTTACTAACTTTTCTCACTTTTTCAATGAAATTTGGTCATTTTAGTTCCGAGCCCGAAAAAGAGCAAAAACGGAAAAATTCATCATGTCTTTTCCTTTCTACCAAACGTCATCAAACTTTGTATAGCAATAGAGTTTCACATCCTTGATGAACTTAAGTGAATAGATTATCAAAAAATCTAATCACGTGATTGACCACATGATATTGTTTTTTGAAACTATAATCTAAAACGCGCTCGCGGTTTTCAAGAAATTTGAAAACAAATAGCTGTGTAAACTTTCATTGATAGTGTGTTACACAACTGCGTCTGGAAAACTTGTCCTTAATTTGTCTAATTTCTCTTAAGAGAGATATTTGTAAAAACAGGTCACATGACCATTTTGCCAGAATACGTTTTCTCATTTTTCTTCGTTAAATTTTCTTCGTTATCTCTTTTCAACGGTTGTCGTTGACACTTCAGTACAAAAAGATATTTCAACACAGATAAAACTTGCGAGCGCATTTTGAAAAACGAAATGTTAAAACATTTAGTCACGTGACCACTTGACATTAGAATTTTTCATACTAAATCATCACAAATGTCGAATATAATCTTATGGTTAAATATCAAAACTATAGTAAGGAACTGAGATGTATAATAATTAAGGTATATAAAACGCGCGCGCATGTCTCTGTACTGTGATATAAACACGATGGAAGATGTAGAGCACGAGAAAAGTACGGAGCTTAGGAACACGATGGCGTAAGGCGAATGTCTTCTATGCTTTTCGAAGTGCTCTACATCTCGCCAGAGTGTTTATATCACAGTACAGAGACATAAGCGATCATTTTATATTGCTTTTATAAAATATTTTCGACGTTTTTTGAGCGAGCCATGTCTCTGTCCTCTGATATAAACATGGTAGCCAGCCAATCAGCGCGCGCGTTATATCTCAAATATTTTATAAAAATTAATATGATTTAATTTTTAAAGGACTCTTTAAGATACGGCTACATGAACCAGGCCTTAACGTACTTGAGAGCATTGATTGGCATGGAAATATTTTTTTCGGAAATTGTAATAATTATGATTAATTGGTAAGAGGACTTCGTGTCGTCAAATTCATAATGGTAATTAAACTGCAATTTTGTCTGTGATCATACTCGGAATAACAAATTGGACTCCCGCTACGCGGAAATTTTGTAATTTGTGAGTGCAAAACGTGAAATTGAATTTGATTGGCTGCTCTCAGAAATTTTTGTATGTATGTTATTAGCCAGAGACCGAATTTGATCTCCACTTAGTCCTATTACCATAATAAATTAATAAAGCGCGTAATATAAAATAATATTATGGTCTCTTGGATTGTTGTGATACCAAAAAAGCTGTAAATATATGTAAATGTTAATTATGTCACACGATACACCATTTACTGAAATTCTTCACTTCGCAAGACTTTAAAAAGAGACTGTCAACATTATGTACTGCAAGAAATTGCATGTAAAGTACTAGTTTTATCGTGTGTCCAAGTGTACTTACTAGTTGTTAACGTCCCTTGTAATACAACTCCAAAGTGTCCCTCGCCGATTTTGTCTCCTATTTTTAGTTTATTACGGGGGATTTCCCACGAATCTAAAAGAGCTGTCAATGAGAACAATCATGACAAACAGTTGACTCAACGCAAGGGAAGCCATAAAGGTTCGTCACGGTATTGAAGGTCAAATCACAGTAAATGTTTGGAGCACATTCATGGGAGAATCAATTTTAGTTCGAAATAGTGCGTGATACGAGTTATGGAGGGTTCGACTTACCGAGGGTCTTGCAACTGGAGTTGTTTTCTCTTATAATTACAATAATTGTGCATGATAAGCCAGTTCTACAGGCTGGAAAAATGCTTTTGCGTGATTGCTGCAAAATTGAGTAATGGAACTCAAGCGTGATGTGTGGTTTGCCAATAAGTAGCCGCATGTTTGCACCGACATTAGCTGGGTGATGGGTCGATCGATTCTTCGGTTCAGAATTACTTTGAATTTTGCGAAATGTTTTTACTGGTGCAAAATGCTTGATGAGTGAAGCGTTATCGAGCACCTGCGTGATGTGTGATTCACCAAAATAAGCTGCGTGATGCGTGACGCGTTAGCGAAATCTTGCGTGATGTGTGATTGCACCAACATTAGCTGCGTGATTCGTAATCAAACTTAAGCGTGATCCGTGATTCCCCCATCACAAAATCAGTAACCCATGGTGCAACGTTTTCCGCGTTTTACCTCCCCTTCCCCGCCACGCCACTCTTGTTCTTCTGAATTAATTTAACCAAGTTTTACCTGTCTTTTCGTTTCGATTTTCTTCTTCACGTAAATCATTATGCGACGTGCCTGCAGCGCTTGTTGGGTCTTTATGTAACATCCTTAACTCAATAAGGTCTTCTAAGTGAGGACTCACACTTTCGTTATTTGTATTCCTGGTATTTCTTTTACGTCTCACACACAATACTACAAGTATGACTACAACTGCTAGTACGACAAGCCCAAGAACTGATCCAACGATAACTGGTATAGAATTGTCTTCACTAAATTCTGGATCCAACAGTGGCTTGTATTTTGGCTTAGTAGCTTGGAATTGGGCTGCGCTTCTCACAGTTGTATTATAGATTAGCGAAACTTCAACTAGTATATGATACGTCGTGTCTGGTTGTAAGTTTGTTATGACACCTTCGGTAGCGTTTGGCGGATAAAGCTGTGGTGTCCTGGTGTGTTTTGTTGATAATGGTCCATACTTCAGGTATAAGATTCTAAAGGCGCTAATAATGTGTCTATTGGCTAACACAGACCATTGGACTAAAATAGCGGTTGAATTGATCGCCTGAACTCCGACTTGGATTCGTTTGGGTAGTAAAACTTCATAGCATGATCTGTTGTCCACATTGTGGAAACCTTCCATGCATCGACATCTGTACGAACCTTAAAAGAAACATCTGATAGTTAAGAATTAATTGTTTTACAACGCAATAAATGTAAAAACTAGCAAAATAATTCATTATTAACGAGGGAGTCATTAAAATCGCTTTTTCTTGTCCCTTAATTTCTCTCTCTTCTCAACTATCTACCCTGAGACTCAACACTCAACCGACTCCGTAAACTCGTTGTTTTTGTTTTTGTTGTTGATTGTTCTTGTTGATGATGCAAATGATGTTATTTTCTGCCCGATGTTGTTGTAGTTGTTTTGTTGTTGTTGTTTTTGTCGTTGTTGTTGTTGTCACAATGTTAACGGTTTTCATCCTTTCACGCTGCATTGAAATATGCTAATAACAGTGCAGCAACTTGCACCCATTGGACGATTCAATACTTTTGTAATGACAAAAAGGACTTACCAATTAAGTTGTAGCAAGTACCATGCTCCCCACAGATCGATTTATTTTTGCATTCATTAATATCCACACATATTTTTGATAGCAAATGTCGATAACCAGGTAAACAATTGCATCGATAGCCTCCAATAGTGTTTTTACAAAACGACTGGGACTCTATGCATTGATCGGGGACTTTGCATTCATCGACATCATCACAGTTAACTCCGTCACCTGTAAAACCTTTATTGCAAACACATTCTAGCCTTGCACCAACTTTCTTCAGCCTTGCATGAAGGCTACATGTTTTGTTTGTCATTTCAAAGCTGCATTTCCATGGTTTGCTTGAATAAACTACAGCATTTTTACAAATACAGCTTCCATTGATGGAATGACACACTGTATTGTTGAAGTTTGATGTTGTTGCAGGACGGCAAATGTTTTCACATGACTTGTAATCCACGGTAGACTTGCAGTTGCATCTGTTTTCTGAATGCTTGCATGCTGCTTCTTGTTTGCAATCATTGCAGCTGCATTTGAAATATTCTGCATTTATGTCGAGGATGGATTTCCCTTTCAGCAAACTTGGGGTTTGGCAGTGTATTTGATCTGGCTTAGATAAGACGTGACCCGTTCCACTGACCAACTGATGGAGCCACTGAAGATGACAATTGCAATGAAATGGATTTCCTTTCAGAGAAAGTTTTCTTAGACGTTTTAACATGTTGAAGACATCTTCGTCTAGACGGGTTAATCTACAGTGACTGATATTCAGTTTCCTAAGGCTCTTATTCCACTCAAACGACCGCACGTCGATGAATCTGATGGGATTTTCACTGAGGTCTAAGTCTTCTAAAAACTTCAGCCGTTGAATAGCAACCACTGGCACTTGCTGCAAACTATTGTTGTTTATATGAAGAATCTCTAATAAAGGCAGGCAGCTAAATGTGTCATCATCTATCTCTTCAATTTCATTATCACTTAAGTTTAAGCTTTCCAAAGACATAAGGCCTCCAAATGTTCCTTCCCTAAGTTGTTTTAGAAGACATCCGCTCAAGTCCAGCTCACTCAAGCTATGAAGACCTTCAAACGCGCCATCATCAAGCACAGTTATATTATTATCATGCATTTGTAGAACACGCAAAGATTTAAGAGAACGAAAAACACCTCTTTTTAGCCAGGAAATGTAGTTGTTTTGCAAAAATAGCTCTTCTAATGAATCCAAGCCTGTGAAAGTACCATAAGATAAATTCCTGAGATTATTATCTTGAAGTACTAACTTTTTCAGAAAACGCTGGTTTTTAAAGCTTCCATTTTCGATGTCTTCAAGACCATTATTAGAAAGATCAAGCCTTTGGAGATAAGAAAACTTTGTCAGCGATTGCCTTTTAAGATTCTTAAGAGAATTTGACTTGAAAATTAGTGTTCTTAGGTTTGAGGGCAAATCTTGAGGAATTTCAGTCATTCGTCGGTTATGCTGACAAATGGCTTTGACAAGTGGAATAGTAAGCGATTGATTATGGTACCCATCTTTGTGTCCACATACTTGGCAGTCCTGAGGGCAAGTCAGTACCAAATGGTTAAAAATACATGAAAAAAGAATTGACAATAAGAATACTGTCATACTGTAGCCGGGATTGGATCCCAGAAATCTTCCTTGGCATAAATTTAGTTATGTATGTAAGGAGACCTTCAAATCAGCTCTTCTTTTAAATGGCTTTTCTCTTCAGTTGTCTCTTGTCTTGAGCTTAATAGGTTTCTTGTTGTTCTTCACGCAGTACAAGTCAAATTAAATTTCAATGATTCGCCACCCAACGGAACTCGATCACAACCATATGTATTGATTATCCCCAACACCACACAACTAGGAAGTCCTTGTGCCAAATATTTCGAGTGTTCAACAGAACAAACGAAGCACGCTAGCTATCAGTCTTCCCTTAAAGTCGAAATTTGTAAGACTGAAACTCCTTTCTTGTCCTTTAGCTAGCCGAAATTTTGTCTGCCTTAGGTAGATAATAAGCCAAGATATGTGTATGGCTAGCTGCTACTTAAGACTGCCAAATGTGCGAGGAATCTTGCAGTTAGAAAGGAAGACAGGTGCAACGAGGCTTGACAGAGAGATGCTTTTCCATATAAATGACCTCGAATGTAAACAACACTACTAGATAATATTTTAGTCAAAATTGTCCTCAGACTAGATCTCTGAATATTCACAAATGTCAATAATTCAAATGACGGATATTTTTTTCAAGCTAAGCCTCGACTGGCAAAAACCATCATGAGTGAACGCCACTTAATTATAAGATAGCTCATCCTTAATAAGACTTTTGTTTTGAATCTTTATGCTTTGGCTATTTCAATTTAAGTGTTTTGTTTTCCTATTAAAAATTCCGATAGCAAAATATTAACTTTTATTTCCAACTGAAATTTTGATTAAAAGACAGTTTAAAAGGATTAATATCACGCCTGGAGAAGATGTACATATGTTAACAGTAAAACTCTATGGCACTATAGCGTAACACAGAAATATATAATTTTTTATCACCAAATGAACATAAAGTTTCGCGGAACCCTTTGCATTGTGAAACATCCTGTTTTTTGGTTTTTTTTCTGAGCTTAATTTTAAATCGCAATTATCAAAATAAACTTGAATTAATTCCCGCTCACGTTACTAGACACCTTAAATATCCTTTAATCTTTGTAGGGGATAAAGCAATTTAATTTTTAAGTTTTCTGTTGCCGATAGTTGATGCTGAACATAGATAAGGCAGCAAGAAGAAAGCAAGATATTTCGATGGCGCGCGCGGCTAGTGGAGTAGGAAGTTTGAGGGATTCTTGCATCTGCCGCATCATTTTCTACATTTTGAAAAATGTGCTCAACGCGTTAAGATTAAAAATTTGCATGAGGTAAAGTATGTTTTGTCGCCAAGAGATTACGACTGATGTGGATCGATCATGTAGACGATTACTGTCGGGCAATTTTTCCTTTGGGTGCAAACTTTTAGGTGCTGAGACCATCTGTTGATATACTTTTTTAGCCTAAGTTATTTTCTTTCTTTCTTTCTCTTTTCCTTTCTTTCTTTCTCTCTTTCTTCTTTCTTTTTTCTCTCCTTCCTTCTTTCTTCTTTCTCCTTTCTTGGTCTCTTTCTTTGTCCTGGAAATAATTTTATTTTTTCTAAATTTTATTAAAAACTGTGACATGACAATTAAGGAAGTTCATTTTTGACTTGTATAGAATTAGCTGATGGTTCTTCAAAATGAAATGGCCCCCGCACTTTCTGTTTATCCACAACAAGGTACGAAAAACACCATTTGTAGTTTAAGTAGCCGGATACACTACGCAAAACCTAAATCAGATATATCTAGATTTTAGTTGTAAAATAAATGGTTTAATGCAGCCAGTGACATGACCCATTTTCATCTTCGCTCGCACGATAAAATTATAATCCAATCTGACCACATTTTCTCAGCCAGCCATACAACACTAAATTGGATGTCTTTTTAGGGATTTTTGTACAAAAATGTTTTATTTGATCATGTGTTTCAATATTCAAAATATAATACCGCGTCTGAAAAATCTATGGACGAAATGCCAGTATACTTACAAACTTATTATAATTCCAAGTACAGAGATAAGAGTTTGGCGTACCATATACAGTTGCCGTGCTCGAGGACTCGCCGGCTTGGCAAGCGCTTGGAGCGTGTTGTTCCGCGTGCCGATCGTCGTTCGATCGTCGAGTGATCTTACCTTCTTTACAAATATACCATGCCACCTAAATAGTCTCTATTGATATTTCTGATGGAGCATATTCATTTGACAGTATAATATTTTTCATTGAATCAGCGAAAAAGAGGACAGTGCCCCGATATGCGGCCAAATTTTTCCGGCACCGCTCTGGTAAATCTGTATTGAAATGCTTAGCTGATTTTTAATATTGTTTTAGATATGTTAAAACTGCTTCGTTATTGTAGTGAAGTATAATGAATTGATTATTTAATTACTGATATATTTACAAAGCGCTGAACTTTCCCATACCTATCAAAGGCAAGTTAAAAAACATTGTTTTAATGAATCGAAGTAAGGCGAGTTGTCCTTGGTAACTGGGATAACTCTATTGTTTTTAGTGAAGAAAACCAAGCTACTGCTCCATATTTTAGTGCCCAACTAAACGGTTTTTTAACTAGAAAGCAAACTCAATTCCTACCGGCATGCATTTTTACAAAAATAAAAAATTTCCTTTCATTACTGACAACCAATTCCATCAAAAACTGCAATTTGTATAAGAAGCTTTTCTTCTCTGAAAATCATTTCCTGTTTGAGATTATGTTAAATAAAGCGGCAGTAACGACATAGATCGTGTTTTGCTTCTCTAAAACATATAAATTTACTTCCTAATCGTCTTTCCGTCTTGAGTTTGTGAGCACAACGCATTCGCTGAGTAATGATATTAGGTGATAAAATAGTATCTATTAACGGCTTAAAGATGCATTATTTAGTTTCATATTTTCAAAATTGATATTTACTAGCTGACTTACTTGTTTTAATTTGTTACATGTTTCCTTGAAATGATAATATTTTTGTGTTTGTTTGGTTGCTCTTAATTTCTTTCTTTCTCTTTTTGTTTGCTTGTTTTTTCTTTTTCTTTTTCTTTTATCTATTTGTTTGTATGTTTGTTTTCAGTGATAAAACCAAACATTTATATACGTCTTTTTCAGCACTGCCGACTAATCTTCTCGTCACGGCTTATATGTTTTGAAAACTAGATTTGTTAGGAGCTGAATTGGGAGTAAAAAAAGGAGAATCAAAGTTGATATCTAGATCTCAATGTCAATTTCCCTTCAGTTGTCAAATCCCATGCAATATAATAACCAGAAAAAGTTTCAGCTGTTTCACATAGTACCATAGGCCATAACGTGCAATATCTTATACATAAATCATCTTCAAAAATAGCTTTATTTCTTAGGTGACAAAAAAACGAAATAATTTAAGCTACAATTCAATAAGTTCTGCTGAAATTTCTTAGGGCTTCTTAAAATTTAAGTGAACCCTAGTTTAGCCAATTCTTCTTTTAGAAAAAAATTATTCGGTTCGATGTTCCTCATTTCCTTCTGATTCTGTGACTTTTTTGACAGGTTATTTCTTTGTAAGGTGTGCTCCCACGCTCAGGCTAATAAATAGGGTAATAACCGATTGGAAACTGATCCGCTTGGGATAAATGGTCGTACGTGTTCGACAGAAAAGCATATTGCATTAGGAAATTTTAAGCTACCAGTGTATCTCGTATAGACCTGCCAAAAACCTCCAAATGTCTCCTTTTGGATTGACGAAAAACTTAGATAATAAACTGAGGAAGTGGAAATTAAAACTCTTATCTTAAAGCAAGAACCAAAAAGATACATTTTCCCAGACTCGGATAAATTAATGGTTTGGTAAATTGAAGCATGTGGAGCTGACTGAGCTGACAAAATTGTTATCCGTGATGTTGATATAGCAGAGTTTTAGAGCCTTATTTTTGAAAAATATTGAAAAATACTTCATTTTAATTTAGCTAATATTTATCATTTATGTATTGCTACTGTAATTCATTCCTATTGTTGTATTGCAACACAAATAAAAAATCATCATCATCATTATATATTAATTCATCCTAAACGCATTCTAAACAGTATAGTTCTTTTCTATTTCAGAACATTTCTCCGATCTAGACTTCAATTAAAAAGGCTATTTATACAAGTATCTTTTGACACTTCTAGCTTCGAAATACGAACATATACCAAACAAGAGAGAGCACTTGAGCAATTTTCTCATCTTCCAGCCTTAGATAGTGAACAATTTTTCACATCTTTCCAAAAAAGACAATTTATAGTTTGAAACGCGCGTTCGATCCAAATATAATGCGCGCTATAGCTTCACCCTGGCCATCACTATACAAAAAAGATCGGGTAAAAGGCAGCAAATGATTCTGTTTTGAGATAATTTTTATTGTATTGATTCAACAAAGTATTTGATCAGATAACCCTAAAAGGCATTCCTCTTGTGTTTCTGATGGGAATTTCCTGTGGTACCACAATAGGTAAACAGTGTCACATGTGGCTTCATGGTTCTTGTCATGTTTTGTAACCTGTAATTCAAACAATTCTTGCTCATAATTTACCTACAAAGATATTGTCTTGAGATCATAAAATTGCAATTATTACTAAAAGCGATGAAAATGGTGATCCGATCGAGGCGCTATAATACCTTAAAAACCAATCAACGTAAAACATGCCTACGGCTAAAACGTTGACTTCGTGGTGAATCTGCGATGAGACGAATGAAATTTCAATGTTTTTGCATGTGTTTCCTCGCGTCCGAAATATGAAAAGACGCCAGTCGAACATACATATTTCAATATTGCATCAAAATACTTTGTTTGACCGCGAATATATCAAAATCTTTTAACTTATTATTCGGTCGGCTTAATTACGTATATATCAGTACATTTTTCAAAAACGCTGACAGTTGAAAACTCCCAACCGACCTTTTTTCGAAAATCCACCCATAGAACTCACAATCATATATATACGCCTAAATTAAAAGTTTAGAATCATATTTCGCCGAATCTGCTATCATATTTAGCTTTCATTCTAGGAAGCATTAAAACCCTATCTAAAAAGTAAAATCTTAAACAAAACGCTGCAGGCTAAGCCTCACAGACTTCATGTCTTAAAAGATGCTTTTTGTAAACCGTAATCTTCTGCAGTTTGATTCTAGCTACGAATCAAAGTTCTGATTCGGAACCGGTGATCCACTGATAAAAATACATCGTTAGCACAATTTTACAAACAAACAAGAGAAACAAAAGAAATCAAGCACACAGCTCGATGAATATAAATTATTTTAAAATTATAAAATGAATATTGATTTTTTAAAGGAAATAAACTCGAAACATTACCAACTACGATGGCCTCGAACAATATACTTGTCATGCTCCTCAATTAAATAATTCAAAAGATATTGAGACTAGCTCAACGATATCTTGACATGAAATCACTGCAAAGTCTACCACCACTAAAGAGATACATCACTTTTCTTGTCCTTTCCATAGTGCTTTTATAACCCCTCCCCCCTCCCCCAAGGGTACAGTTTTCATTTTGCTCACCCCCAGGTCCTATGCATATGGCTTGGTTCACCTCAGCTTCGCCATAGATTATTTCTTTAGCTGATCAAATTTCCTTCAATTAAGGATTTTTATTTTTATATTTTGTCTTAGCCATTTTCTGAAGCTGAACAATCTGAAAATTATTCTCGCTCAAATAGATAAGGAGTTGTCAAGGAAACTGTTGCTGTCTCAAAATAACGAGGGCTCACTGTCTCCACAACCTCGTTCCCACGGCCCATTCCCTTCAAGGTTGGCAATCTCCAGTAACGCCTGTCTGATCGATTCCCGTTCGTTAGGTAGAGCGAACACAGCATTCTCCGGATTAGTATAGGCAAATATCGCTTTATAAGCTAGTGCTTTTTTCGAGTCATTTGCCAATACCTCTACCCTTGCATCATTAAGCTCAAGTAATTGGTAGTGGCGCTCTTCTGCGTAGAAGAATAGTTCAGAGGTGAAAAATGATTCCACAAAAAAAATTGCGCCAATCATGTTGCGATCGAAGATGACGACATGCATGGAAGTGCAATTCTCTACTTTCACAAAGCCCATAATGCCTTCTGTTTTGGGGGGTAGGTATTGTAATTCAAATAAAACAAATTGTCATTCAAATCAAACAAATTTGAATGACAATAACTACCCCCCAAAAAACAGAAGGCATTATGGATATGCGAAAGTAGAGAATTGCCTGCCTGGGCGATTGAACCTCAAAAGAATGCAATCGGTGCAATATTTTGCCGTTAGGCGCGGGTGGCCCGACACAAAAAAGATTCTAGAATAGAAATTGCGAGAGGATGCTGTCAAAAATGTGTATCCTGACCCAGTAATGCTTAGCCAGACTTTTCTTTCCTTTCCCAAAACCAAACTTTCCTATATAGTTTGTTTGAAAAGGAAAAAACAAAAAGAGATGGAAATGAAAAAAGTGGAAATTAAAGCAATGGGTTTTCTGACGAGCTGGGAAACGGTGTCTGGTGGATGTCAAAGGGATGGAAGAGAACTTTTAGAATGACTAAACTATAGACCTCATTACTAGATTAGGGAACTAGTTACCTGAGTTAGAGAAATTTCCACTGCATACCTCGTCCCTAATAGAAGAGAAATGTTCTCCGTCTCCACCAAATCTCACTTAAACTTTAAGAATTCATGCATGGACTCTAGCAGGCAGCTTCAATCCCGCCATTGCCTTTGAAACTCTCACGAGAGTTGTTTTTCAAATCGCAGCATGCATATTGATTTGCAATGAATTTTGGGTAAGGACTGATACTTCAGTTAACTTTCCAGCTCCAAAGTTTCCAACAAAATGAACTGAATAAAGTCCGCATTAGCTGCTTATTGCGTTGAACGACGTAACATAGAACCTGCTAGTTGCCTAAACCAATCAGCGCTTGACACGAAAGAGTTCGATCACCAAAAGAACGCGGCTCCATCATTCAAGAATAGCGCGCTCTTTCTTAGAACGCATTGTTTGCTTGCAATTCATCGCGCATTCATGCACTAGAGTTGGGTATCCCTACAAACGATTTGTCTTTTTGTGAAATCATATACTCAGATACTTGGCCGCTGTGTCTTGTTCAGTTCTGTAAGCGTCTTTTCCACGACATACAGCCAAACCTCGCCATTCGCGCACAACGATTGACGCGCGCGCAAATATCGTTTATCTTTGTATGCTAAATCACCATATTATTTGGTGGCAAGAGACCATAATACCCAGAGAAAGAAACTCACATGTTGATGTCTGTGTGATAGATGTTCGTGGCGACTTAAGGCTATTTTAGTAACTTCGCCATCTCGCGCGCAAGGCTCTTAAACAATATAAATCAAACGCCGAAAGCAAATGGTCTCGTCCATGCGCGCTTCAAAAAATCAAATTACTTTTCGAGATTCTGCTCGAGAGCCTTGCTTGCGCGCGATGGCGTAGACGCTATAATAACGTTCACTTGGGCTACATGAGGATGCTCGAGTAACAAAGCTTGCTTGCAAAGGTCATTTGGGTAATTTTGCACACCTGCATGCTCGGTCTACGACAGGTAGCCCATGCAGTAATGAACCTATCTAATAAAGATTTGAAGTTTATAATCACTTCTTATTAACCGAGAGCGCGGTGGGTTATTAAGGAAAAAAGTCAGAGGTCTTGACAGTGCGGACCAAGCCTGTAGGGCTCTAATTAATAAAGAAATTAAATTTTAGTTTCAACTGAATTTGCATGGCTTCTTACGCGCAGAATCAACAAACTAACAAGCTTGTATGAATTATCTAAATTTTAAAATTGTTAAAAGTACTTAACTTTACTGATGTTTAAAGCCATCAAACTTGCCTCAAGATCGTTCTTGAAATGTGAATCAGTTTTGATGATCAACATCCAGCAAAAAAACCCGTAAAACCATAAATTGTCGTTGGCAAAAGTTCTTGACTTTGCAAAGAACTCTTTCTTTTGTTTATTTATGAAATCATTCTTACGGACTGGACTTTGATTGGTTCTCCTATTTCCCCAAAGGTTTGGGACACTCTATTAGCATCACAATGAAACTTCGCCGAATAGACTACCCCAATTAGACATTAAAAGTATTAAGTGTCTAGGTAGCGCAGCGGTCTAAGGTGATATCTAAATGTATGGATTAGGGTCCGGATATCGTCTCCCTCCCTGGCCTTCGGGCTAAGTCAACTGTAATATGTAGCACCGGGATAGCGTGGATGGGGCCGAAATCTTCATCCGTAACGTAAGTCGATTCGATGTCTCAGCTTCTATGAATGTCTCGGGAGAATCGTCCCAAATTTCATTTTTTCCTTATTTTTTAATTATTAGTCTTTCTCCATTTCCGGGGGGTCCGATTTAAAAGTTACTGATTCGAGCCCTTTTTTTCACTTTTATCTCTTCCTTTTTACTCTCTTTTTTCTTTTTCGGTTTCTTAACACTTAGATTTTAGCATTTTCTGTAATTTTTTAGCATTTTTAGTTTTTTGAAATCTTTTTTTTTTCTTTCAATATTACCTGGTAAATTGTATCATTAATTATTAATTTATTCAAATTTTGTTCTATTTATATATTTCTTGAACATGCATGTTACCGATGTTAATTTGTATGATAAACGTGTTTCGTGAGAGATTTTAATAGTCTTCTTTGTTTCTAGCTTTAATTGCAATCTGCCCTCATATTCCTGCGAATATAATGCCCCTGTCAATTTAAACTCTTTTGAGTAAATTAAAGGTACATTCTGTCTTCTTATCGAGCCTCGTCTTGTTCTATGAGCGAACGTACGAACGAAAGAACGAATGAATGAAACGATGAATCAACAAACAAATGCATGAATAAACGAACAAATCACAGACCACAGGCATACCTGGGCGTTTTACACCATGACGCGGGCTATGAATATTAGTTTAGATTATTAGCTGGGTCATGTGGCAATTTATTATAATTACCATAACACTAGTCTAAAGCAGATGAAATTCTATTGTTTGAGAACCTTGCGCGCGCGATGGCAAAGTACGTTACTAAAAATAGCCTTAGTCGCCGCGAACATCGCACAGACATCAATTCTGAGTTTCGCTCTCTTAGTATTATGGTCTCTTGTTGGTGGGTAGAAAATCTTAAGAAAGCCGTCTTTGTTGATTATTAAAGAGCTCGCTTAAGGTGGTTCGACTGTGTTTTTTAGTGAGCGTACCTTCTAAGTTTGAGCCGCAAGTACAGCGTCGTAAACCATTCAATTGAATAATGGTTATTGTAGCTGACCTAGATAAAGATGAAAGTTTGCTGTGAACTAGGTGTGGTCGTGTTTGGAGTTACCATAGCAACGTAAGGAGGCCATCGCGATTTTTAAATAGAGCGGTTTTCGTATGAGTGGGAAACTGACCGTACGTACCAGTTACGGTCAATATACGGTACAGTTACGGCAGGAATTTCGAATGTTTTTATAGACATTACGGTACTGACACTGTCACGGTACGGTACGGTTAGTTTCCCACTCATACGAAAACCGCTCTATAGCCTTATTTCTTGTGACCAGGAAAACTTCAAAAGAATCGCTTAACAGGATTTATACCTTACATAGATATCACATCTTGTGTGAATCATGTTAAGATTAATAAACATGTTTTGATGTTTAATCGGTCGTTAACGTCTATTTCGGACATTTTTTAAATTCTTGGTGGCCTGAAAAGAGTGAAACAATAGGGAACTCTCATCACGCTTGATCATCACCATCATTATATATTATTGCTGTCGATCATCACCATCATTATATATTATTGCTGTCGATCATCACCATCATTATATATTATTGCTGTCGTGAGTCAGACCCACATAGCGCCAAAGTTCAGTCATTGCGCTTTCACTTGATCAGCGCCCACTGCTTTCTGTGCTTAATCGGAGGAGTAAATCACCACATTACAAAGTCCGTAGTAGCTGTTTATTACGTAGAAAAGCGTAACAAAGAGTCTGCTAGTACTCTATAATTAACCAATCAGCACTTCACACGAAAGAGCTCGATCACCAAAAGAACCCGACTCCGTCAGTTCGAGAACAGTGCACTTGTTTTGAATGCCTCATTGCTGCTAGCGCTTGCTTACAATCCATCGCGCATTTATTAGAAAGATTTGCGTTTTTGTGTAAACCTTCTTCCTTTCGAATCATCAGTCATCAATTTCAATCATCTGAGATGACTTGGATGCTGTAGTATATTTTCTACATGCAACTTTTCTGTACGACAAACAGCCAAGCCCCGGCCGCTAATCGCGCGCAGATACCGCAGATCTTTGTAGATGGTAATCACTCTATCAGTTTGGCGGGTAGATAACCTCTCTCCACTATCGTTGTGTGGTGTTGTTTTACTGTTAACTATTTGACCAACAAAAATTCTCAATTGTGATCTTGTGATTGTTATTCGGCTAGTTGTTGATTTTTTTTTGGTGGGGGGGTGGGTCACTGTGCAAAAATATTTGTTTGAGAAAACTCTCGTCTGAATGAATTTGGAACGGTACTAGCTTTTCATCAATTTGGAGCATCTAAGGTGTATAGTCCAGGAAAATGGTGCAGAATTGTTCAATGAATATAGTAACTTGTGTAGGATTGAAAATGCTTCAAGAATTGTTCAAATTTGTGTAACAAGCATGAAAATTTGGACACCGATAGAGGTTAATAACCTGAGTAATTCAAGAGATGGAGCCACGCCCAGAAATCAATTACTTACATATGGATATTCTTGGAATTAAACATCTCAAAAACAAAGATAAAGAGCATCTAATGTTAATACAAAAAGGTGTAATGAAGGATAGTGATAAGGTAGAGTATGCTGAGTAATTTTTTGTCAGCCACGCCCCCTAAATGCTACTTGGAGAACTATAGCTATGGAATACAGTATAAATGTAATTGATACAAAAGGTTTTTCCTCTTGTGATGTCCATGTGAAATCTTGCACAATGCTAAAATCATCCTAGATAAGGAGCCACGCCTAAAAACAAGCACTCCTAGTTTTATAGCAATAGGATATATCAGTTAAAACATCAAGCAAAATCAACCTTTAATTTTAGTTTGTAATTTGTAATTTTTGTTTTTAATTTTTGTAATTTGTAATAATTAATTTCAAAAATATCGATAAGTAAGTAATTGTTTCTGGGCGTGGCTCCACCTCCAGAATTACTCAGGACATGAACCTCTATCAATGTGCCGAATTTCATGCTTGTTACACAAATTTGATACAATTCCACATTAAAGCTGCACCATTTTCCTGGACTAGTAATACAAGCCTGAACCAGCCGAATGCACAGGGGAAAAATGTCAATTCCCAGCTTGGGTCAAAAATGGGGCTTCCCTGGGTCTATCTAGGGAATCCCTGGGAATCTGTTCTATTTTTACAATTTTGGGTATAACAGATTTCCCAAGTAAAATGGAACAGTTTCCCAGTTTACAGATTCCCAGTTTAGACCCTTGGGAAACCCCAACTAGTGAAGTTGGGAATTGACATTTTTTTCTGTGATCGTACGACGCTGGGTGGGGCTTCGGGTCAGACAGTACGCCATACCGTCAACAAGCCGTACCAAATGCATAGATTACCAAATGCTTCTTTTTGTGAATGTACATGTAGAACCAGGAACAAGGGACACTTTTCAGTATAAATTGTAACGCCTTCATTGAACGGTGTCCTGAATCAGCAAGCTGAGCTTTATTGATCAGTGGGTCGACTTGAATTTGAAATTAAAAACGCTTATGGAGGAGTGGAATTGGTTAGATTTTAATATTTTAAACGAACAACGTGATAAACTTGCAAGTTACATCTGATTTTAACGGCAACACATGTGCTCCTGGCAACACTAAACTCTTAGTAAGTCAAATGTGATTCAAACTTCCTCGAAGAATTAAGCTATCCTGCAGGAGACCTGAGGCTTTGAACTCACTCTAGAGGCTTTCTCGGCTATTTTGTCTATCTGTGGTCTATCTTTTCTACCTTTTTGGGGCCTAGAAAAAACAAATGAAATTAAAGAACAAGCGAAGAGAACCCGAGATTCAGAGTCAGTCCGAGCTTCTGGTTTCTAAGGTAGAAATATAAGAGAAACAGGGAGTAAAAGCGGGAGTAATAAGGTATAGAAAGAAGAAAAAATACAACAACAACAGCAAAGACAAACGAAAAAACAAACAAACAAAAACAAAAATACTGAATAATTGGAAAGAAGGAACGGGAAAAGGAATGAATTGGAAAAGAAAATCGAGGTGATAGCCTTTCTTTACTAAGACGGGCTTCCTGTGCCGGGTACGTCATTATTGAGAGCCTCCCGTACTCCATCATATGGATGGCGGAAGTAGACAACCAATTGATGCCCCAAATGCTGTTCTTAACTTCTCAATAAAGAAAGGTTAGTCATAAGTTTAGCTTTTTTTATTTCTACCTGTGATTTTCTTGTATTTTGCATCGAAGTGCAGTTCCTTTGTTTTAGAATGTTGTACTTTCGATTCTATGCGGAATACTGCACTGTTGCTCTTACTGGTCCTATAGGTTTACCTCGACGTAAGAATTACTATACTTTTGTCCATTCTTAACTACCAAATTCATTCCTTAATTAAAACTTCTTACATACAATCATGTACACAGTTTCGATCACAGTATCCTGCAGTATGGCAACCAGTCTCGTGACAGTTGTCAAGGTCGAACATTCCTAGCTAGGATTCTGCAGATGATAGAACATTTTTAACTCTGATTTAGCTAATCAGGACAAAGCATTTAGACACCATATATAAACAAAGACACTTCTGAGTTTTCATCGGCGATGCTTTGGTACAATGTTTCTTTACTGATCTGGACAGTGAGTTTTATGCATAGTCTTTCTTTATTAGGGTCCCCTCAGACTAGGGAACTGGGGAATAGTTGTCGATAGTCTAGAACAGGGTATACATTTTTAAGCTTAAGTCTAGAATAGAGTATGGAAAATCAAAATTTTAGGTCTGGGATAGAGTCAGCTAGGGTTTTGAGGTACCAAAAATACCCTTAGTACCCCCCTCCCCCCACCCCCACCCCCCCCCAGGCCTTTTCTCTAGTGTGGTGCGCAGACTATAGTCATCAGCAACTAGCTATTAGAAGTCAATAAATATAGGTTATTGGTTGACTAACCAGTTAATACAGCTGTATATTTTTACGAGTCACGCTGTATTTTGGTGAGCGTTTAGATGAGCCAAAATACTCGTGACAAGTAAAAATTCACAGCTGTATTCCCGGAGCTGGTTAATCAACCAATAACATAATTATTATACAATTCTGCAAAAATCGATACAAATGATGTCATTTTTATTGACACTTTCGACTTTGATTAGCGCCCAGCTTTGCACCGGGAAGCCATTCAAATGTTACTAACCTAATACTGTCTCATATTTTTCATGTTCTTGTGTATATTGCGTGCGTTCTTTTGAGAATTGTATAATAAAGGTAGTTATCATTAGTTATAATGAATTGCGAAGGAGGATGTGAAACGGTTTAGCAGTGTTTGGCAATTGTTATGTCATATTTGGTTCTTATGTGGAGCTAAAGCCATAATTTCAAATTATAAGGTTATCTTTTAATGGAAAACCAAATTTAAATGAATTTTAAAATTTGGGTCTGTTTTAAGTTTCTTTCATGTTTTTAATCCCAATTATCCTTTAATTGTAGACATTATTAGTGTTGATCGAATTTTCTTCCAACACCGATATTAACATGCAGCTTTGAAGGAGACTTAAGGTGCCATTCTCCACTCTCGCAGAAATTACTTGCAGCAAGCCAGCAAGTACTTGTTCGGGATATATCTATATATTTTGTTCAAAATTTCGCAGCGAGTAAAAATTTTTACTCGCTGCGAGTGCTTTCTGTAATGAGTGGAGAATGTGCTTTATACATCCCCAGTGTATAACTTGGGGAAATAGTTGTTGACAGCTATAGTTCTGATTGATAACTAAAACTTAATTACCAACAACTATACAGCAGAGAAAGATTTGCTGCAGTTCAAATGGAGAACAACTCCAGAATTTATTCTGACTTTCAATTTTTTTTCCTTTTTTCAGTTTACAGCTGAGCATTACAATTGTATTAGGATGGTCATCACAAATTAAGGTCAGCTTTTGAGCATAGAGCAATTCTAAGACTGTGGGTTGGGGAGTCACATGCATACTTCTGGTTAACTGCACAGCCATACCAATTAAGTAACTAAAACCAAAGGGAACCCAATATATCATTTCCATGCTGCCTATCCCATTGCAAAGGACTACAAAAAATCCTGAAGCTTTACAGCCCTGTTACATAAATGATAAGGCAGTTTACTTGAAGGTTGCAATGGCATAGCAGGCTGCAGAAGAGATTGTGCATGTGTTACTCTGTGGCTTATTGCAATGAAACTTGCAATGCCAATGAAAATTTTGTTATTCAAGCTACTAGTTGCAGAAAAGTTAAATGAGCCAACTTTTTACATTGCCAAGCAAATTGCTGTGTGTTATATCTATACTACAACCTGCAATGTAGTCAGTGTTGCAAGTATAGCCAATCAGAGTGCAGTGACTGCTGACATATTTGGTTTTATCAAAGACCAAGAAAGAGTTGCAAATATTAGTTGCAAAGAGAGTACAAGAGTCATCTCACCAGCAACTTGCAGTACTCTGCTTTTGTTATAAAAAAGTTGCTTCATGCAACAGGGTATTTCAAATTGTGAAACACCATCAATCCTGATGTTGTAATGTTGAGTTACTAAGGTACTGTTAGGCTGTCTTTGCATGTTTATATCCCTGGGAGGGGGAACTCCTATAGAAGGATGGGCATGCTCATTGGAAATGTTTGGAAATGAACCCTGAAAGGTACCTGAGTTTTATCTAGGTGGGCATGGCGGCAACACATGAATTTTACCCCTGAAAGGTTACCAACTAAAAATAAATAAACACAATAAATGCAATATTTTTCAATTTTGATAGTATTAAAGACAGAATCTTTTATCACTTTCTACTTGTAAAGGTACCTTTTAGAGTGTTTTTCAGTAAATAAGATGTCCTCATAAATTTATAAGGACAATTATTTTTAGTGAAAAACACTCTAAAAGGTACCAGCTTAGTCTCTGGTAATTCAATAACATTTGAGATACATTTAAATTATTAATAAATTAAATATAAATATTTGTAATTGACACTGCCCTCAAGGGGCTTTTCAGTGTCAATCACTCCACACTCACTACCACTACATTTCTTATTTAGCACACAACACTCAGCTCACATGTTGATTTTTACGGAGGGAGGAAAACCGGAGAACCCGGAGAAAAAACCCTCATGGCAAGGGAGAGAACAACACATCAAACAAACTCAATAGCACTGCATGCCCAGCCTTATAATAGATTTAATCGGCTTAGGACCCCCCGTATGGGTCGGACAAACACATTGAGATATTTACAAAGCATCCTTGGGGACCCAGGGCGAAGGGAGATGGGGAGGGAGGGGAAGGACCGGAGGGGGAGGGGGAGGGTGTCGCTGTATGTAAAGATGTAAAGATTACTGTCATGACAGTCCCCGGTGTGTGTGTGTTGGGGGGGGGGGGGATTCTGCCCTTTAGATGCTACACAGGTAGCCCAATCTTCGATCGATATATTCCAATATAGAAATTTATCGAAAGTAAAATAAATCACATCTTTTACTTGTATTTTAGTGTTCTATTGCATTCTTTGTGGTTTTTGGATGGTTTGGTGCATTTTAAGGCGATTTTGAGGAGGAAAGGGGAATGCATTGCATTTCCCAAAGCAGTCAGTTTGTCCAGGATCGTTGTTGACATCATTCTTTGTTCTCATTTTTTTGCATTTTCGTTTCTTTGTCTATATTTGGATTTGAGGCCAGTAACCACATGGCCTCATAGAGGTCTATTTTTTCATGATCTTAGAAAATATATTAATACTAGACGCACAAGTGCGTTCACTCGTGCCCTGGAAGCCCCTTTTAGGAGAGGCCTCAATGACCGCCCCCCCCAACACCCCCCCACCCCCTCGTACTCTTCCCCGGGCCGTTTCACGCATTCCCCACTTAACCGTAACATAATGGAAATGCACTCTGTGGGCTTCCCGTGGGCCCGGTTTGTTCACACTGCTCAGCAGTCTCACGTATTGAGCGGGAAAACGTGAGTTGGTGAGTTCGCACAGTTTACTGACAGAGCAAAAATTGGCTGGTAAATCAACGTTTTATCCCGAATTTATGAGAGAAAAACGCTTGAAAACCACTCGAACTTCAAAAGTCTCAAAACACACGCCACTATGTAGTGCATATATGAAAATCCAATTGCGTTACTCAAGCAGACTGACTGTCATTTTGATAAGATTCTGTTTGATGATTTTGAACCAGTTAATGTTTCTGGAAGCATCATAGACAATAAAACTGCTTTTTGATTTAAGTCATGTTTCCAAAAAATTGCAATACAAACAAAATAAAAATTGAAAATCTGGTTACAAAGAATCACTATAGGAAAGTCTCATGAGCTGTTCTATAAACAGGACTCAATCAGTTTTCTATTTCGAATGACAGTTTCGTTAGCTAGAAATATAATGAAGTTTTTTTCCATGAATATAATTAAAGAAATCTTCAGTCACCCATCTCCTGGAAACCACGCCGGTACGTAAAATGTTTGTTACAGCATTTGGAGGATATAGTTCGTATAAAGTTTTTATGTATCAAACACATTTTTGTAATCCCAACTATCTAGACTTCTTATCATGAGTTTCTTCATAATGGGACTGCCCTGTCAGTCGGTGTCTCGTGGTTGTGTTTATATAACCTGACGCAATTCTCGCTTGTCCACGCAACACAACTCATGTGTCTTATGTATGTTCAAATTCTGATTGCGAGAAGAGAGCGCAACTTTACTACAGTTTTATTACCGCGATCAGTGGTTGACGTTTTCGTTGATGTGAATATGCAGTAAAACAGGCAGAGGTGTCGAAAGAGGATTTGATTTTTTAGATTTATGAGATGGATAATCTGAAAATGTCATTTCCTTTCCTTTCTGTTTTTTTTTTTTTTTTATCTTTCTTTCTTTTTTCTTTCTTTTCGTCTTGCTATTTTGCTATTTTTCTATTTCTCTATTTTCCTTCCTTCCTTCCTTCCTTCCTTCCTTCTTAAAGGCTCGACAACCGACTCACTAACATAACTGTCCCACTTAACGAACTGTATCAATTTACCATGCCATATAAATAGTCTACCGTGTCGGCCAAATTATTTACATTTTTAGACATGTTCAATGATCAAACCAAAGACAAATAGAATTCAACCACAGAGAGTGTTCAATCTCTCATTTTATTCTATCGATCTGAAGTACTGACACAAACGCTCAGCCCCAATAACAATATATTCACAGTATTAAAATACAATATCAAATAAGTCCTACTTATCTTCCAGAGCTCCGTGACAGATTTTTGCCAATCCGCCTTGACCCCACATTCCAAAAGTCTCGTTTTCTTTAAGACCTCGTAAAATTCAAGCTAAGATCTTGTTCTTTAAGTTGATTTTATTTCACTTACCATCTGAATTGTTTGTCGTAAAGGCTCTACAACCGACTCACTAACATCGAAACTACTCATCTACATTTTTCTTTCGTATTTTAATATGAAAACATAAACACGCATACTATCAGATCATCAGAGCACGTATAGTACAACACAGAACTTCAGTCTCATTCGTTTTCGATATTCAAATTCAGTACAAAAACCGGCCCCATTAGCTCTCATAACTGTTTAATGGGAAATATACCATTGACTTCCCTCTATTGCTGTTCGTTTAGCAACATATGCAGTGAGAACTGTACTGTGAGGGGCACTCTGCTTTGATGATAAGAGCTGGAATTCTGGCTTACATCGTAATTATTTACATTTTTAGACATGTTCAATGATCAAACCAGCGACAAATACAATTCAACCACACAGAGTGTTAAATCTCTTATTATATTCTATCGATCTGAAGTACTGACAAACGCTCAGCCTCAATTGTACGCGTGTATACAATGAACCGTCCAGTTTGTCTTAATTTGTCCTTCTATTACCATGGGGATACTTTTTATTTCACTATGTATCTCAATTGTTTTCTGTAAAGACTTCTATAACGGCGTTTTTGACACAATACCAAATCGTGTATTTTTTCTTTCATGTTTCAGATGTTTTATCCATTACGTGACCAAATTAAGGTGGCCCGTACCTATTGATTTGTTTGTTGGACATGAATTTCAATCGCGTCCTTTTACATCAAAACCTTGTCCGATTTCTGAGAAATTTGCAGTCATTTGTCTACAAGCCTTGAAATTTGTACCGGTAATTATTTTTCTGCGAATTAGATCAAGTAATTTGAGATATCACACGATTTTGAAAAATGGCTTTTTGAAAAAAATTGGTCATAAATCCAAAATTCCAAGGTGAATTTTTTTCCTATTTCGTCAATCAAGTATAAAGGCATAGAGGACTACATACAACATGTATCGTGCCAATTGGTGCCTTAGAAGTTGCGATACAAAATTTGTGCTCCTGTTACGACGCAAAATTATGTAGTCAAAACTACCGCCAAAATCTCAACAAAATTTCAAAAACAGCGAAAACTATATCTGCTGTAAGAAAGACAAATACCTATTGTAACTTGTAAACAAAACAAAACAAGCAAACTTGGGGAGTAATTTATGTGACCACGAGGTGAGCGTTGCGAATTTGTATTACTTCGACTTCTACAAATTCTGTCGAATTGTTTCGTGAAATTTTCTCGGTATGTGATAGAACAAGATGTTAACATACCTGCTGCTAAGTGTCGTTGTGTTTGCTGCACTAGGTATAATTCAGTGAGCTTCAAAAGTAAGCAACTGCATCGAGTCGACGTTTGAGCTGCCAAGGTAAAGCCCTCATGGTTTGTTAATATATTCAAAACGACACCTTACTATCTGTTGCAAAATTCCACACGCGATTTAGACTCAGAAGCAATTGTATTCAGAGAACTACTGTCTTTATTCTCAAAAGTCTGGATCCCGTGCGGAATTTTTCAACAGATAGAAAGGTGTTGTTATGAATAAATTAACAAACCGTGAGGGTTTTACCTTGGCAGCTCAAACGTCGACTTGATGAAGTTGCTTACTTTTGCAGCTTACTGAATTATACCTAGTGCAGCAAACACAACGACACTTGGCAACAGGTATGTTAACATCTTGTTCTTGTTATAGTGTCCCCAATTAGCGACTAAGCTAAATACCATGACACTAAAATAAAGTTCATCATCATCATCATCATCATCCCATACCGAGAAAATTTCACGAAACAATTCGACAGAATTTGTAGAAGTCGAAGTAATACAAATTCGCAACGCTCGCCTCGTGGTCACAAAAATTACTCCCCAAGTTTGCTTGAGGATAACATTAGCGTTTAGCTTCTCATCTCTCCAAATTTTGTTTACAAGTTACAATAGGTATTTGTCTTTCTTACAGCAGATATAGTTCTCGCTGTTTTTGAAATTTTGTTGAAATTTTGGCGGTAGTTTTGACTACATAATTTTGCGTCGTAACAGGCAGCACAAATTTTGTATCGCAACTTCTAAGGCACCAATTGGCACGATACATGTTGTATGTAGTCCTCTATGCCTTTATACTTGATTGACGAAATATAGGAAAAAAATTCACCTTGGAATTTTGGATTTATGACCAATTTTTCTCAAAAAGCCATTTTTCAAAATCGTGTGATATCTCAAATTACTTGATCTAATTCGCAGAAAAATAATTACCGGTACAAATTTCAAGGCTTGTAGACAAATGGCTGCAAATTTCTCAGAAATCAGACAAGGTTTTGATGTAAAAAGACGCGATTGAAATTCATGTCCAACAAACAAATCAATAGGTACGGGCCACCTTAACGCATCAGGTCAAATACAGCCTTAGTTCCATGAAAATATTATGTGGCCACAATTTCGGTGTTAAAATTCGGTACAAAAACCCCTCAAGATCTCTTGAATGCTTGAATGAGAAATATAATTGACTTGCTTCTATGTATGCTCGTTTAGCAACATGTAGGATGAGAAATTCGTAGTTTTCCAGCTCATAGGAAACCGAATAGTCTTTATTGCGAGGCGCTTCCTTTCAAAAACTCCATTTAGAGTTTGATATTTGGTCAAAGTATTGGAGATCAAGCTCAAAATAACAGCCCATTCTGAAGCTCTTATAAGTGTCTAGGTAAATCTCGAGTTAAAAGCTCCATTTTCTATTGTCTCGCTGCTGGAAAAGCCCGTCTCTGAAAGCTGTTTTTGGAGCTGTCCGCCATCTTGCATTCCTAAAGTTCCTGACTGGCGTTCGCTAGCTTCGAACAGTTCGCACTCGCTCAAAGGTGATGAATGAAGGGCATTGTTTCTTACGCTCTTACCCAATCAGGAGCTGTAACACGTGACCGGTTGCGCAAGAATGCCGCATTCTCGTGGACGACGAGAGGAAAAAAAAGAAGAAAAAAAAAGAAACATTTGCAGTTTATAACTCGTTCCCGGCCTAAAGGCCTGGGCACGAGTAATAAATGTCCCAAGATGATGACACTTGGTCTGGACATTGGAAATTTTTGTCCATTTCCTATGATACGACTTAAATACATAGGAAATTGGAATTTCCTATGGTAGAAAATATCAGAGTTTTATTTTATTAACTCTGGAAATATGTAGGAAATCGCATATTCCTATAATAGGAATTGGACAGAATGCGTATTTCCTATACATAGGAAATGGACAGGAAAAAGTTGATGCCAATCCGTTGGGAAAATCTTGCAAACGTTTGAAGGAACTTGCCTAGGGCCTATCGATTTACCTTGTTCATGTGCAATTTTAATTTCTCCTTCTAGTGAGCCATGGATGAGATCAAAAAGAGGACAAAAGATGCTATCTCAAACAACCAGATTGAAGAAGTCAAGAAATTAATCACTGAATTTTGCAATGAAAAAGTTTCTATTAGCAAAGAAGAAGTAAAACAGCTCCTCAATGAATCCCTTTACGACGCAACACGGTTGGTTAGCTTTGAGATAGTGAAAACGTTGGTAAGAAGTGGAGCTGATGTCAATTATGAAGATCCTTTGAAACAATCTGTACTTCTTCAAATTTTAATGTCTGGAACATCTGAAGAAAGTGATGACATTTTGAAATTCCTTCTTCAAAATGGATCGAATATTAACCACAGAAATATTAATGGTCAATCAGACTTCATGTTCCTTATGGCAAGTAGCCGCTTAAATTATCTGTACCTTGTGAGATTTATAGATTTTGTTTGCGAAATTAATGAATCTGACCTACGAACCGGCGGAAGTTATCTTCACCTCGTATCAAGTCGTCCTGATGATGAAAACAAAGGCCTAATAATGAAAAAATTGTTTGAAAAAGGGCTGAAAATAAACGCAAAGGACAACAATGATGACACTCCTCTTCATCTAATGGCAGCCATTGCGGATTGTAACTCAATGCGGTTTTTGGTGGAGAATGGAGCGGATATTAATGCTAGGAATAGACTAGGTGAGACTGCATTGCACTCTCTAGCAAGTAGTAACGAATTTGACGGATTTCAAGAGTCACTGAAGTTTCTTATGGAAATGGGAATCGACATAAATGAAACTGATTTTAACGGAAAAACTGCTATTCACCATGCTCTTATGTCAAAGGACACCGATGAGAAAGCAATAGAAGAGTTTCTTAAACTTGGCATTAAATTAAATGTGAAAGATGTAAATGGACAAAATGAACTGTATGTTGCTGTTGAGAAAGTGGATGCGCAGTTTTCACCGTCAGATTTGGATCGTCGCGCTGGAGTCATTAATTTTCTGGTAAACGCTGGTGTTGACGTCCATGAAAGCGATATGTATGGCGTAACTCCTTTACATCTCGCTACAATGAAAGGCGATCTTGAAATCCTCGTGACATTACTTCATGCTGGTGCGGACGTTATGAAAAAGTCTAACTCGGGGGCAACAGCTCTTCATTGGAGTTGTAGAGCATACAACATGGCGCATGTAATGATTCACTGGTATCTGAACGAAGGCCACGATGTTAATGTCGCTGACATGTATGGTTCAACAGCGCTTCATTGGGCAGTATGGTTCAGACAGAGTTCTGTCTCGCAAAGTTTATTACAGATCGGATCTGATTACACTATCAAAGACGACTCTGGAAATACCCCTGTTAATCTTGCCGAAAAATTGTTTTTTTCTGAATTCTTGGATTTGGTAGCGAACGAGAAGTACAAAGATTTGGAGGGGTTGACTTTGCATGAGCCTTTTATCAAGTGCAGTGACATCGATCCCTTCCATGCATGCCCATTGTTGCGGTATGTACGAAAAGAAGAGGGAGAACTTGATATGGGACAGTATATTGAGCATCTCAAAAAGCATGAAACATCACTTGTCAAATGCGTCAACACATCGTTGGATATTGAAAACATGGGCTTCTTTTATGGCATAGAAGAAAACAATTCTGTTCCAGGAATCATTGAGAACTTAATGCTGTCTCTGAACAAACGAGTTGCAGACCGCAATTCCCTATTTTGTTGTGAATTAAGACTGGCAGGTAGTATGTTTGAGGGAACAAAAGTTGATTTGCCTGATGAATTTGACTACCTGTGGGTTCTTACAGAATTCTGCGAAACTTTCGCACCAGTTGAGTCCCCTTGTTTTCCTGAAAGTTTCGTTAAATTAAGGTTAAGGAAAGAAGCTGATGAGCCTCGCTTCAGGAGGTATCTTACTAAAGAAAATTTCCTGGACAGTCGACTGCTAATACGTGATTTCTACACGACCGTCAACGAAGAGCTCATGAACATATTAAGAGATGAGAAGTGTGGCCAGTTTTCTAGCATGACGTGTTTGAGACTTTTGAATGAAATTTTTTGCACCAATTCTAGCCTCAGCTTTCAGTTTTTTGGAAAAGAGGCTAAATTCTTTCAAGTATCAATTGATGTAGTTCCGACAATTTGGATTCCAGGATGGACGCCACGAGACTTAAAAGCCGTGGAGTCGACAAGACCTGCTGCAGGCGGCGAACACTGCCCAGTGTTTTACGTGATAATCAGAACTCCTGACAGATGTCACGTTGAAGACTTCTCTTTGTACTTTCGTATCTCATACGCATATTTAGAACAGTGCATAATGAGAGAAGTTCCCGAAGTCATTAAAAAGGGTTATATTCTTTTGAAAATTTTAGCAGAGACGGGTTACCTTCCAAAAGTTGTGGATCACGATAATAACAGAACACTAATGCAGTATGTAACAAACTATCACTCGAAGACCTGCTTTTTACACGAGATAGAGTTATGGAGACAAGATGAAGATGACCGGATGTCCATGAAGGATTTGACAGATGCTGAAGAAAAGAGAAACCTTGCATTAATGTGGGCCAAACGAACAATCGATCGTTATAAGAAAAGTGTCCAGAAGAGATTTCTAGCGACAATTTTTGAGCCGAAGAAAAATTTGCTTGGCGTGGAGGGAATGGAAGATGTCATGAGAGAAAGCGAGATCTTTGTTGAAATGGTGAATTTGCTTCAGTATTTAATAGGCACTATGGACCAGGATGAACCCATTCGGCAATCAGTAAAGTCTTGAATGCATAATGAATTCAAGATGTGCTCAACTATTCCTTCATCATTTCTAATAGTCCAGTTGCTAACGACCAAACGCGGTTATTCGCGTCTGATAAAACCATGGAACTTTGTTTGAAAACTTACACCCCCAAATAATTCTGAATATGGGAAGAAGCAGCCCCGAGGCAGAAGCCAACTATGTCATCGATTTGTAAGTAATAACACCACAGGAACTTCAAAATGGGGACCAATGAGCAGCTTCTAGCTTGAACTCAAATCATTGTCGACTTGCATGACCCAGAAGGCACTGCGGAAAATCGAAGATGGCGGAGAGTTTGTGCGAGGACGTGCAAGACTTTGACTTTACAGGAGCCAGAAGTCCGCAGCACGCATTTTGCCGACAGTCCCTAGACGCTGGGCTTACTATTGTCCTAAATACCTCTGGCGTTCTTTCCTCCGGTGTACTCCGGTGAAACACTCTAGAATAATCCAAACATTTTAGCTAAGTCGAGTGCATATATATCTGTATTTATCTGTATGCGCTTAGCTTGCACTTCGCAACCTTCTCGGCGACTAACGCCTACGTTCCGGCTTCGTACTATTAGTCACAAATGGGGTTTTCTGATTTAGCAGCCTTTCCAAAGTTATATCGCCAGACACTAATACCTACAACAAAAAAGGCTTTGTTTTTAACACAATATATTTTGTTCAAGATGTTAGCAACTGTTATTATTGATATTTTAATCATTAAAACCATCGTATATACCTTTTTGGTCATCCGGCTAGCTGCAAGTGCGAAAGGACAGCTTTAGCTGTAGTTCAAGTCTTCCAACGAATTTTTGAAACAATCTTCGTTTCTGGATTAATGAATCCACATTTCATGCCAACAAATAACAAGCACTTAACGGCGCGGTCGACGTCCAAGGTTTTTATGATAAGCAAGTTGTGTTTCATTGACTTGGATCGAATATAAGATGTGAATTAAGAACTGCACAGAGCTGTTTCTGTATAAGGTCCCTCCAAGGGACTGTTCATTTGATGGCAAAAGAGATAGCATTCACAAATATGCAGGTAGTAGCCCACTAGATGGATCCAAACACTGGAACAAGCAAACATACAAGCAAAATACATACACACAGAAACAGCCCAACACCCACTTTCAAGAGAGAAAAAGATGGGCCTGTCCGGGAGTTGAACCCGGGACCTCTCGCACCCTAAGCGAGAATCATACCACTAGACCAACAGGCCATTTGTTAAACGGACACTGAAAAATAAACGTTAATTAGCCATGTATACAATTTGTCTGCGCACGCGAATTTTTGAGCATTCGCAGTGCGTTTTGCACCCGTGTCGGGCGCCCAACGAGTAACAAGTGTGAGCATGTGCTGTTGACATCTATCTGCATTTTGATCCGCCGACAACGAAGAATACGAAGAAACTACAATTTATACCTCGACGAGACTATGCCTCCTGGGGGGGTAGTCTCAAGGATACAATTGACTGTACTTGATACTAAACTCTATTTTGTAAAAAGGTTGACGACCTGACATCTGAATCTAGTGACATCTGAGACTAACTAATTAGCTGCAAATTCTGACATACAAACTCCAATATAAATGTAATTTGTTGTAAAATTTGAATATAAGTTGACTTTTTAGTTGAATTGTGCTTTTTTTTTGGATTATTTCAGCCACGAAAAGCAAAAGCAACCAAGGAGTTTAGATCCAGATGTCAGATCGTCAACTATTACTCCTCCATTCTTGGTTTGCACTGACGTCATCATAAAAATTTTCGGGCTTAATATAGAATATTTTTGAATAAAATGTCTTGCATCTAAAAAAGCAGTTGAAGGTTTGTATCTATACGAAATTTTTAGTCATAAGAATATTTTGATAACGAGATACGAGCGATTAAATATCTTCATTGTTTGGTGTGAAATGTATGGGTCCGCCATCTTGGTGCACAACCTTTGTACACCAACATGGCGGACAGTAAAACGAGGGACCAAAATCACGTTAATATCGCTATAATTCGTGTTTTCTATTCAGATATTCACCAAAACAAACTTATTTATCACTTACAAAGTTAAAGTCGTATGTTTTGAATCACATTTGCCTATATTTCTGCGTCTTTACGATATACGTGACAGTGTTGCGTGACAGAAATTGACTCGCAATAAATCGAAAACCATTCATCGAAAGAACTCAGTTTTTTGTGTGAGGACTTTTCTTAATGATATAAATAAAATATCTAGGAAACAGTTTCGTGTGATGAATAGTTTAGATTTTAGCTTTTCGATGACGTCACATGCAAACCAAGAATAGGAGTCATCGTTGAGCTAACTTGGGACCAAAAACACGCCATAAAAACACGTCTTTATTGCCATGAACACAACACTACTGCTTCTTGTCGATGTCGATCGATGATAGTCGAGGTAGATATAGCGGTTTTCTACACAAAATTATTACAATTTCTGATGTTATATCGATATCGGTTTACAATTAATAAAACTAATTAATGACTGTATCCTTACCGGACTGTGTGGCTCTTAACTCAACGAATTAATCTGTGATCTCTTCGATCCATTACTCGATCGTACAACGTAGTACAACGACTCCATGTAAGGACGACTTCTAATGTCCTGAGGTTTATAGGGGTATATCATAGTCCGTCGCGTAGTGTCCTGACAAACTATACTTAGTAAGGACAACTTCTCAATTATTGGATGAGGTCGATCGAGCAGGATATGGGGAATTATTAAGGCCGAGGGATTGTGTTATCTGCCGAAGCCGAATATCCTACGAGAAACGAATTCAATAATTGTTTTATATTATTTTTTGAAAATAATTATTTCTCAGTTGTGCTTTGTTGACAAGAATACATGTTGTTGTTGTTTTCCCGCTTTTGGCATGAACCGCATAAATTAGCGTGACGTCATACCGCAAGCTTATTTTTCCATATATTCGAGAAAATTACGTCATAACTTCGAATAATGGTTTTCAACATTTTCATAAATTTGGGCAAATTTGGGCAGCTAGAATTACTATGGTAATTTATCCGGTGGCTCTTAGCCAATCAAAACTCTTGAATTATTTTCAAAATATAATATATTGTCCTGAGCTTTCTTAGTAAGGACAACTTCTCCTGTGCTTTTGTGATGGTGCGCAATACAATACGTGTACCTATAGCGATTGTAGTTAGTGTAGCACCTGTAGTAAGTGTAGTATCTGTAGCACTGAGGGGTTGTACTAGTAGTAGGAGTAGGTGTAGTTTTTGTAGTTGGTGTAGCACCCGTTGTAGGTGTAGTATGTCTAGTATCTGTAGTACCTGTAGTATCTGTAGTAGCCCTAGTACAGCAGTTCCCATAGTAGGCAGTTTACACGTAGTAGCTGTAGTACTTGTAGATGTAGTTTCTGTAGTTCGTGTAGTACTTGTATTATCTGTAGTACGTTTAGTATCTGTAGTACGTGTAGTACCTGTAGCACATGTAGTAGGAAGGCTGTGTACTTGTAGTAGGTGTAGCATTTGTAGTAGGTGTAGTGGTTGTAGTTGGTGTAGCATACATGGCAAGCGTAGTAGTATCTGTAGTACCTATAGTTAGTGTAGTACCAGTAGTAAGTGTAGCTGCATGTAGTCAGTGCATGTGGTACATGTAGTCAGTGTAGTATCTGTAGTAGGGTGTAGTAGGTGTAGTATATGTAGTATATGTAGCACCTGTAGGAGGTGTGGTATCTGTATTGCAGTTCCATTAGTAAGTGTAGCACATGTCAGTGTAGTATCTGTAGTCAGTGTAGTATCTGTACTGACCTGTTGTATGGTGTAGTATCTATAGTATCTGTAAAGCCTGTAGTAGGTGTTATACCTGTAGCGTAGTTCCAGTAGTAAGTGTGGTACATGTAGTACCTGCAGACTAGTATCTATATATATAGTATATGTAGTAGCTGTAGTAGGTTTTACTGAGCACTGATGGAGAGAGGGGTAAAGAGCGCACCGTCGGCTTCCTGGGAAACGTAACCAGCTTAACTAGCGCTGGAAGAACTACCGACTCTAAATATTGTGCTTTATCTTAACCTTTTAAATTGTCAACATGTAGCGTTTTACTGAAATGGAAGTCGACGTTACTCGATCGGAGGGATTATGGCCAAAGAAGCAGAGTAAAGAAAATTCAAAAGAAAACAGATCCCTAATTCGACCTATAGAGGCTTTTTCTCTCTCTTTCCCTGGCGGCCTTTGCGCAAGCGCGTTCGCATTCTCACTCCTCCCAACCAAACCTTTATTTGAGTTATTATTACATTTTGAGTAGCCATTACCATAGGTTCTGTTTCCGTAAAAGCTCCCAAAAAAGTGAGGGAAATCCAGGTCTATCAGGGGAGTAGCCAGGAGTTTCGTGCGACTGTTTACCCAGGTGGAGGAACAGTTTATACAGTATACACAAGCTAAAAATATACCTTTCGCTTGAATTTAAACTTTAAAAAATAGTGTCTTGATTAACTTGGCAATTGTTTAGCGGGGCAATTGCAAAACGCATAAAAAACGCACGATATTCGATCGCACATTTAAGAAATATAGAGAAATTAAACGATATCCATATATTAATAATCATGAATATTAATCAATCTCAATATATTTATGAACGATCCAAAATAGTTAAAAAAGTTATGGTAAAAACATCAGTATCCGTAGCAAGACAATAAGTAGTCAGGATATTCAGGTAAAAAAAGAAAAAGTTAGAAAAAGAGCGAAAAAAAGAAAAAAGAAAAAGGATTCGCCTCCAACGCGACTCGAACCTGTTTGATATGCACCCCCCGGACACAAAGTAGAAATGATTATTTAACTGAAAAATAAAGGAAAAATTAAATTATGGGACGATTCTCCCGAGACATTCAAGGAAGCTGAGACATCGAATCGACTTACGTTACGGATGAAGATTTCGGCCACATCCACGCTATCCCGGTGCTACATAAAACAGTTGTCTTGGCCCGAAGGCCAGGGAGGGAGACGATATCCAGACCCTAATCCATACCTTTAGATATCACCTTAGACCGCTGCGCTACCTAGACACTTAATACTTTTAATGTCTAATTGGGGTAGTCTATTCGGCGAAGTTTCATTATGATGCTAATATGTTTGTCCCAAATCTTTGGGGACATAGAGGAACCGATCAAAATGGAGTATTTTGAAGAATGATCAACAAAGTTGCGTTAACAATATGCATTTTAGATCCATCGAGCTCCTTTGTATTAAGTGAAGAAGTTCATTATGCTGTATTTTAGTATGGATCTTTATTTTCTACTGGCTGGATGAAGGTTTGCAACTGGTAATCACATTTGCTATTTAGGAGTAGCAGCAGATCTCGATGATTATCCAGACAAAGGGCGAAGATTTGAAATGTCAGCAAAGTTATAAGTATCTCGTTTACAAATATCTTAACTCAACTGAAAGTTGTACATTTAGAGATTTAATAAACTTTATCACTTAGGGTTTCATCAGTTGTATTTTCAAGTCTAGTTGGGCAAGAGGACAAGAAAATCTCGTGAAACCCTAACCCTAATCTGCTGAGTCTCTGTTAGCGTAGGGAATCCCGTACTGATAAAGAACTTGTGCCAGCGCCAAAGACACGAGCTTTTAAAGCATATGTCTGTAAGTTGTTCTTGCTCAAATTCTTAATAGAAATATCATTTTGTAGCAAAACCGCACGTAAGAACTTGTTAAACGAGTTTTACTTTTTCTTACACTTACGATTTCAAGTGATTGCAAGGGGAAACTAGAAGGAAGGGGGAGTGATTGGGGAGGGGAGGGGAGGAGAAGTTGTTAATCCACGTCCCCTGGAATTCCCCTAGCTATGTTCGTGGGGACATTTACTCCTTTGCAATTGGTCTTTGGCACTAACGGCGGAATGGGTTCTGAATGTCAAATGTTCCTGAAATGCCTTGCTGAGAAGCTTTCAAGAAAGAATGGGGAGTCGTATGCCGTGGTGATTACGTGGTTAAGAACTCGTTTGTCCTTTGAAATACTAAGATCCGTCCACACAAGCGTTAGAGGCTCTAGAGTGCCGGCCTTTTCATAATAATAACAGTGACTCCATAGCCCGGGGGGGAGGGGTACTTGAGTAACTTAACCAGGATTTGGGTGGGGATGTTCCGCTGGGGTCCTAAAACGGTTACCCTGTTTATGACAGAAAAACTCAAACTACCATACCCTGTTTATGAGAAAGTATAATAATGCAGAATGTAATGTACTTATTTGTTTGTAATGTAGACGAGTTTTATAACGAGTTTGTCGCGATCGTGATCGAACAATTAACGATAAATATGGCTTCTAGACTGATCGTTACCGTTGTGGCTAGCTAAAGACTAAGGTTGATGAGAAAGCTGCTACCCTGAAAATGACAAGAAGCTCAAAAAATTGCAAAAAGGATACCCTGTTTATGACAGGGAACTCGAAAAACCATACCCTGTTCAGCGGATCATCCCCGTATAGTATATATATGGGAGTACCCCCCGGGCTCCATAGGAGACTTTACTTAAAAATTTATTAGATTTTTTCAATATTTTTTAGTATATACACGTATATATTTTTTCTTCCTTATTTTTACCAATATACTAGGAGTTATTAATATTATATTTCTGAAATTTTAGAGTGACGTGTCTATATTAGATTTTATTGTTTAGATATATGGCCTGAAGGTACTGAATATAGGTCCACTCTAGTTGTTATAAATTTTATATATAGTACACAGCCTTCCTACTATACAGGTGCTACAGGTACTACACGTACTACAGATACTACACGTACTACAGATATATACTACAAGTACTAAACACGAACTGCAGAAACTACACCTACTACAAGTACTACACCTACTACGTGTACACTGCCTACTATGGGAACTACTGTACTAGGGCTACTACAGATACTACAGGTACTAAAGAGGAGGAGGCAGCTTGGCCGAGTGGTCAGTGCGTTGGTCTCGCAATCTGGCGGTCCCAGGTTCGATTCCCGCTCTGGCCACTAGCTGAGACTGAGTTTGTTCCAATTTCGATTAGTTCAAACTCAGTTTCTCGGCCATGCTTGTAATATAGCCAACTGGTTCACCTCCTTGCCAGTTGGGATTCTTAGCTACTTTATGTTGTTATTATATTTCATTTCATTTCAGTTCATTTTAACCGCATTTGATTATATACATATAGATATTTGCGGTATATAAATCTTTATTATTATTATATTAGATACTAGACATACTACACCTACAACGGGTGCTACACCAACTACAACCACTACACCTACTCTTACTACCCTACTTCTAGTACAACCCCTGCTACAGATACTACACTTACTACAGGTGCTACACTAATTACAATCGCTATATCTACTTTAGGTACAGAAGGGAGAGAAGGTTCTACCCTTTAGATGCTACACAGATAACCCAATCTTCGATCGATATATTCCAATATAGAACTTTATCGAAAATAAAATAAATCACATCTTTTACCTGTATTTTAGTGTTCTATTGCATTCTTTGTGGTTTTTGGATGGTTTGGTGCACTTTAAGGCGATTTAGAGGAGGAAAGGGGAATGCATTGCATTTCCCAAAGCAGTCAGTTTGTCCAGGATCGTTGTTGACATCATTCTTTGTCCTCATTTTTTTGCATTTTCGTTTCTTTATCTATATTTGGATTTGAGGCCAGTAACCAAATGGCCTCATAGAGGTCTATTTTTTTTTAAACAGGTATACAAGTCCTTCAAGGATCAAAGAAAATTAACTGTTTGGTGACTGATGCTTCTCAGAGATAATGTCCTGTACTTTGGGAGAGATGACATTTTCATCAGAAGGAAAACCATGCATCGTTTCCATAACCCAAGATGCTCTACTACAACTTCAAAAAGTTGTGTGAAGAGTTGGACCGACAAAGCACAAAAGTAGGTAGATAGGTAGGTAATACTTTATTTAAACACGCTTGCCCCGTCAACTAGCGCTGGTTTTCACAAGGGGCGTATGGATTACAAAAAATAAAAATAAAAATAGATTAATTAATATCTAGATAAATATGGCAATTACTATTATAAAATGACTATATATCATACTAAATTAAAAATCTTAGAAATAAAGATGAATTTATTGTTTTAAGTAAAATGAAAACTAAGGAATACCAGGTGAGTGGCAATTTGAGATTTAAATAAATCTAAAGTTTCGTAGTTTTTCAGGGAGCTTATTCCACAGTTTAACCCCATCATAAGAAAAGCTCCTTCTCCCGCTCTCTGTTTTAGGAAGAGGTAACTGCAGCAGGGTATCGGAACCCCTTAAGTTATAATTTGTAACATCTTGTTTCTTAGTAAAATGGCGCGCTAGGCACTTTGTAAAAAGTAGCGCCTACGTACTGTTTTTGATGTTACGGAAAATAGCTGTACGAAAACAACAGCTTTGTTTCAGCCAGATTTGTTTGTTTGTTTGTCTTTTTGTTTTATGTTTGTTTGTTTTCGTTATGGAACGCCCGCCGAGTCTTAATATCGGTGTCGAACAATGTCGAACACAATCAATTATCTTTGGGATTCCTGTGGCCTGGCAACATAAGAGGCGGTCAGCGGACATTGGTTACTAGGCAACAGCACTAAACGAAGAGTTCATCAAGATTTTTCAACATGGCGCATAAGTACGATTTACTTCTAGTAAAAACACAAACAGACGACAAGAAAAGACACAAACCCTGGTTAGTAAGAAACTATAGACTTAATATTTTTATCGTCAATCTTTGTAGAATGTGTAAAATGTTTTTATCTTGTTGTAGGTACAGAGAAAGATTAGAAACGAAGTACGTCAAGCCAAGGAAAAAACGAGGAACGTCAGATACATTGGTAGGATCACAATGGACATTCTTGCAGAAAGGATCTGATGATTTTAGAGATGGGCTACCGCCTGAAGCTTTTTATAACTATGTAAAAAGGGTAGGTTCCTTGAACTCTCTGCTACACCTCGTATACACATGTATTTAGCCTTCGTTTAGTAACTCTAATTTTATTTAATAACTCAAGGCCAAAAATATGTTAACAAATAATAGCTAGGCCCTAACACTTATGTTGATTTAGGGTCTAGGCATTAAGAGCCCTTAGAAAGAAATATATGTATAAATATAATTTAATAACTATAACAAATAAGGAAATTTATTTATCTCAAATGCACAAATAAACATTGTATTGTATTGGTATTGTACTAATAGTAAGCTAACTTATATCATGAAGATGAACACTTTGGAAATATGTTGTACTTGTAGGACGATTTAGGATTTGGACCAACAATTACTGGATCTCAAGAAAGTGTCGATAAAAAGAAAAGACCAAAGAAGTTTACAAAAACAGAAGCAATATTTTCAAAGTAAGAATAATAATTATTCTTTAATTATTAAAGATTGGCTTCTCCAATTGTTGAAACCCATTTTGAACCTGAGGTAGGCTCGCTCCATTCACCAACACCCTGCCTTGTCCATATATAATGCACACAAAATTTATTACATGCATGGGAAATAAACCAGCCCAGTAATTAAGTTGAGATCTTGGTATTCTAGATTAACGTATGATCTCAGCAAACTAAGCCAGCCCACTTTAAAGCCAGCTCACTTAATATTGTCTATAAGTTAATCTTTGCATGTTTTTTTTGTGCAGTGTCACACAAAGTTAACTGTATTAATCTTGAGTATTTTGCAAAAAAAGCCAGTCACAAACAGTTTTTTGTTCATGTTTGCAGGTATATGCATTTATGGTGTCCAAATATTTTGATCAACCTCTGATGATAATCTACAGCAATATGATAATGAATAGTCAAAACTTGTAACTTGTTTAGACTATTCATTATCATATCGCTGTAGATTATCATCAGAGGATGATCAAAATATTTGAACACCACAAATTATACATGTAACAGAAAACATGAACAAAAAACTTCTTCTCATCCTTTCTTTCATACATGTATTTCAACTATATGCCCAATTCATCATCTTGAATATTTTATTACAAGGGTATTACCATTACAACAGCAAAGAAGAGAACATGTAGAAGATATAGAGTATAACCTTACCCAGCATCCTTTGGCATTGTTTCCTCACTTGGAAGAGTCTTTACCCCCAGATGTAAGTACATTATAAGAATTTGTTTGAACTCCAGTGATATATGACACACTAAAATATGTGCCTTATCTTTGCATTTTGATTGAAAAATTGAAAAATGACATGGGATGTCACAGACTTTCTTCATCCATGAAAATGATCTAAAGCAAATTTAAAGCCTATATTTATACAAAGAAATTTTTGCTATTACATCCCCTTGGATGCCACACATACTGAACAATTTTTTGACCAAGTGCCCCCCCCCCCCCCCCCCCCACCCACCACCCCCAACATATCTAACATATCAGTTGTGCTTGATATTTGTAGGTTTTTGAAGACGTTGTTGAAGTTTTAGACCCAGAAATGAATATTGACAGTGATGCAGAAGAAGACTCATTTAATGAGGTACAGACTACAGTCAGGGTCCCCTATACCCCATTGCAAAATGAGATCACACAAAAATATTTGGTCTTTTCACGCGTCATGGATAATTCAAAAACCTCTTTCACATTCACAAAAAAATCAAAAGTTGCTTTCACGTGGACGCAAAAAGATTTACCTTAAATCACATTTCACGTCAAACTAAATCAGCCATTCACGTTTCACGCAAAAGGTATATGGGGGGGACCCTGTAGAGTGTATGCATGCAAGGGGCTGGGTGGGACGCTGGGTGGTTCATCCTTTGATTTGATAATCATATTTTGGTCAATATTTTGGGTTAGTTGCCCTAATTAACTGGAGTGTTAGTGCGGGGGTTGTCCAATACACAAGAATCGAGTCAATTCGTAAATAGTGGTTTACGATTCGTAACAGATCATAAACTTCATTGATATGCACAACAGATTGTGAAGTTTATTAATATGCTCAAATCATGAATAATCACACCAAAGGGTCTTGCTAATTAGTTCATGGTAAATCATAATGTTCAGTTTCTACTACGCTGTGGGTAGCCTGTGGTTCTTTAAATATATTTGACATCTCATTTCATTATCGATTCGTGCATCTCATTTTTCAATTTGTGTAAATGGTTAGTCCATGGTGTTGGGCTTCCTGTCCCACTCCCTTAGAATGCCATTGACTAAATGCTGGTCAAAGGGCGGGGCCTGTCGATTTGTACGATTCATAGGAATCATATGATTTATAAAAAGGGTTTACGAATTATGCATCTCATTATCAATTTCGTGTACATGGTTAGTGTGTGTTGGGCTTCCTGTCTCGCCGCTATTTAGAATATCACAGACTTAGTGCTGGTCAAAGGGGTATGATTCATAAGAAGAGTTTACGAATCGGGTATCTCATTATTGAGTCATATAAATGGTTAGTCTATGGTGTTGGGCTTCCTGTCCTGCCACCCTTTAGAATCACAGACTTAGTGTTGGTCAAAGGGGGCTTATTTGTATGATTGTGGACTTTATGAATATGTATGCCTGCCTTATGGAGTAAATTCTGCCCCAGCAATTTTCCAATGTGCTATGGAAAGTACAATGAAGGGCCTACCTGGTGTCAGTGTGTACATGGATGACATTCTCGTAACAGGTAAAGATGATGAGGAACACCTGTCAAATCTGCAAGGAGCCTTAGCAAGACTTCAAGAGAAGGGCCTGAAACTTCAAAAATCCAAATGTAAATTCCTTCTGAAAGAAGTGGAGTACCTTGGCTACAAAATTTCTGGAGCAGGTATTCAGCCAACAGAATCAAAGGTGAGAGCAATACGTGAAGCACCAGCTCCAACAAAATGTTACTACGCTCGTTCATTGGAATGGTTAATTACTATGCAAGATTTCTGCCAAACCTTGCTCACAATTTAGCACCCCTATATGACCTTCTAGCTAAGGATGCAATGTGATCATGGGAAAAAGAAACAAGAATTTGCTTTCAGAAAGATCAAAGAACTTATGTCTGAAGATACTTTACTGGAACACTATAATGCTGAAGCAGAAACTGTACTTGAATGCGATGCCTCTGCTACAGGGATTGGAGCAGTACTAATACAGCGTACATTAGATGGAAAACTGAAACCAACCAGTGGTGTTTGCCTCAAGACGCCTTACATCTGCTGAGTGATGCTGAGAGAGGATATGCACAAATAGATAGAGAAGCCTTGGCCATAGTCTTCGGGGTGAAGAAAGTTTGACAATATCTACTAGGAAAGACTTTGAACCCCGGCCCCCAGATTTCCAAATCCAAATCCCCGGCCACCAGATATGTTCATGGAGTTTGCACTCCACTTAAAACTTAAAAGTATTCACTTGAAAACATTTTAGTTTTTCAGAATTGTACGTACATTTTTTATTAAAAAGAAATACCTTTTACTCGTATAGAAACTTCAATTTAACAGCTCAGTCTCAAATTCGTTTGCCGGAATCAGCTAGTAATGCGTCAATGTATATAAAACATATATATTTGACAGTAAATATAATATTCATTCAAAAAGACATGCTACAATCATCACAGTAATGAAAACGTCGTACTTCGCACAGACGTCTTTTCTTGCCAAAAGTATCCTCGCGGCTGATCTCTCTCAACGAACGTGAAAGAGTCCACTCACCCTTAAAATCCTGGATAGCGGGAGGCCATTTTCAGCCTACATCATACCATAGCAAATTAACGCCTTCAGAAAGAAGAATGAAACGGAAGCCTTTGTCGCTTTCATTCAACCCTTCAATAGCTTGCACTGTTCTACTAACATTCTCCGGTATTATTGTAGTCTCTATACAAGTCGACCATTTTTATTCTTTTATGAGGTTAAGTGGATTTTTTTCGCAATTCTTATACAGGGGAGCACCCCAAGATCAGTGCTCATGTATTTTAACAGTTATTTAGAAGTTAATTCGTAGAAAAGAAAAGCAAGCAAGCAAACAAACAAACAAAAGCAATCAAAGAAACAAAAAACACAGCAAATTCAGACTAAACTTTCGTCCAAATATACACCTATTTCAAAAAAGGTTGTCACCGCTAAGTTAAGAGCGATAGGCGATAGGTAACAGGTCATTCCAAGACCGCAAAGCACTATTGATTTCTAATTGATTTACATATGAATAGCCAAATATTTGATGGAAGAGTTAAAGAAAGATTTAGGATGGCTTAATTAAGAAATCAATAGTGCTTTGCGGTCTTGGAATGACCTATTACCTATCGCTCTTAGCGGTGACAACCTTTTTTGAAATAGGTGTATGTGAAAACGCGGAAATAATCCGCAAATTTTGTCGTTAGGCATGAGTGTAACTGTGTTTATACAGAAACTTGTAAAGCCATGCGCATTTGTAGTCATGAAGTATTAATATATGCCTAATAATGCTGTGCTGAAAAGATAATGTGATATGTCCTCGCGAAAATCGCAAACTAAACTTACTGCCATTTCGAAGCCATTTACGCGCATGCGTACAATGTTTACTGCAGATCCCACACGGCTTAGTATTTGCGTTGCTTTATCATCCTCAATATTCTGGTTGTCCCCATCTCTGCATGGATATTACGTAGTGACTCATATTGCAAATCATCTTAGCTTTGTTTGATTTAAATGACTTAGCTCACTAATTTTAGGAACTGCATGACCTCAGCAATAATTTTAACTACAGTGATTTCAACAAACCCGTGAAATAGTTATTAGACTAATAATAGACACTGTAGATCTTTTTACTATTGTTTTCTTTTGTTTTTATTAAACTATTACACACTAGCTATTAGTTTTTGTTTCGCAGTTGTTTTGAAATCACTCTATTTTACTTTTTGATAAATTGAGAAATATAACTTAATATCACCGGAAATAACTCTGATATCTATCACTTAGGTATCTTAGCACGCGTCGGCCAGTTTGTGATTTCCAAATTTACCTAAAGCTCGTTAAACTCTTTTGTATACAGCTATTTCAAATATCGTTGAATACTGAATTCTTCATTCTGCATACTGAATAGTGCATTCCAAGACTTACAAATTTCATTTTTGATCATTTCCATTGTCGTTTTGAGGGGGAGGGGGAGGGAAAGGAAGGGGAGGTGGAGGGGAGGGCGTTCTCTCCCCCTCCCCTCCCCTTCCTTTTCCTTCCCCTCTTCTCCCCCCTCCCTTTCCCTCCCCCCAGAGAGCCTGTTCACAGGCTAATTTAACTCATCTTACATGAAAAATTCAATTCATTATAGAGCATCTGTTCTCTGGAACAAATTCAGCGTTCATAAAAACTCGTCAAGTATAAATAGTTTCAAGAACTCGCTCATAAAATCAAATGACTTTGATGACGTTAAGTTTAATAGCTTAACAAATCAATGCAAACCAAATAACGATGAGAATTATGTATATTTTTAGAATTCAAATTTTGATTTTAACTTATCATTATTTAGTGAAAACAAAGAAACATATTTTAAAGTAAATATGTAGATTTTACAGTTTTACACAACTTTAACATTTATTTATTCAGTAAATTATTTGTAGTTCAGTATTTCGATTATTTCATATTGTTCTTTATGTTATACACGTGCTGTATAGCTTTAAAAACTAAGCGTGTTTAAATAAAGGTTATTCTTATTCTTATTCTTATTCTTATTCTTATTCTTACTCTTACTCTTACTCTTACTCTTACTCTTACTCTTACTCTTACTCTTACTCTTACTCTTACTCTTACTCTTACTCTTACTCTTACTCTTACTCTTACTCTTACTCTTACTCTTACTCTTACTCTTATTCTTATTCTTATTCTTATTCTTATTCTTATTCTTATTCTTATTCTTATTTAAACGATTAAGTGGTTCTTGCCATACCTAAAGCATAAAGTCCATATTACCTTACATAACCTCTAGAAAATATGAAGATCTCTTCTTGCTTTCAATCATTCAGCGTGTCCTTCCCTCGTAAAAAAACTCTCATCATATTGTCTTACTGGCTTTGCGAATTCCATCATCATATATGGCAACTCGTCATCTTGATCGATGATTTTTCTTGGTAGAGGACGATGCAAACTCTCTTGTTCAACTTCGTTTAGACCGGTATCGTTTAGACCGGTATTGGTAGCGGCTTCGAGGGGCTGTTTCTTCTTGAAAATGCGCCACAAATTTGGAACCGCTAAGCCAAACAAATTCCTCCTCTTTTTCGTCTTGTTTTTCTTTTCTTCTCTAGGTTCTTCTTGAGTGGAAGAACATGGCCCTCTCTCAATCGTAACAGCGTGGCTACCCTTAAAATCTCGTTTAACTCCGTTTAGAACAGTTTTAGTAGCTTTGTTACTTTGGCTGGTTTTTCTTGGTTCATTACTTGGCAAATCAACGCTCGTGAACATGGTCGTTTCTGTGCCGTTGTTTTTCTCTAGGGATATCGTGTTTTCCTCCTGCTCAACGCTCGTTGACGCTTTTTCCTGCTTGTTTGATGCCGCTCTTTCTAAAATTGAGTTTCTCAAATTCCCAAAAAGGCTTTTCCTCTCTTCTTTCTTCTTCGGGATAGAGTTTTCTCCGGCAAGAAACATGATGCACAGTACGGAGTGAGAAGAGGCTGTGAAGTAGTCTCTTGCAATAATAATCGCGTGGAATGGCAGCGCAAGTCCTTAGTAACTACTCCGATATCCAAAATATAGAAGACGTCATTTGCAATGTAATCATTTACGCCCTTAATTACGGGAAAGTAAATGAACGATGCTCGACGTCAAGAAATTACGAATAGTGAATGGTTTCCATAGTAACATCCGTACTAACAATTGACGAATTTCGAATTCCTTAGTAACGATGACGTCCGGAAGGAAGTATCTAGAATCTAATCTCACAGCAACAACATCAGCGCGTTTTCATAAGTTGTCCAATTCTAAAAGTTGGTCGGTAAACACAGAAGGGAGAACCATTAGGGGGGTCGGAGGATTTTGGGGTGTGATCACTTGATTTTATGTCATATTTTGTCCATGACTATTCTACGAATATCACTTTGGTATGGCTGGTTTTGATTATTACTTATCAACTCAGGCCCGTAGGCTGCATTCTGAACGGGGTGGTTCGTTTCGGAATTAGGGTGGACCAATTTTCTATTAAGAATAATGCTAATTCTGAGAACAAGCAGAACATTTTCAGAAACCATTTACAATAACGGCATTATGCGAGCGCGAAGCGCGAGCCGCTCGGCCAAAAGCAAGGCAAGAAAGTAACTAACAAACGACATTTCTGTTTCAGTAAATGAGAAGTTATTGAAAACATATATACGGCGAGTTTCGGATTTTGTAATAAATATTAATTGCGATCGAGCGCGAAGGGCGAGGCCCTCGGCGAAAGACAGTGAAGTAGTATCAAACCCAGAAATGTTCAAAGATCTTCAGTTATATACTATCTGAAAAACCGTCACGTACAATGTTCTTCTCTAATGGAAATGTAATGACAGTTTTTCGTCTAAGACGAGTTTTCAACCCGACTTTCCCGTCGTTTTGGCCAGAAAAAAATCGACGAGTTTCCCGTCCAAACGATATTCCCGTCTCTAATATGAATTCAGCAATCTTATAGAGTTGGGTTTCAGCAGACTGAAATACTGTAATAAGATTCTTAGCTTCGAGCGCGTAGCGCGAGCTGCTTGGCTAAAACAAGAACGGAAAGTAACCTCCCACCCCCCACCCCCGCCTGCGGACCTGCAACTTATCACACATATTAAAGAACAATCTTTGTTATAATTTGCGATCGTCAGCTTCGCTTCGTCTCAACACGAATCAATAATGAGATGCACAGATCGTAAAGACCATTCACGTATGAATCGACACGAATCGTACGAGTCACAACCGCAATAGCCACAGACTGACCAAGCAGTGCAAAATGAGATAAGAACCACTGGAAGACCACACATTTCTTATCAAGGATGATGTTTAATTTTAAAGAGGATATAAAAATATGCATAATTTGTGCATATAAATAAGATTCACAGTGCATATCAATAAGATTCACAATCTCTGCATATCAATGAGGTTCACGACGTTACGAATCGTAAACTCACCAGTTATGAATCGACTCGATCGTCTGTATTGGAGATGTCTGGTTAGTGCATGGAGAGGTTGCAGGACCTTAACATTTTATCAAGTTTTATGATAACAGTTGCCAAAATTAGACAACAGGATGTACAAATGCAAGGTTATATTAGCCTCAATTTGAGGCATTTATAAATATTGATGAAAAAAAAAATACACTTATTACAGGGGCGTATCCAGAATATTTCAAAGGGGGGGTCACACTTTCCATTTTCCTCCAAAGGGGGGTCACACTTCCAATTTCTCAATCTTTCTCCAGTCAGATTCTTTTATTTCTATCATCTTTTTGTTTTCAAAGGGGGGTCACGGGCACCCCAGGACCCCCTGGATATGCTCCTGCATTATATTAATTGTTGACCATGGTTTTAATCCTTGGATGGGTCATTTTGAAAAAAGAGGCTAACCCTGTATAAATGAGTCATGACAAGAAGCTCTAGCAAATGTAAATTAGACTATCATGCAATGAGGTCATAATCCAGTAGCCTTTTTGCTCAGGAAAGGCTGCTGATCAGACAGGCCACAGCAAAGTATTCTAACTTGATCTTTAAATTTAGAGATTTGCTCTTGGTCACCCTAAAATATGCTGTTATTTTGTAGCCCACCAAAGTCTAATAGCTTTGGTTTATGACTAACATTGAAATTCGAAGACATGCAACTTTGAGAACAAGGGCATAATATCATTATGTTTTATTGATCAACAGGATTCTCCTCATCCCAGTGTTATTGAAAGTGAGAGATCTAGACAACCTTCATTTAGAGAAAGTCAGGTATGTCATTTACATGAGCATATAATTTCCTAGTCCTCATTATTTACATTCAATATTTTGATTTGCTTTTAGTCGGCAAAGAGTATGGAGTCTGGAAAACAAAGGTAAGCATGCAACAATAATCTAATAGCAGACCAACAAAATGCTATTAGATTATTAATATATCCAAACATTGCTGCTGCATTGCATGTGACAGCAGTTGCACCATGCATTCATCTTTGCAACAGTTGCACACAACTGGCTTGAAGGCCTGCACACATGGGAAAACTTTTCCTGCAACTTTTTACTGCAACACTGTGCACATAACACAGTTGCACCATGTGTCCACCCTTGCAAGAGGTTGTGCAACAATTGCAGGTGTAGAAGTGACTTAAACTACTTAATCTGCAATTTTTTCTGTGTCGTGTGCAACATTGTAGGGATGGACACACCTTGCAGAAAAAGTTGTAGTGTGTTTGGGCCTTTATGATGTTATTTGAGCCAAACCTGTAAGAAACTTGCCTGGACAGCTTAACCTTTTAAGTATAAAAAGAAAAATATAAAGCTAACTAAAGACACAAATTTGAAGTGTGTTTGGAGACAAGGAAAGAAAAGCAACATATAGATGGCTTCCTAAACAAGAAGATGTACAAAAAGAAGAAAAAATCAAAGCAAGTAGGAAAAAAGCAGATTCTCCAACATCTGTAAGTATTGTACACAAAAAAGAATTATTGTTGAAACACATTTTATACTCTCAGATGATAAACTTAATGAACAAGAGGCTGACCACTCCTCTCCAATAAATTGAAACACTTGCAATGACTGATTGCAACACATTATATTAGCTGAGGTCTCATCAAAACTAGTTACCTCACTCTTAGCAATGGTGGTCAACATTGTAGCCATTGTGAGTCAACTGTGGTTCAATGTTGTGATGAGACCACTGTCATTGTCTGACCACTATAACAACCATCACCTAAAAGGCCAGACTTTTAAGTCAGACTAACAAAATGTGTGTGATTCAAATACAGGATACACAAATTCAAGATGTAACAAGAGACTTTTGTAACTGGGTAGCTGGACTGGTAAGGACATTACGATATAATTTGTAGAATGCTCACAGTACATCAGGGCCTGGTTGTTTGAAATATAATTAGTGCAAACCCAGGATTAAATCGAAATAGAATCACCGACTTTAACCCAGGATTTAAACCTTAATCACCCTTTGAACAACCCAACCCAAAACTGATAAGACATTTTACTATGTTAGGGTGGAGAAAGTAACAACATTGAGGAGTCAACAGTGATGTCATTATTTGCAAGTGGATATGAAACAAAGGTATACAATACTAGAAAGATTAATTGATTTTATTAACAAAATAGTGCATTGTTGATTTTAGTAATTTAATGAATGTATTATTGTTGCAGCCTGCCCTGTCTGTGCCAATTCATGTTGTGGAACTCACTAATGTTCCACCTGAGCTGAGAATTACTACTGGTACACCCACCACCAAACCAAGTGATGCTAAAACACCAGTTAAAGATACTGGTAGCAGGGTATGTGTTCAACATCCATATTCAACAGTGTCATAAATCCATCATTAATTATATCCAAAGAGAATCACTGTCTTTAACCCAGGATTTAAACTTTGATCACCCTTTGTACAACCCAACCCAAAACTGATAAGACATTCAACAGTGCCATAAATCCAACATCAGTAGGGAAATAGAATGAGCCTCAGTTGACAAGAAACCTTATTTTTGCTTACACACACATCGTCTGACTGATTAGTCCCAGGACCATTTATACAAGTGAAAATAAGTGCATGTTATCTTAGACAATTTCTCAATTAATTATATAGGTACCTCTAAATCACAAATTGCCAACAGATAGACTTTTCTTTAATTTTTGTTAACTGTCCAATTTTTCTTAAATTGGACACTTTGGTTGTTTTACCCCTGAGCAGAAAAATTAAAAGGTCAGGCAAACAAAAAATATGTGATTTAGAGGTACCTATATAATTAATAAGTAATAGGACTCTATGCTGTCCAATTTGAAAATAATTAGACTCAGAAAATTACTCTGACTGCCAAATTGGACTCGGCCTGCAGCCTCGCCCAATTTTGACAGTCCTCGGAATTTTCTTCATCTAATTATTTTCAAATTGGACAGCATGGAGTCCTATTACATATACAAATTAGATACAATTTCTTCATATGAACACACTTTTTGTCCTAAAACACAAACAATTCTGAACAGTTTAGAATCCTGTTCAACACTGCATGTTTGTCTTAGAATAATAGTGCTGATATATGGAGAGGTTTGTGTCTTTAAATTCTGCCTTAGGTAAGACACATCCCACCTTGTAGCACGTAATTTCACCAGTCTAATAGTCAGTGATCATTCCCACAGGGTTCCCAAAAATACACTCCTAGCTGGGTCAAGGTAAAGTATGGCGCTTGGTATTTAAACCCTAAAACATGGAAACCAAGATCGAAAGACGAACCTTTACAAGATCCTAAAGAACAACAAGACAAAACACTGTCAGAATCCAAGAAAAAGAGTCAAAAACTGGTAAGGTCTTTAAAACTGACATGGTGAAAATCCAGTGCCAAACCTTTTGCATGCCGTTTGGCACTTTATTTTTGTGGGTTCTGATTTTTTCATGATACCGCTAAAATTTGCTTTGCAAAAAATTACTCCAGAATTATCATACATAATTTATTTGCAAAATGTCTCTTTTTCAAAACCAAACCAAATTACCTTAAAAACACACAAATATACAGCAAACAGTGACTAAATTGTGCTACAAGGTGTAAAAAAATGTGAGACATGATGAAGTCCCAAAAATTAATTCCCATCAAGGGGAAAAAACAATCTTTGTCAGTTGCAAAAATTTCCGAAATAATGCTATGAATTGCTAATCCACAAAATTAAACTCCCTCAAAATTAAAGTGCCACACGGTGAGTTTCATTAGTTTGTAATGAGAAAAACGTTTTCAGTACAATACTGGTATCTCCAGCATATATGTCATATTTGTTTTGTGACATTACCTTTGGAACTTTATCGTTATTATTTGTTGAAGTTTCGACCAAGGAGATTTTGTACGGTTACGGTAAAGCTACAGTTACGGCAAAGCTACGGTTATTGTAATTACGGTTAAGTTAGGTTACTGTAGAGGTACGATAAATTTACGGTACAGATGAAAGGTGTACCGTACAAGTCCAAGTCCTACGATATTACTGGAATTTTCATAATTATACGAACTCTGACCTTCAAACAGTCCGTTGGAATTTGGTTTTTAGTTTCCGCCCATTTCAAACAAACAACCAAAAAAATACTCATAAACATCCCTAAAATCCCATCAAATGACTTAATATGATCTTTAGACGATCTGTAAAGCTAAATATAATTTTGGTATTAGTTAAATCTACGTATTTTTGATTTTTAATTTTGATGGACGGAAGCTAATTTGGCAAAAACCACTTGAGTGTTTAGATGTCCGAGTTCGCATGATTTTGAAAATTGCAGTAATTTAACAAGGTGACAAAAACGAAGCCCTTATCGAAGTCCTCACTTCCAAATTGTTTTCTGTTATTCAGGATACTGTACTAGCAACAATGCATGGAGCCAAGGCATTCAAGGACTTTGTGGATAAGAAAAGTACACGAGTACCCGAGTTTTTGCAAGTAGTTGAACAACAGGGTCAACAAAATCAAATAGAAAACTTGTTAAAGGAGGTTACGAGTAAATCACCCGAATTAGATGCCAAGATGGAAAAAAGAAAATCTATAGCTACTGTTGTAACACAAAGTTGACAGAATCATTGTACATTGATGTAAAATACATAAAATTCGTTGAAAAATACAATAAATGGACTTGTTAATTTATTGCAACATAAAATAGACAAGCAACTACAACAATAGCTATTGCACTAAGTAAGATATCTCGTTTGTGAGTCATTATCCACCATGGTTCGACTACTTCTTCTTCTTGTTTTCTGGGGCGACGTTTTTTGCCCCGCCTGTTTCGTTCAAACAACTCCATCTCTTCCTGAAATCCCAAGGTTTAGAAATATCAAATACGTTGAAGAATGAATACTTTTGCCCGAGGCCCGGAAATACCATGTACCTGTTTCTATTTATCAAGTAGACAACAGAAAGTTGCGCGCCCATGGCGTTATAGACGCACGAGAGAAAATATAAAGAACGATCAACAAACGTAAGAGTGGCACGAGGCGTAGTGCGACTCTAGTTAGTTTATTAAGAGTTCTTTACATTTTCTCAAGTGCGTCTATAACGCAATGGGCAAGCGTCTTTCTGTTGTCTAATTGATTTATAACAGAGCCTAGAACGTTAAAAACGGAGCCGTGCAGCCCATGGGGAATTATATAATAATTGGCATATTACGCGCGCTCTGATTGGTCTAACAACCATGTGTGATTAGAGTACACACACATAGATGGCGTCATCGAATCTTACGCGCGCTCTGATTGGTTGGAATGTTTCGATAAATATTATATAAAACAGATAGATTCCATTTTTCCGTGCGTCTGTACTCTAATCGATGCACAGAAGACGTCAAAATGTGGTGAGAACAACAGTCACGCCACTCGACTTCGTCTCGTGGCGTACTTTTTTGTTCTCACCGCATTTTGACGTCATCTGTGCATCGATTAGAGTACAGACGCACGGAAAAATGGAATCTATTTGTTAAATAGTTCATAAATTTTTCAACCAATCAGAGCGCGCGTTGTATGTGTCGCCATCTTAAAAACGAACGATTTGAAAAAGACGACGAAGATAGTGCGCGCGCAGTGCAGCCCATGGGCAACTTAACAAATAGATTCCATTTTTCCGTGCGTCTGTACTCTAATCGATGCACAGATGACGTCAAAATGCGGTGAGAACAAAAAAGTACGCCACGAGACGAAGTCGAGTGGCGTGACTGTTGTTCTCACCACATTTTGACGTCTTCTGTGCATCGGTTAGAGTACAGACGCACGGAAAAATGGAATCTATCTGTTTTATATAATATTTATCGAAACATTCCAACCAATCAGAGCGCGCGTAAGATTCGATGACGCCATCTATGTGTGTGTACTCTAATCACACATGGTTGTTCGACCAATCAGAGCGCGCGTAATATGCCAATTATTATATAATAGTCGATAGCTTTCTGGCCAATCAGAGCGCGCGTAAGATTATCCAGCGCTTTCCTTAGTTTTGAAGGGCATCAAGTAGGGATTCCAAATAAACATATTTCAAAATATATACAGAAATAATTGGCGAAAAGCCATATAAGTTATTCTACACAGATTATATGCAGTAACCCCAACCACCACACACACACATACACACCAACGACATAAGCAGAAGCAAGACCAACAAACACAGGCTGGGTAAAAAAATGCAACACTGAGTCCTTATGAAATCCTGATTTCACAAAACTTTTACACCGGTAGCTTTGTATGAAACAATCAATGAAATGCAGTATGTCAATGATCTGAAGCTTCTGTTCGCCGTGTGTTCATAATTTGCTGCTAATAGCCGATTTGCATGATGGCGTCATTTGACTACAACTACCAGAATGCTTTACGAATTTTCTTTCTTATTCAGATTTGTTTTCCCTCTTGAGGATAGTTAAACAATTGGTACTAATTAATTTACAAAAGAAAGTGGGCAAAGCATTCTGGTAGCTGTAGTCAAATGACGGCATCATGCAAATGGCCTATTCAGAGAGAAAGAAAATTCAACCTTTTGCTGACGCAATTCCTCCTCAGTTTTCTTCGCTTTCTCTTTTTCTTCCTGCTGTTCACGTTGTCTTTTGAGATCTTCACATTCTTGGTCACATTGTAAAGATATTTCTCCTGACTGCACCAAACTACATGGATAATCCTGCAGCAAAAAATATTAAGAACGTTTTCAACAAACACAGTGGATTCACATATTTTGTCTACATTTTTGCTCATTAGTATAGTTGAACTTTTATTTACCCTAAAACCAAGAAAACGGAAAATTTCATATTATCACATTTTCAGACATTCTCTTTCAATCTTCTTTAACACGATTGATGACCGCTAATGAGCAAACATTTCAACAAAAACTTGTATTTCCAGTGTGCTTGTTTCTTTGGTGGAAAAGTTATCATTTTCTTAAAAACAGATCAGGTAATGAAACTGTATTCATGACGGAACACTCACAAATTCAATAATTATCAATTGCTCCAGAACAGAGCGCGTAATGCAATTCTATTCATGACCGAAGCATTACAAACTCAATAAATTTTCATTTGCTTCAGAACAGAGCGTGTAATGAAATTGTATTCATGACGAAACAATGTAAAACTCAATAAATTGTCATTTGTTTCAAAACAGAGCGGCGAATAAGATTGTATTCATGACGGAACAATCACTAAGAAGACAAGTGTGATAAGGCTGACGTTTCGATGCCGAACTAGCATATCATCAAAGCAAATTAGTTTAGTTTAGTTTAGTTTAATTGAATTCGTCAAGCAAACATTTACATACAATAACAAGGAAAAAATATAAAAGTAACTTCAACATACATGCTATAAATTACATCAACGAATGTTCTGCTGACAGGTAAAAATAACAGGACGAGAGTCCCAATTGACAATTTTTACCCCCCAAAAATAAAACATAAACTTAAATCCTTACAAACACTAAATGATTAGATAAAGTGCCTATGTAGCTGTAGCTATGAATCTATCCAGGTGAACGGTGAACACGGCGTGCAAAGCATTATTGGACAAAATGAACGGCCCTGGTCCCCAGGTCCCTTGATGAACAAGCAAAATATCAGAAAAATTATTTCTGAAAGCTTTTAATCACATAAATTAGCAAAAGAGTTTGAAAGAAGTCTCCCTTTAATTTTTGACTGTTCCTGTCGCTTTGCCATCGTTTTATCAGCGATCAAAACTGTGTCACGCAATACCGTCACGATATGTTGAAGGAGCAAGAACTTATCATTCTGCGAAAATATTTCACTCCTAAAGTTAATGAGCGAATATATGTTTATGCATTTAAGAAAGATTTAGCCTAAAATATGAAAATAAGCTGTTGGTATCGTCATTTTAACGCTCAGTGTTTTGGCTGTTTTCTTTCTTATCAAACAATACGTGATTTTGAGAGTTGACCGAGGCGAGCGTGTTGATAGTGCGAGTCTCCCAAAGGAAATCGGTTTACAAACAGAATATCGTGCTTAACAGCACAGTAAATAAGGGCTATGATTTTAAAAATGAGTTTTTTCGATATGGAAGTATACTTGAGGGTTTTGGCGAGTCTACAACTGCATGAATTTGCTAATAACTTTAATTTTATATTTATCAACTGAACGGAATAATTAACTTAAGTACAGTACACAATGCCAAATAAAAAGTTTATCATAAAAACTTACAAACATTTGTACAACAATAACTTACACGTTAGACTCAGGAAGAAGACTAAATTTACAGTTGTTCACCACAAATCTTGATTGAAAACAATTTATTATAAACTCCAGTTGCAAAATGGTGGATTCTCATACTCGTCGACCGTGAAGTAAGTAGCCTGGGGACGAGGGCCGTTCGCAAAAATACTGAACGCGCTCTGATTGGTTGAAAATAAAATCTCCGTTCACCTGGTGGAGGACGGTACAGAGTTCTTATAGTAACAAGGTGTCCCAAGGGTGAACAGTTATGAAAACACTTTTGCTCTTACAGAATCTGATTGGATATTGAGTGTTGGTCTCAATTTACGAATAAAATAATGTTATTCACGACCGAACAATTAAAAACTGTATAATTTATCATTTCCTTCAGAACACAGCGGCGAATAAGATTCTATTCATGACTAAAATATAACAACTGAATAAATTATCATTTCTTTCAGAGTAAGCGGCGAAAAAGATTGTATTAATGACGAAACAATCACAAACTGAATAAATTATCAATTGCTTCAGAAAAGACCGCGTAATGAAATTCTATTCATGTCCGAAGAATCACAAACTGATTAATTCTCATTTTCATCACAACAGAAGGGCGAATTAAGATTGTATTTATGACGGAACAATTACAAACTGAATAAATTCTCATTTGCTTCAGAACAGAGCGCGTAATGAAATTCTAATGAAATGACATAAGAATAGCATGTATACAATTTGTCTGCGCATGTCTGTGTTTTGGGCTTGAAATTCATTTGCATATCGAATGCAAGAAATTTTATGTTGACACGGAATATTTGGCTGGCTATCTCGTTCTTCAAAATTATGTTCAACTACCGAAATACTGAGACAACTAAAACATGAGCAGTCTACCTACCGCTAGTGCGCTGGGGATAATTATCCAAACTGAAGGCACTCCAGATGGGAAAATATCACGCGTCAAAGTCAGTAGAAAGTTGTGAGAAGGACCAGAACTCCGCACTTTCGAGTTATAATGTTGGCGTTGAATTCATGTATAAGGTAAATTTAGTAATGGATGTCATTACCAACATGGTACTGTGTGAATTGGATCCAATAAGAGTACTCTGCACTTCACTGATTGTTGAATAATTAGCCATGTTTACTGGAATCTCGTACTTTTTCGCGCAAAATTCTTGCAATTATTTTACATCTGTGACAGCGCCCCCCAGCAAAATTATTTAATAATACGTTTTTTCCATGCTTCGTTCTTGTAAAACAGAGCTTTCTTGCTGGAAACTCCTGGTCCCTCCATGTGATTTCAAGCAATGTTTACAGCCGGGTTCAAGTCTTGTTAAAATTGACCTAAATTCGGTAGCCTATATTTTATAATCTGCAACATTTATCTAGAAGTTAATGACCTATTTTTATACATTGTGAGGCATACAGTTTGTGCCGTATGAAGCAGCGTTATACTTTATAAAAGAGCAATAAATTCATCGCTGAAATTTGCATGCAAACAACGTGCTTGGAAACACGTTCACAAAAATGCTTTAGATCACATGTAGGGACCACGAGTTTGGACTAAAAAAGCTCAGTTTTGCAAGAAAGAAACGTGGAAAAAGCGGATTACTAAATAAATTAGCTGGGGGGCGCAGTCTAAGATGTAAAATTTTGAAAGTGAATTGTAAAAATTTTGAGCGAAAAAGTACGAGATTCCAGTAAACATGGCTAATTATTCAACGATCGATGGAGTCTAAAATACCCTTATCTGGTCTAATGTACACAGTAACTTGTTGTTAATGGCTTCCACTGCTTAACGTACCTTACATATAAATTTAGTGCCCACAATATTACTCGAAAGTGCGGAGTTCTGGTTCTTCTCACAACTTTCTACTGACTTTGACGCGTGATATTTTCCCATCTGGAGTGCCTTCAGTTTGGATAATTATCCACGGCGCACTAGCGGTAGGTAGACTGCTCATGTTTTAGTTGTCTCAGCATTTCGGTAGTTGAACATATTAAATTTTGAAGAACGAGATAGCCAGCCAAATATTCCGTGTCAACATAAAATTTCTTGCATTCGATATGCAAATGAATTTCAAGCCCAAAACACAGACATGCGCAGACAAATTGTATACATGCTCATAAGAATCACAAACTGAATAATTTTCATTTTCATCACAATAGAACGTAGTCCAGACCCAGGCCTCTTTTTACCCCGCTCCGCTTCGGTAAAACAGAGTCCAGAAGAACTTGCATGCGCATGCGTTACATGAACCAATCAGACACCATAGACACCATACAGTTTTGGTGTGACCTGGTTACAAGGCCTTTCGACAAGTCATACAGGGCTTGGAATTGCTCCAATTTGGGCAAAAACGTGTGCTTCGTACAAGTAAAGGCAAACTTAACTGCTTCAATAAATTTGTTTTCAAAATAAAATTCTATTCATGACAGAAGAATCACCAACTGAATAAATTCTCATTTGCTTTTTAACAGAGCACGTAATGAAATTCTATTTATGACGGAACAATTACAAACTGAATAAATTATCATTTGCTTCAGAACACAGCGCATAATGAAATTCGATTTATGACGGAACAATTACAAACTGAATAAATTCTCAATTGCTTCACAACACAGCGCCAAATGAAATTCTATTCATGACAGAAGAATCACAAACTGAATAAATTATCATTTGCTTTAAAACACAGCGCGTAATGAAATTCTCTTCATGATGGAACAATTACAAACTGAATAAATTCTCATTTGCTTCAGAACACAGCGCGTAATAAAATTGTATACATGACGGAACAATTACAAACTGAATAAATTATCATTTGCTTCAGAACACAGCGCGTAATAAAATTCTATTCATAACGGAACAATTACAAACTGAATAAATTATCATTTGCTTCAGAACACAGCGCGTAATAAAATTCTATTCATAACGGAACAATTACAAACTGAATAAATTATCATTTGCCTCAGAACACAGCGCGTAATGAAATTCTCTTCATGACCGAACAATTACAAACTGAATAAATTATCATTTGCTTCAGAACACAGCGCATAATGAAATTCTATTTATGAAGGAACAATTACAAACTGAATAAATTATCATTTGCGTCAGAACAGAGCGCGTAATAAAATTCTATTCATGACGGAATAATTACTGAATAAGTTCTCATTTGCTTCAGAACGCAGCGTGTAATGAAATTCTATTCATGACAGAAGAATCACAAACTGAATGATTTTCATTTTCATCACAATAGAACAGCGAATTAAATTGTATTTATGACGGAACAATTACAAATTGAATAAATTGTCATTTGCTTCAGAACACAGCGCGTAAGGAAATGCTATTGATGACGGAACAATCACAAACTGAATAAATTATCATTTGCTTCAGAACAAAGCGTGGAATAAAAGTCTATTCATGACGGAACAATTACAAACTGAATAAATTATCATTTGCTTCAGAAGAGAGCGCGTAATGAAATTGTATTCATGATGGAACAATTACAAACTTAATTATATCCATTTCGAAATCACTGGTGATTTCTGCAATCTGATTGGTTAAAAAGTGTGCTATTAATTCCTAAATTGCATCCTTTTGCTTCATTAATCGCATCATTTTTTCCAACCAATCACGAAACAGTGTCGTTTATTATCAGCCAATCATATACAAGAATCAAAAAAGCCATTTGATTGCTGTCAAGCTGTGGGATTTTTTTCCTTGAACCTGTTATCACATTTTTGTTAAAAAAGTAGAGCAAAAAAGTTGAGATTTCAAAATGGATATAATTAAGTGGTAATTAAACTTCGTGTCGTGCAATTTTGGGCCAGAAATCATACTCGTGATTATCAAACTCCCGCTACGCGGTCGTGCAGTTTTGTAATCACTCGTATGATTTCGGCCCAAATTGCACTCCACTCAGTTTAATTACCATTATTAATAAATTATCATTTGCTTCAGAACACAGCGCGTAATGAAATTCTATTCATGACGGAATAATTACAAACTTATTGAATAGTAATGAATAAGCTTCATCCACGTTTGTAAATTTTTAATTTACCGAGCTTTCGTGCAATTTGCACATCTTCAGGGCAACTGAATATAAAAATTACAATTGTTTCATTTGTTTACGATTGTGCCTACACGAACTTACTTTCAACCAATAGAAAACAACTAGTATATACGTAACAATCAAAACCTAAACGGAAACTATATGCGCGCGCTATGCTCACTATGATTGAGAGAAATAATAGAAAAATATACACTGAATAGACAGGAGCCCATTACTAGTAATGGGCTCCTGAAATATATAAATAAACAAATAAATAAATAGAATAAATAGGATAAAATGAACAATAGAATGAATGAATAATTAAATAAACAAAAGACTAAAATTAGGACTTAATGATAGGAGCATAGCACTCAGGGAGAACTCTCCCATTGTCCCTATTAAATATAGAGTTCTTATTCTTAAAGATTTCAAAAGATTTTTAAATTTCCAGCATAGGATATCCAACGGTCATTCGTTGTAAATTGCCTGATGAGTGTGGGTAAAACCATACGAAACAGGTCTGTAGCAATAAATCAATGGATCAAATTCAAAGCTTGTAGCTCAAAAATGTATATATAATTTGCTCCTTTTATGTTGAGCACTATGAAAAATTATTCTTCAATATTACGTTTATGTATAACGCTCCTGACATAGTAGAGCACTTTTAAGAATGGATTTTCAAGCGAAAAACTTTGGATACTCTACCAAAAACATCCCATTAGCTGGAAAAAGTACCTACCTCCGAACACTAATACAGAAAACGGAATCACTCATCCAACGCATGCGATGGAAAGCGTACTTCTTTTTAAACCCGAACAACACAAGCGAAACGAAAGAAACATACGGATTCAAGTCTAAACGGTCAGCACCTCATATAATGGAACTTAGTGAATTTGAAGACTCTATGCTTAAAACAATCCAATCTATAGAATTCAAAACCAACAACAACCTTAACAAACTTCAACGAGTAATAAACAAAGACCTCGAAGAGTTGCGAGAAGATAACCATGTATACGTCAAAGCCGATAAAACAACTAACTACTACAAGACAAAACCCGAAGACTATAGAAAACTCCTTGATAAAAATGTGACAAAATCATACAAGAAAACCGAACCTACAACGACAAATATTATAAACAGTAAAGATAAAGACATCGCAACGAACTTACATTTAGATGACAGAATTGAGATAACATCACCAAAAGACCCGTTCATCACGCTAAAAGATCACAAACCTGACTTTAACAACAAACCAACTTGTAGACTAATCAACCCAACCAAGTCTGAAATTGGAATAGTTAGCAAACAAATACTAGACAAGATAAATCAAGAAATTATAAAATCAACAAATGTTAACCTTTGGAAAAGCACTAATGACACGATAAATTGGTTTAAAACGATACCGGAAAAGAACCAGCACGCATTTATCACATTTGATGTATGTGACTTTTACCCGTCGATAACTGAGGACTTGCTTACAAAAGCGCTAAACTACGCATCAAATTTTACTAATATCACCCAACAAGACAAAGACATCATTATCCACGCAAAAAGATCACTACTCCATCACCAACATTCCCCATGGACAAAACGAGACACGACAAACATGTTTGATGTGACAATGGGATCATATGACGGCGCCGAGACATGCGAACTCATTGGACTCTACATACTTTCGTTACTGGACCCTACACTTAAGAACAAGGCTGGCCTATACAGAGACGATGGACTAATAGCTTGTAGATCTACACCACAAGAGATAGAAAGAACAAAGAAACGGATAACAAAAATCTTTAAAGACAACAAGCTAAAAATAACAATTGACGCGAACAAAAAAATCGTGAACTTCCTTGACGTAACCTTTAACCTAACTAATGGGACTTACAAGCCATACATGAAGCCTAATAATAAACTCCTTTACGTCCACAACCAAAGTAACCATCCACCTCTACTACTAAAAAACATACCACTGAATATAAATAAACGACTAAGTAATATTTCCTCTAACGAAGAAGTCTTCAATGAAACTATCCCGCCTTATCAAAAAGCACTAGACGAAAGTGGCTACAACCACAAATTAACATTTAAACCGCAAATTAATGGAACAACGAAAGCTAGAAAAAACCGAAAACGCAACATAACTTGGTACAACCCACCCTGGAACTCTAATGTTAAGACTAACCTTGGGAGAAAATTCCTCAACACAGTTAACAAATGCTTCACAAAAGACCACCCCCTACACAAGATTTTTAACAAGAATACTTTAAAGCTAAGCTACTCATGTATGCCCAATGTGAAGAATATAATCGACTCCCACAACAAAAGCAAAATCTCAAGTAGAATCAGCACAACCGGCGAACAACAAGAACCAAAATGTAACTGCAGAAAAAAACTCGACTGCCCCCTTAATGGAAACTGCCAACAAACTGGCGTAATATACCAAGCCACAGTAACTACAGACACATCAACGGAAACATACGTAGGACTCGCTACTAACTTCAAGGAAAGATATAGAAACCACCTGACCTCCTTCAAACACAGTAAGAAAAGAAATGCCACAGAACTATCTAAACATATTTGGGAACAGAAAGACAAAAATAGAAAATTCAATGTGACGTGGAAAATACTTAAAAGAAGCCAACCATATAATAATGAAAACAAGAAATGCAATCTATGTTTAAACGAAAAATTTATCATAATTTGTAAGAAACACCTATCTACCCTGAACAAACGCAACGAACTCGCAAGTCCATGTCCCCACAGAAATAAATACACGCTTAGGAATTTCTATGTAACCTGATATATGTAACCTAGCAACTAGTCTCTTTTAAATTTCCAGCATAGGATATCCAACGGTCATTCGTTGTAAATTGCCTGATGAGTGTGGGTAAAACCATACGAAACAGGTCTGTAGCAATAAATCAATGGATCAAATTCAAAGCTTGTAGCTCAAAAATGTATATAGAGTTCTTATTCTTAGATATGAGGCAAGCCTCAGTCCATTTACGTTGATGCCATCGTTGTTCATTAGCGAGGATGGATATGTCATCCCAAGCCATACTGTGATTTTCTTTGTAGCAATGTTCAGCTAAAGCAGAATTTTCAAGTTTAGCTAACCTTACGCTGGTCTTATGTTCTTTCACTCTTGTGGACAAGGCTCTTTTTGTCTCACCTATGTAGACCAGATCACAATCGGCGCATGGTATACCATAAACTACACCAGTTTTCTTCTCCTTGGGGATAACATCTTTAGGTCTTGATAACGACTTTCGTAGAGTGGACAAAGGCTTGACTACTGTTCTAATGCAATTGCTTCTCAAAACGCGTTCAATTCTCTCAGTAACACCTGATACATAGGGTAGAGTGGCGAACCCTTTCCATTCGACGTCATTGTCGTTGATACGTTGTTTAACTTTAGTGTGTTTCTTGAGGAATGACTGAGGATAACCATTTCTTCGAAGCGCTTCGTTAATATGTTGGCGTTCTTACAAACTTAATAAATTATCATTTGCTGCAAAACAGAGCGCGTAATGAAATTCTATTCATGACGGAAGAATCACAAACTGAATAAATTATCATTTGCTTCAAAACAGAGCGCGTAATGAAATTGTATTCATGACGGAACAATTAGAAACTGAATAAATTATCACTTGCTTCAGAACGGAACACGTATTGAGTAATAAACAATTGTTTCTTGTTGTTTTTGTTGCCTTTGCTATTTTTATAAATTATATATATAAATCTGCTTTACCAAATAAAAGTATGTATGTACGTATGTATTTCTTTGTGTAATAGCGCTATGTCGGGTTTCGAATGAGCCCGAGTAACAAAGCTTGCTCCCAAACGTCGTCTTGGTGATTTTCTACACCGGCTTGTTTGACGACCGTAACACAGACTTAGACTCGGTCTACCAAAGGTCAGGTAGCCGGTAGCAGGTAACCGAGTAATAAAGTAGCCTTTTGTCCAAGGGTTGGACCGTACCTAACAACCTTTTCGGGAGGTTAAACAGCAAAGACAAACGAACAAACTTACTTTCTTGATACGTTTACAAGGACATCTAAGATAAGTTTTCTTGTTACACTTGTCAGCGTTAGGACAAGAACCAGGGTGACAGTCCGCAGAACAACGATGACCACATGGTAGGTTTTTAGGACAACGGTTTTTACATGACATTAATTCGTCTCTTTTCTCTTTGTTGGATGACATCCAGTCGCTGTACACAATAAAGACGATTTTTTATTGAATGAAGAATTAAGAATTGTATGGCTACTTTAGGCCTACGTCTCCATCAATTAATCAGAATAAATTTGAAAATGCTTATTTTTCCTAAAATAGCGTTTTTCTTTTGTCTGAGGCGCAAAATTAGTATGTAAGTGTTTGATACTCAAAGTGTATGATACGGGACACCTCCAGTCGGGACATGGGTGTTTTACCATTTACCCGAGTCAAGTTTCCCGCTCTTCTTTGTTGGAAGACGCGCGAATTTCCAAGCACCCTATGGTTTCATCTATTTTCAGTTAATCGGTTGATTAAAAACCTCCAGGAAAAACAACAAGGATCCCTAAAAGATGATAAGTTGCTTACCTACACTGGATGTAGACAGCCATAAGTTGACAGTGGCACTGTTTTTTGATCATCTGTTTGCATTGTGGACATTCTCCTATGATCAGAACAGTATTAAATCATTAGTCTCCCTCGCAGCCGTGTTTAGCCTCAACGCTCCCTCGGAAAAACGAGGGAACGTTGCGTGACGAGGCTAAACACGTCTGCGAGGGAGACTATTAAATCATTAGAATAACTGAAGTAAAAGAAATCAGGTTTATGCATCAAGTACCATCTTAAAACTATATCGGGAGACGTAAGCTGAGTTGGAATAATTTGGACAACATAATCATATAACTTATCACGCAACATTCATGCATTTCAATAGTCCGCTTCACAGTTCTCTGCGCCATCTTGAAAGGTAGCCATGCCTTTGCATCGAAGCGAGACGAACTGTGAGCTTGCAATGATAGAGACCTGTGAATAATTGTCTTAGGTGTTAAAAAGGGTATCTATCATTGTACGCTCACCGTTCGTCTCGCTTCGATGTAAAGGCACGGCTACCTTTCAAGATGGCGCAGGGAACTGTGAAGCGGACTATTGTACAACGAATGTTGATCCGCTATTAGCATTTCGTGTGCAACGTGTGCAACAACGTTGCATGTCTAACAACTTTGCGCGACATATTGCACAATCTTGCTGTTTGTATTTTTTTGACGGGTTAGTAAGCAAGCAATGAAGATAATTTTCAGGTCTTTCCAGACACCAGCATCCACGTACCTGGATGACATGGTCGTATACAGTTATGACTACAGCCACGTGGTTTGCTGCATGGTTCTTCGCATACTTGACATTCTTGACCAGCCTAACAACAATACGATCAACATCATTCATCTTATTTCTTCAACCATTTAACATTTATTTACTGGGACAGAGGGAAACAATTAACACTTATTATAACATAGCTACAATAAAGCGCGCGCTCTGATTGGCTAATTTACCGTGGACCATTTCACGATGGACGCACGCTCACGTCAGATTTTCTCTTTTCTCGAAAAAATGTTATAGTTTTTTCATTGCTTTAGACGGCAAAAGCTCCCAAAAACTCAAAAACAAACCTTGAAAAACCTACATTCAAGTAACCAATGCCATGACAGTAAGTTGTTAACCTCAGGTGATTTAATTTTCGCGGAGCAGCTAAAATTAAAAGTCTTTTGTACATCAAGCTATTTTCGATAGAGTCGGAAATTTTGAATAAATGCTTTCGGAAAACACCTTGGAAGGGATACAAAAAAGCTAGTGTTTGTTCGGTGTAAACGTCTAAATGCAGCCAGAATAAATTTTATGTACTTCTAGAGAAATATAAATAGATAAAAACAAACAAACAAACTAAATAGTGATCACTATGATATAAACGCATTGAACTTTTATAGCAAGACTTGTCATTAAGCTCTTTAGTAGAAAATGTGAAGTTGTAAGCTTCACAAAAACTATTCAAAATCTTACAGCATGAGCTTAATTGTGAAACAAAAAACAGTTTTTTCTTTTTTCATTGATTGTCTTTTATTGACAAATACTTTGGTATGCTGAAGGAGAAGATAAATCTAGAAAAGCATAAGCTTAACAAAATCTCACAAGTTCGATCAAAATTGGAATGAGAAGCTACATCAAAAATATCAGATATAGAAAATTACAGTAAATCTACCTTCAAAGGATTCCTCCATTCTACTCAAGAATGCTTGAATATTTGACCACTGAACAATATTCTTCCACAAGCTAATGATGTCGATCCAATATTTGTAAGCTTCGACAAAATACTTGTTGCTCTACTCGGTTTTCTTCCACTCGTGGAATTTCAGAAACTAAAGTGACAGGAAGCACGACAAACCATCGAAAGTTGACGACAAAAATTCTCCAAAAGCCTGTGTAGTTTTTCTCTAGATGTTGTCTTTCCATTCTTCTAACTTCTGGTTTAACAAAATAGTTTTTCTAATAGTTCAGGACCAGTTTCTAGTTTTGAACAAATGACAACACGGCTCACAACACTGATCCGACGGGAGTATTCAGTTTCCAAACTACTGAATCGATGTAATTACGTTTTTACAACACTTGATACTAATCTCGCGATCTGATTGGTTGATTAGAGTGTGTCAATAAGAGGACAGACACACTGCTGACGCGTTTTGGCGCGCGCGCTCGTTCTGTTGCCCCATTTGAAAAGGATTTTTTAACTTTTATCTCAAATAATTGTTGTAAAAAACGAATTGAAGATGGTTTTGAGTTGTCTGTCCTCTTATTGACACACTCTTGACGCCATAAAATGTTCAAAACTTTGCAGTGAAATCACTCGCTGCACTCGTGATTCCACTTGAATTTTGAACATTTTATGACGTCAAGAGTGTGTAAATAAGAGGACAGACAACTCAAAACCATCTTCAATTTGTTAACTTTTTCATCGATATTGTGAAGCCTTGAAAGATCGAGTCCAAGTACACACCTTTGTAATACTATTTCCATGAGGTCTAAATGATATTTTCTGGTATATTTTAGATTATAAACTCGCTAGTGAACGAACTCAAGGCAGTTGTTGTCGCCGCCACAATTTACAAAGCCGGCACTTTGTTTTCGCGCGCTTTGTCAATCGTGGAGTGTGGTGAGAATTTTGTATTTGATCAACAAATTCGCGTTTTCATATTGTGGCTATGTTATAAAAGAAATGGTTCACGCTTAGCGTGCGTCCATCGTGAAATGGATGCACTTGGGAGGTTGCCTAAGCACTCAAGAAGCTAGAGTCGCACTCGGCTAACGCCTCGTGCGACTCTTACGCTTCTTTCGTGCTTAGCAACCTCCCGCGTGCATCCATTTCACGATGGACGCACGCTAAGCGTGAACCATTTCTTTATTGACTGGGACCGAGGGAAATAGTATGTTTTGTGGTCCCGAGACCGCCAATGTTTCCAGAGGCGGAGCCGAGGGAAACATTGGCGGTCGAGGAACCACAAAACATACTGCTTTCCCGAGGTCCCAGTCAATAAGTGTTTTGTTATATACCAACTGTCAAAGAACAAAATAAAAAGCAAAACGTCGCTGCCTACAGTTAAAGTTATTTAATCAAAATTCACACAAAACTGACCTTTTCTCACACATAGTTTTTCGGAGAATTGTTTCTGGTTAGTTATCATCTTTTTCTCGGAATAAATGTCGTATATTGGTCTTAAGTTTTGCCTCAAGCATGTCCGAATGAATGAATTTGTAAACGCGCGCTGCCAAAAACGCGCCTTCAAAGCTCAATCAACTTCCGGTTTTGTTATTACCGGTCAATAAAACTCACTGTTGCCCGCTGAGAGTTGTTGCTGGGGAAACAGCAAAATTTGTTGACGTTCACGTGATGCGCTCTCGCCCAATCAGAGCACGGAAAAAATTGACTTTGACAGACTTTTTTTTTAGACTTTTTTATTGATTTTGCACTATATTACAGATTTATATAATTGTTAATAATATACATAAACCAGAATAATTAAGAAATAGAAATTTATAGAACATATAAAGTTTGTGCACAGTAGCCGAAGTAGCAGAGCTTTCGTGTCGGCTACTGATACTATTAAATAAATATATATATATATATATGATTTATGGAGTGGAGAGCAGAAATATATATATATATATGTATGTATATTTATAAGGGATTTATACAGAATAATTTGTACAGTTAAATACTTGTTCAGGGATCAGAGCATATCAGAATTCACAATGAGTAAGTTGTTCTTAATTTTGCAAGTCAATAAGAAATTTTTTAAGTTGTTTTTTGAAAGTAGAGAAGGACGATATTGTTTTGAGATGTTTAGGGACAGTTTCCCACACTACTGAAGAAAGATATTTAAAAGTGAACTTGTCATAGTTAGTTCGACTTGATGGTCTAAATAAATTTTTGTTTGAAGAATATCTAGTATTGTGAGTATGTACCTCATGGGCAGGAGTAATATAACTGTCAGAGAATACAGTTGGAACAGTTGAGTTGCAGTTTACTAGCTTATACGTAAATAACGCTACTTTTTCTTTGAGTATGCTATCAAATCTTAGTATGTCCAGAAGCTTATAAAAATGTCCAACTTTTTCTCTTTTGTTCAGAAAAAATATACATCTTATACACTGATTTTGTCTGCTGTTTAATTTAACCAGCGCGCTTTTGTAGGTATTTCCCCAACTCATGATGCCATAGATAAAATAAGGATAAATGAGAGCATAATATAAACTTAACAGCGTTTTAATGGTGACGTAATGTCTTAGCTTGAAAAGGATACCTATATTTTTTGATACTTTTTGACTGACATGAGAAATTTGTTTATGCCAATTTAAGTTTTCATCAATAAAGATACCTAAATATTTTACATAAGGTTTACGCTCAATGTTTTGTATGTTGATTTGGCTAACTTTTTTGGTTGGAGCAGCTATAATCATATAGTTTGATTTGCTCAGGTTTATTGATAACTTGTTAATGTGACAGTAATTGAAAACATGATTTAGTTCTTCATTCATAATTTTTTCGAGAGCACCGGGATTTTCGCAAGAGAAAAAAATGTTTGTATCGTCTGCGAAAAGCCTGAATGATAATTTATTTGAACAATTGGGTAAGTCGTTTATATATAGTAGAAATAATAATGGGCCTAAGGTGGATCCTTGAGGAACACCACAGACCATATTTAAACGGTCAGATTCGCAATTTCCGATTTTGACATATTGCTTTCTGTTTTGTAGATAGCTTGTAAACCATGAGAGTTCGGGTCCAGAAATACCATATTTTTTCAGTTTGTCAATTAGTATACGGTGATCAACGGTGTCAAAAGCCTTAGAAAAATCAATAAACAAGCCGCAAGTCAATAATTTATTATCGATTGGTGATTTGAGTTGGTCAGTTAATTCCAGTAATGCATGTTCGGTCGAATAGCCTTTTCTAAAGCCAAACTGAAGTTTATAAATTACATCGTGTTCCTCTAAATATCTATTTAACTGATTATAAACTAAGCGTTCAAGGACTTTGCTAAAAGGTGATAGTGTAGAAATTGGTCTATAATTTGAGGGATCAAGCGCGCTTCCGCTTTTAAATATGGGAGTCACCCTTGAAATTTTTAGAACATCAGGTACTTCACCTGAGATAATTGACTCGTTGTAGATATGAGTAAATGGTATGCAGAGTATGTGGCTGGCAGATTTTATTAATCCGATTGGAATATCTAGAGAAGCTTTGTTAGTTTTGAGTTGGGTAAACAGCGAGAGAACATCGTTCAGAGTGACTGGTGTCAAAGAGAAATTTGCTAGGGGGCTATCATTAATAAGTTTTGTAGGGTCATCGTTAGTTGGTTGAATAAGATTGGCAGTTGGTATATAACAATATGTTTTGTGGTGCCCGGACCACTCTTGTTTCCCGAAATGCCCAGAGAAACATTTGGTCGAGGGACCACAGAACATGTACTGCTTAATTTCTACGCATCAGTTGCAAGAGTGTCCAGACAGGATGCAATTCTACTGTTGCACATAAAGTTGCTAGAAAAGTTCCATCATGTGTCTGGACCTTAATTCTCGATATTCATTTCTCTACAACAACCGTTCCATCTGCCACTTTTTCATAATGATTGGCATAAGGTTTCTTAGCTGTTGGTGATGACTCTTCCACTTCACTATAACGACCATGTAATACTGTACAAAGATTTCAACATGCCCCCCTCCCCCCCCCCGAATCACTATCAACGTTGTTGTTCACAGACTGACCATTCTAAAGAACTTTTATCATGACATCTTTTGAATAAAACAATGATCTTAGGTTACTCCTTCTTTGGGCTTCCTGTGGCCTGTCCAACGGGAAGAGAGAAAAGGATACTCCTTCCCAGCCTTTACCACAGAAGTAAAAAGAGTTGCCTGCAGAGGAGGCTAAATTTCACTTTGCTAGATAAATCAAATACCTGATTTTCACTTGGTGCACCTGTGACATAATGACACTCTAATTGACAGCTATGATTACCACATGTCAGTGATCGACCACAAGGACGGCAACATGAGTAACGCTTAGCCTCACAACACGGTAAAGACTGAGTCTAAATCAAACAATAATTTTAATATTGCTTCTAATAAATTGCATGAAGTCAATATTTGTGTATGAGAGAAAACAGACCACAGTATTCGTGTTAGTGCAGATTAGGTGGTGTCCATGCCTTTATTTTGAACATATCAATGTATATCAGCCAAAGCAAAAGAGACAAACCAACAAACCAACAAACCATTGAATGAACGAACGAAGAAACAAATAGAGGGATGCTGACTGGATGGATGGATGGGTGGGTTCACGGAAGGATGGATTAATGAGGGAATCAATAAAACGTACCTCATGTTCACCAAAACACTTTCTGCAAAACAAAACAAAAACAACTTAACACAGCAATAAAGAGAGGTGGAGTAAATATGTAGGAAAGCTTATTGTGGGACTTCTCTAAGAAGTGAAAGTTTATTACCCATTTTGTAGTATGAAAATCTTGCACACACAAAGACCCTGGGGGTAAGACTCCGTTGGAAAAGGATTGGGTAGGCTTGTCGGAAATGTTCAAAAATACCCCTAAAAGATATCGGAAGTCTTTTTAAATGGACGTGACTGGACGATTTTTAACCCCTTAGAAATACCGGCAATAAGAAGCTAATGAACATTATTATAATTATGAACACAAAATTGGACAGTTGGCACGCTTTTTTGGGCAAATTTCGTAGGAAATTTAGAGAGGATAGGATAGAGGTAGATAGGATGGGACTGGATAGAATGATAGGGAGGACTAAGAAAGGTTAAGAATTTCTACATACCTTTGTACTGGTGAGCGACAGGGTGGGCATGGCAAACATATAACCGGTACTGGTTGTGGTCGTGGAGCACGGCCAAATGGTGATGAGACATCTTGTGCCTGAAATGAAGAGTAGCAAACATAATTTCACCTAACATACATTTAATATCAGAATTTGTGTATTTTATGCCTTATATACCTATTTACACAAACATTGACCCTTTCCAAATAATCAAACCTAGAAGCTGAGACCAAAATGGCTGCTGGATACACTAGTAATATAATTATGCATGTTTATATGTTTTATCTATGAAATATTGTGTTTGAAATACCAAGAATTTGTTTCAGCTGCTGTTTGACAGGACCACATCAACATGCTAATTTAAAATCATCCAATCAACAGATTTCCCAACGTTCATTTTGGTCTCAGCTTCTATGTTTTGAAGGGCCATTATGTTTGTGCAAATATGTATACATGATATTCACTAAGTAGAACTACAATGTGTATAGTCAGCAATTATCCATGAGAATTGCTACAACTAGATGGCAATTAACTTACATGTATTACCTTATTGGAGTAGTCAGGTACATTATCATGACATGGAGCAAGACATGAATGGTCACATGTTTGATAAGAGTTCCCACAAATCTGACGACATGGTAGACAGTTCCCAAAATGACATCGATGTGGCTGTAAAGTATATCACAGAATAGTGATCATTATGAGACAGCAGAGGATGAGCCAACACCTAAAGTTAAAGTTACTCACAACGCGTTGGGGATGATGACAGTCAGTTGGATGCCTAGCATTAGAAAATAATATAACTGAGTAACTCATTGTAAATTAAGGTTTGGTCAACTATGTAGTTGGTGAGAGTTGTCATTGGCGAGTCAGTCAGTCAGTCAGTCAGTCAGTCAGTCAGTCAGTCAGTCAGTCAGTCAGTCAGTCAGTCAGTCAGTCAGTCAGTCAGTCAGTCAGTCAGTCAGTCAGTCAGTCAGTCAGTCAGTCAGTCAGTCAGTCAGTCAGTCAGTCAGTCAGTCAGTCAGTCAGTCAGTCAGTCAGTCAGTCAGTCAGTCAGTCAGTCAGTCAGTCAGTCAGTCAGTCAGTCAGTCAGTCAGTCAGTCAGTCAGTCAGTCAGTCAGTCAGTCAGTCAGTCAGTCAGTCAGTCAGTCAGTCAGTCAGTCAGTCAGTCAGTCAGTCAGTCAGTCAGTCAGTCAGTCAGTCAGTCAGTCAGTCAGTCAGTCAGTCAGTCAGTCAGTCAGTCAGTCAGTCAGTCAGTCAGTCAGTCAGTCAGTCAGTCAGTCAGTCAGTCAGTCAGTCAGTCAGTCAGTCAGTCAGTCAGTCAGTCAGTCAGTCAGTCAGTCAGTCAGTCAGTCAGTCAGTCAGTCAGTCAGTCAGTCAGTCAGTCAGTCAGTCAGTCAGTCAGTCAGTCAGTCAGTCAGTCAGTCAGTCAGTCAGGACAAGATGACATACTTGCATAGTTCAGAGCACTTTGGTGGTTTGGTAGTTTTCTCTCTTCCACAAGGTAAAGTAACAGTGGTTTTACCACAGAAACAAGACACATTGACAGTGAGAGGACAAGGGTAACATAAACCTGAAACACAACAAGAATAGAAATTTTAGTAGATACTTTTGCTAAGAGATGGAAGAAGGGAAGAAAGGGAAGGCAAAAGGGAAGGAAGGAGGGAAGGAAGGAAGAAACAGAAAGAGGGAAGGAAGGATCAGAGAATGAATAATTATATAATCCTTCTAATTAGCACTATCGACATACATTACCTCTATGACACGGTGAGTTACACTTGTGGTTCTTACAGTTTAAGTTTCTACCACATATTTGTTCACAGGGTGGACATTTGTTGTCACAACACTGTATTAAAGAACACAGGTATCAGAAAAGAGAATAAATATTCCTTTGAACAGATTGGTCAACAAAATGTGTCAACAGACAAATAAACAAAGAAAGCAAACAAACAAAGTAAACAAACAAGCAAGCAAACATTGAAGCAAATAAACAAATTACTGATCAGGACAAACAAACATGCAAACAAACATTTAAAGCATAAAACTAAACAAATGAGCAAACGGATGAACAAACAAACAAACACTCACCTTTCTTTTACATTGATGTCTGTTACACTGTCTCATATTGGTGCATTTAGACTCGCACAAGTATTCCATGCAGCACTGGACATTTTTTTCTCTCTTGCCACACCTACAAGTCTTAGTAACAAATTGACGACAAGTTCCACAAGGACCAAAGTGACATCTTTGTGTACAATAATGACAACCACATTGCAACTCCTTATTACAAGTATCTCCACAAGTGGGCACATCTTCTGTACAAGGCAGGGTGAACTCTGTAATGAAAAGTTAACATGATTTCATCACAAATCTAGTTCCACTAAATGCGACCATAAAGGAAGTGAGGGCAAGTTAAGTTATTAGGAAACTATGACCAAACTTTTTTTGTCACAGCAGAGCCAGAAGATTTCTTTTGCTGGCACTCGTGCATGGCACTCACACACTCACGGAGGTCTTCTGTCATCATGACTGAAGGACAAAGATTACAGGAGCTTCCTCTGTCAATAACTTTCCTCCATTATAAATTTTCCCTTTACAACAGTCATTGTAATAATTAAGCAACTGTCCATGTTGTTAAGTCTTCTGTCCATCTTCTTGGTCATCTTGTGTTCTTTGACCCTCCTACTTGTCTTTGGAGGATTGCTAATGACATCTTTCATCAGGGATCTTCTACTGAAAACCCTGCACATCACAACTCTATATTTTGGTATAATGAATTTGCAAGCTTTCTCCCCATTATATTGAGATATGGCAACACTGTATGATGTAAGCATTCAAACCACGAGTGATGTAGAAAAACAGAATATTGAATGACCTTTAGAGCAGTTTTTTCCTTAGGAGAAGTATCAATACTCACTAGATTTTCCACAAGGACAAGTACGCTGTCCAGTCCTTGGACATTCTCCACATGGGCCAGTATGACAGACTTTCTCACAAACATGGAAACCACATGACAATCCACCACCACACACCTTTAAACAAACAAAAATTAATAATTATAGTTTAATGTTATATTATACATTCAACTCATTCTTTGCAGAAATGTTTGATTGTATTGTTATAAAATTGAAAGGAAAAATATATCTCCAACAAATAGATATTATATAATAATATAGTACTGTGTATAAACAAACAAACAAACAAATGAATGAGTGAGTGAATGAATGAATGAATGAAATACAATATCCAGCCACAGCATGCTGTAATCGTAGTGCAACCTATTTTAATTAGTAAAAATAATGAATTAATGTCATACTTGTTTGCACTGCCACTGTGGACTAGCACATGGTCTCATAGCTGATTCTTTGCCACAAACACATGACTGCAAACTTTCTTTTGGACAAGGTGGACATTCACCTATACAGAAAATATATTTCAATACATGTACACTGTCTTATATTAAAATATACAGGACTTTGTCGTTAGCATGTAACTATTATGATCAGTTATAATATACATGTTATTGTGAAAACATCTGCACAGTAGTGACAGCGTGGAAAGATGATACACGGTCTCCCTTTATATGGACACTAATGGGTATATAATCTCAATATTTTGTTTACATTAAGCTCTTTAAGGGCCAAAGAAAAAGTTATCAATTGCGACCAAAATTTGCTGAATGTGATCCCGAGATATAACGCCCTGTACTTTGGGAGAGGTGACATTTTGATCAGCAAATAGTATATAGTACATAAACATCTCCCAGCAGCTTTACCCTAGATCAGCAATTTTTGCCATACATTTTGATATAAATATTAACATAATTGTAGCCCTCATGTTCTAATGTATGATGGCCAGTTCAGGATGAAAAAGTCATGAAAACAGCTGCTTTGGTGTTTTTCTGCTATGTCCACAGTACTGTTTCACAAATGCTATTTGAATGAGGTCTACTTCAACATGGACCAATCAAAAGTCTATGTAATGGTATATGGCACTGTACAGCACACCATGGTGAGGGTTTTCCCCCCAGCCCTATGGAATCTGCTCTGACCAGTGAACTTACTTGGGTTAACTTTACAGCTGAAGGACTGCCATTGAAAATGGCTTAAGTGACTTTTCAATGATTTTTTCAAATTTTCTTAGATGTTCCAAAACAATATTACTTGCCTTTCCTATGAATAGTAAAACAATGAAACCCTCACGACAAAAGTCACTTATGCCAATTCCATGAGCATCCCTTCAGTCAGTCTTAGAGAAGGATTCATATGACTGTGAAAAAAGCACTGTCATCACAGGGAGCCCAAGCTCGATATTTGCATATTTATAGTAAGTGTATGTAGCGATAAACCATCCTTCCTTCCTTTTTTCAGGATTTTGCAATAATCATGCCTTTTTTGACATAGACCTTGTTTGCAACTTTTGTCTTTGTGGCCAAGTTTCAGCACCATTTGAGCATTTTTAACGAAAATACCCCTGAAAGATAGAGAGAACACTTGTCTTGAGTTCTTCTTTATCTTTCAGGGGTATATCAATATCGAGCTTGGGCTCCCTGTGCTGTCATCTGATATGGCACAGGGGTATATCTGGGTATATGACATGGCACAGGGGTATAAATTTCAGGGGTATATCGATATCGAGCTTGGGCTCCCTGTGCTGTCATCAGACATGGCACAGTATGGTTACATCTCAGGAAATTTTTTCTGTAGACATTGTAGCACTGACCAGTCACAGCACAGTGTGTTCAGTTTCACACTAATAAGACGACTGCTCTATACCAGCCCATTTACACTGTTAGTAATACATACGTACAGTCATCAGTATTTACAGAGCAATGAAAGATATTTTTGTACCTGAATGGCAGGGTTGTTGACAATTATGGTGTTCACAAGCAAGACGTTTTCTACATGGTTTACCACATGACCATTCTTTAGAACCACACCTTCTGATATCTGGACCATTCTTGCCACAGTAGCATTTACTTTTGATGGTTTTTGGACATGGTGGACAAGGACCTGGTAAACAATGCAAAAGGATCGAACTTTTTATAATCAAATGATGAAGCTTGTGAAGAGTTGGCTATAAATATTGTTGTCAACCAGTTGGTCACCAACTGTCATTTGGCCATTTTTGACCTACTAGACTCAGTGGTTGACTAGACTCAGTTGTTTCTTTCCAATAGTTGGCAGTTTCAGTTGATGAACAAATAACTTGTCTCTGCATAGTCCGGGCAAGAGGTATTGTAGCAGCTGTACCAGGAAGGATGAAACTAGAAATCATGGTCAGGGAGGTTTTTGTGCATGCATCCACATGAGAACTAGGTTAGGAAAGGTGGCAAAAGAAAATGAAAAAAAATACAGGTTTAAGTGCATTGTTTGATACTTAGCAGAATGAGATAACCTGGTCCCAGAGGCTGTCCTTTTATTTTTTACGATTTATTTTATGAGCTGCAAAGCAGCAAGATGTTTATGTTTTGGATGAGAAGAAAAAACAATACAATTACAAATTCATTTGTCATTTCAAAATGCTACCTCATGCTGTACAGTAACAACAGTTAACAAACTAAAAATCAGTATGATGAGGTAGTAATTTTAATTGGCAAAAATCAAGTGGTCAAACCTGGATGACACAGCAATAAACAGTCATGACCACAAGCAGGTTTTAAAGCTCTACTGCAGGTTTGACCACAGGAATGGGGAACAATCCAGGGATCAAACTTTGGATCTTGCTGTGGAAAGGAAAAAAAATTGGTGAATGAATAAATGAATGGACAATAATAAAATGGATACAAGAAAACAAGGACTACATGTGGCTCACCTCTTTACCGCAGTAGCAATAGTATTTGGTTGGACGTTCAGACTGTTTATATTCAAACCTGCATTTTGGACTGAGAATGAGAAAGAAAGAAATACAATTATTAAATGGTAATGGTTTAGAGTTGTTAATTATCCCTGATGTTAAACTCATCAGCGGTGATGAGGTTGAGCTTACATGTATGTAGGTGCTCTAATGACACCACGAGGGACACCTGTCAGCAGCCTCAACTTTAACTTTGCTTAAATTACATTTAGCCACATATCACTCCAATAGGTGTTCTTCAATATTGTTCCGCCAGTGGTTAACAATTTTTTAAAAATGATTGCTGATGTCGACAGGCACCACAGATTATATTCTTGTTAGATTATAATAAATCTTACCAGAACCAACTCATTTCTAAGGCTGGAAAGTTTTCTGGTGACAAGCCAGGAGAGGTGTGTAGGGCTCCATCAGTGGCCCACTTTTGTATACAGGTAATGTGGAATATGCTAAAGCACTGGCCACAGTGCCAAATCTAAAACACAGCATTCAGACATAATTATAGTTAGGTATGGTACTGGTTGGCTCAATTTATTGAGTGCCCTTTCTTGGTGTGAGATGATGCTGGGATTATAGTCTCCATGAAGCCAGACCAGCACTATTGGTGACTAATTGTGAGACCAATATTTTCTTGGATGAGGATAGCCTTCATCACCTCCAGACAAATTTCTCATTAGTCTGTCTGTATAACAGAGACAGAAACCATGCTCTGGTCCCCATCAGACTTTCTGATTTTGAAGTACATTTCTTGTGATTGGCTAAATTTTGAAGGCCATTCTAATGCAATTTCTTATTGGATGTTCCTTTGCACTTAAACATGATGTGAGCAACTAGTATTATAGTTCCGAGTAAATATTCAATGGTTTATTTATTATAAGTGTTATATTACTCAATCACAAGCTTCTTTTTGAAATCAAAAAGGTTAGACCGGGATTAATGTTGCTGTTACTCAGACCAACTAAACAGGAGTTTGTTCAGAGATGTGCTAGCCAGGCTAGAAATAAGGATAGATCTTTCACCCTGTTTCTCAACACTTTCCATTAAGCCTTCACTGTTGAGATACAAAGGAACTCACAACTATACTTTAAGAGAGCATAAACTAAGACACAAAGTTCCTAGTGTGGGCAGTTCAGCCAAATTCACTCTTTTGTGCACACACCCACTCCTACCGCACACAATACACATGTTCAGCTTAAAAATAAAACCATTGAAATAATGTTACTTACAGGATCAACATGTTTTATGGATGCAATGCAGATAAGGCAGGTATTTGCACCAGGTCGACAAGAGTCCATCAAATATTGTGTTGTTCTATTTAAGGCATCATCACCTGGGCTCTCTAAAAAGGAATTGAAGAGATAATGTTCACTTATCTGTGGCATCTCCATAATATAGGCTACTTGTAGTCTTAATAGCTGATGCTAGACATATATAACACTCCAATGACTTTCAGCCGAAGGTTTCATGTTGAGGCTATCAGGTAAGTTTCTGTACATTTCTTGTACTTTTGGCCAAATACCCTCAAATTGAAACCTTTGTCAAGCTTCATTGGAGTTATATATTGATGAGCTTTTCCATGAATGTAATTGAAATGTTTCTTCCACGTAAATTTATTATATTATACCAAGCTTTCGTGCTACGTAAGTGCATCTAATAAATTTACATGAAAGAAACAATTACAATGATTATTCCCTCGTACAACAACATTCTAGACATAGCTATTACAATGTTTTATGTGATGAAATGCTGATTTTTGATGTTTGGGTTACCTGTGTTGGTGCATCTTCCCAAAGGGCATCATGTTGAGATGGGTGTAGCCTACAGGGACTAAAGTGTCTTTTTTTCCAAAGAACTAGAATTTTGAATATAGGTCTCCCTAGCTAGATATCCCTTCCCCTAGACTGTTGAAAGGGTAACATATAGGGGGATACTTTGTTATATACTTAAAACTTCTGGGATCATTTCAGGGGAGGAGATGGTGCTAAACGCTTGAATTACTATGGAATTCCAAGTCTGGTCATTTCCAAAGGGTTCTTTCAGATTGCTAAAGTGGAATTCCAGCTATCCCAGGATGGGGAGCATTTTGAAATGTTTGTACCTTGTGACGTGTCAGTGTAACTCTTCAATGTACTGCTAATAATATTAACATCTTCTATTTCTTCGTCCTCTGATGAGTCATCAAGATATTCTTCATTGGCAAACTTTTTGGCAGATTCTTTGATCTTGTGTGCTTTTTCTAGTCTCTCTCTGGAAGGCTTAGCAATGTCTATTTCTTTATTTTCTTTTTTCCTCTTCGTCCAACTGTTCATTGGTGCATCTTGTACGCTTCCACGGCCTCTCCCACGACCTTGGCCCAAATACAGGGCCCTGTTAGACACACTAGCCATGAATCTTTAGCGCTTTTCCTCTAATTTCACATCATAACAAATATATTTTCAAAAAAGCCGGTAAATTTTGTGAACAAAAACTTATCACTTTGCCTTTATTAGCCTGCAATATTATCGGACAGTGGTGCTACAAATTGCACATGCGTAATACGGTCATGCTTCCGAAATGCGTCAGCGGTAATCCAAACAACAACAATATGGCGACGGTAAGCAATAAATATTTATTTTTGTATGTACTTTTTTGGCTTTTGCTCAATGTTTTATGGCTAGATTGTTGTCAATGTGTATCTAAAATAGGGTGGGAATGTTGGTGATTCGGATGAAAAAGAATCAGTGCTGTCTGCATGTCTTGAAGAACTACAAAATGAGCACGATGAGCATACTGTTAGAGCAGCTTTGGAAACGTTACTGAGACTTGCAAAGTAAGTTGGTTTGTGAGAAACTTGATTTCTTTTCCAATGCAGATGTTTATTTGAATGGGCTTTTTTTTCGTAGTAATGCTATTCAGCATCCTAGTGAAGAAAAATACAGAAAACTCAGAACAGAAAATAAAGCCTTTAATACAAAACTATGGAGTCTACCTGAAGCAAGACAATTTTTGATGGTGTGGGGATGGATAGAGGTTGGTATGGGTGTGTTATGCACTTTGATTAGAGTAGTTTTTATGTGACTTTAAACATTAAAGTCTTAAAGTCCCCAAAACCACAGTTTAAGGACATCCTTGTATTTTACACTTAGCACTTTCTTGTTTGCACCAATGCTCAAGATTGTGCTCAAAGATATGATATGAGAAAATCTAAATAAATAACTTTTACAAATGTTGCTTGAGATTCCTGTGATCAAGATGCAGATATGCATAAGTCCATGAAATCGTGCGCATCCACAGACATTTGACTGTGATGGTGTTTTACTGTAATATGATTTGATGGAGCAGTTTTCATATAACAGTGAAATACCATTTCATAACTATACCATGCTATAACCATGCTATTTTCAACAGTATTTCATTGTAACTGAAGTGATATAGATTGACTGTTTAAATTAATGGATTCTGTTTATAGGCTAATGATGTCATTGTTTTGCCGGAAGACAGTGACTTACAATTAATAAAACAACTGCTTCATAACAAACTAAGGTACCGTATATTTATTATTAACATTTTAATTTGTTTTTTCTTAAATTTCTTTCTGGGTAGTCTTCCTACACAGCTGCTGTATTTAGTCTTGACAGGCATGTAATGTTCCTTTGCTAGACAGGAGACTAATATATGACTGTGTGATAGACCAGTGGTGTAGCAAGGGGGGGCTGAGGCTGGGCAATGGCCCCCACTAAAATTTTGGGCTTGAGCTGTCGTCCGAAGGACTAATATGTCACTGATATAATCACTTCAAAGTTTTACTTTAATTTAATTTAATTCACAATATTTAAATTTTGTCTCAAGTATAATCTCATATTCTGTACTTGGATGAAGTTTGTTTTTGTTTCTTGATGCTGGACAAATTACCAAGTCCTTTTGTCTCAAATCGTTCTTCCTGGGGAATTAATTAGCATATTTTAGCGGGAACTTGATCTTAAGAAAATTGCCCCCCCCCCCTTTTGTTCAGGCCTTGCTACGCCCCTGTGATAGACTATACCCTGATGTGGTAAAAACATATTGTGACATGATATTTTGATGTCTTTAAGCTTGATGCAATCAACAAAAGTCAAGAATGATACGCAAGAAGCTGTAAGTATAATAGGGGAATTCCT